>OW240914.1:103960584-104028224 GCA_933207985.1 Pelobates cultripes
ATCTTAGTTTACACCTGGTAGGTCAGAATAGAATCTTCCTGAGGTGTTACACACGCTTTTGTAGTAAAATGATGATCTAAAAACACAAAAGCATTCTGAATTAGCTAATTATTGTGTCTATTTTTCCTTAAATGCCAAAACATATTTAAGTGTTTGCTTTACAGATTTTATCCTTGTGAAATGCTCAAAAATAATTTTTTAGTGACAGATTAAAGTAATTATAGTTATCCATATTTCAGTTCACTTACACGAATTTTTCTCAATCAAATTATTTTTATTATTACTGTACATTTCCATAGTGGTTTCTCTGATTATAGCAATGTTCCCTTAAGATCCTCAGGTATAGTGCTTCATAAATAATGCTTAAACATTTATGTTGTATATGTTTCATGGAATGTAAAAACTATCAGATTGAACCGTAATATTTCATGAGTAAGACCAAGAGCTTTAAAAAATTGTTTTTCTTTGTGGCTTTATACAGTGCATAAATACCTTCTGTGTGCTTGGAACGGTAAGAATAAAGTAAATGTGGGATAAACAAAGTGAATGAAGAAATTGTGCATTAGGAGATTACCTTGGTTAGCAAATTAATACTGAATTCTCAGTCGTACAGCCATATAGCCACATTCCTCCACAGCTAGTTTTTGTCTCTTGACCAGTTTCACCCTGATGTGAGCTATTGATAAATACCTAATTCAAACTACCCATTGTATAACCTCCCTGAAGTAATTAAATGAAATTCTCAGTTAAAGAGATACCCCAGCCAAAAAAACTGTTTAAAAAAAAAAATACTTATTTGGTTAGAGTAACCCTTACTGGCATAGTCTCCCCCTAAAATATATAAAAATTAAAAAAATAATAATAATAATAAAGAAATAAGCAATAAAACTTACCCCTCAGGAGAGCCACATTACTCTGGTAATATTCTGCATGCTCTTGTGCCAATCACCTCCAGACCGCTGGACTCGCCTATCGATGGTCAACCCCCAGGTCGTTGTGAGTTATGAAAGATGGCAAAACATACAAGATCTCCAACCCCATTGAAGGACCTGCCCTGCTAGCAACACTGGTACTCTCTAACAATACCATGGCCATATCGGGCTTACCAAGCTCCCAACCCAGAGACACTCCAAGCTCCCATATTTCAGCTTCAGATAAAGAGAGAAGCTCCACAACTTGAAGCCTGTAATCTCAGAACCAGCTCACTAATGCCTTTAATTTTATATTGTATCGTTTATGTTTAGTTTATACATGTTTAGTTCTCAAGGCTATGACACTAAGACATGTTCCCCTAAATGTATCTGACACAAGTTCTGACGGTTTCGGCATATAACAATAATTCAGATGATATACTCCACCCCCCTATTATCCCATGTTATTGGGGTACTACTCACGTTGGAGCCCCCACATCGAGCAGCTCTAATATGCTCGACGTGGCTTATAACCAGCCACCCTTTGTAAGACAGGCTGATCCAGGCAGCCATCCTTACGCTCCAAATCTACAAGCTTATTCATAGTTGACCCTTACATAAATATTCCACAGCATGACCATACGAAATGGTGTCATACCTCACTAGACTCTCCCTAATGCATAGACCAGGTCACCTCCAAACTACATAAGAAAGGCAGTATTACCCAGAGCACATACATATGGAGAAGCTCAAGCAACCAATTTTTCTTCTCGAATAACCACCTAGCCTGCCACCTGACGCCAGACACCTAATCTAGAGTCCTACACACAACTAGCCTAATTTCAAAAGTGAATGTTTAGTATAAATGACCAGGGTCTACTTATATTTTCTGTTTCTAGTACTAGATGCATCGTTATAACTATCTATAAATGTGCAATGATACTATAGGCTATAACTATGTCTTTATCTGTAACATACTTGTTCATTTGTTTCTGTTTCTATGATAACATACCTAAGATTAAGATAAATCAATTGCACCATCAAAAAAGGAAAATATAGATTTTTTTTTAAATAACAAAAAACTTACCTGCGATGCCACACAGTGGCAATATTCTCCCGGCAGTCCAGTCCTCCTACTGTTTGAAGTCACTGAAGAAAGAAAAAGGTCCAAGCACTTCAAGGCGTAGATAGCCATTTTATTGAACTACAGTGTCCAGCAGCAATGTTTCCACCCTAGGGTCTTTTCTTTTTATTTATTTTTTTTAGACTCCGAACAAGCTTGAAAAAGACATTAGGGTCAAAGCGTTGCTGCTGGACACTGTAGTTCAATAAAATACCTATTTAAGCCGTGGAGTGCCTGGACCGTTTTCTTTCTTCAAACTACTTCTTGGGAGTTGGTGCTGGCCCCAGGTTTGGTTGATGAAATGGAAAAATCAATCAAAGTATTGATTATTTCTTTGTGTATCTGCCCCTGGCCAAATCAATGAAACAATGCGTGCACGCTCCCTGAAGTAATTCACACCAGACACAGGTTCCAGGTTGTTGAATAACTTGAGGAAAGTTTATTCAGAGGGGATGGCAAGTCCCTTTTAAAGCAAAATTACATCATAAGCATTGTCAGAGATAACATGGAATAATACATCAATAATTGGTTAGGTGTTAAGTGGTCGCTCTAATGCTCTGCCTACTGTAGGTGATGTCACCGGGACCATGAGGGTCTCCCACGGTTTCCCGGCGCCATCTTGCTGCACGAGGTAGTTAGTCGATGTTAAGAGGGGGGGGAGGAGGGGTTAGAAGCTTCTAGCAGCCATCTTGATTAAAATGTGTGCTTAGCTTTATATGTGATATATCGTGAAATGAGTAAATAGACATTTTCTCCAACTAGGAAATATGTGCAGACCTTATTTCCACAACAGCCCCCCCTAAAATGGCTATTTACCATAACAACTGCTGCTGTCCCTAATATGTCCCTAGTTGCCTGCAACCTATCTGTCTTAACAAGCATCGAACACTTCACTCCGCGGGTAACCCGCAGTGGCTAGCCCACCACATCTCCACATGTGAGACTCGCCTGTTAAGACAGACGCTTTCCCTCCTCTATCCCTACAGGAAAGCAGTTGTCTGTTTGAACTGATGTGCTTGTAGGGGTGTATGTGGAGTGTCATCTTCGAGGTCTGTGATGTCTTGATGTAGGAAAGTAGGGGTCACGTCATCTACAGTCTTATCTACCGCTTTTTGTAAGTATTTTTGTATGCAGGGGAGTATGCAACAGGTTAAAAATAAGAAGATGATGAACACTATAAGAACAGCTGTCCCCACCTGGAAGAGGGTCCTTTGCCAACCATTCATCCACCCAAACCATTTGTCCCACATGTCGGTGACTCCTGAATTCTTCTTTAGCTCGTCTGCGAGACTGTCTAGTTTCTCTATGGCCATAGTCACCTTACCATTGGGCCCAGTGTTGTCTGGAATGTATGTGCAGCATGTCATAGTCTCGGGGAGGATCTTACATACTCCCCCCTTCTCAGCTAAAATCATATCTAGGGCCATTCTGTTCTGGAATGTCATTTGAGTAGTGGCTTGTAACTGTTCTGCTAGGCCCTGTAGGGCATCCCTTGTATAATTGACAAAGCGCTGCTGATTATAATAGATGTAGTTGATCCAATTGACATTTTTGTTAGCAGTTATCATCGGAATTAGGGATTCAAATCCCGCAGCCACTTCATCTCTTGCTTTGAATTCGTTAGGCACCCCCCTTGGCACACCTATGGCATCAATATACACATGGGGGTCGAAGCTCCCTCGGATAGGAGCCTCTCGTTTGGTTCTAGAGTGTGTATGTGTGAAATTTAACGTGTTATGACTACCATCTGGAATAATGTGAATGGGCATTATGACTTTGGTTAGGGCAAACTCCCCCCACCATTGCCCAGTTAATTGGGACCTCAATTGTTTGTCACCACATAACCAATAGATATCCCCGATTGTCTTTGTGTGGTTCATTAGCAGTGATGCAGGTGGATTATGGTAAGTTGAGCAGTATCCTGATGGGAATTTGCCCAGATACAACCCAGTGTTCTTAGGTATTGAATAGCATGTGTAATTACCTGGGTAGATGGTGACTCCATCAGGTGGTTTCACATGTCCATGGGTGATTGGGTAAACTTTCTTCCAAGATTCACATGTTGAGGAGCTAGTGGTGGATTGTGCATACAAACTCAGTACACATAATTCTATTTCAGGAGGTAAACTCAGAGGTACTGTACCCAGATGGGGTCTCGCACCTCCACATACATAACAGTTGGTCTTATTATGTGAGTTAGCATTATACATCATCCATTCTAGCCACAAATTAGTGTCTGAAAACCCAGTTTCTACTGCCATGGTATCCTCAAAGGTGGGGTTAGCTATGGCTACCATGTCATGTAGGGTCTTGATGTGTGGTTTCAATGGGTTAATGACCATGTGTGTAGTCCCTACCCAGTCAGAGGAGTTTAGCATATCTTGTAGGTAAAAGGTCCCCAATGCATTATGTGAGCCACCTCCCTTCCAGTACATTCCCATCACGTATTCCCCTGCATCCCTTGGACTAGGGTGTTCTATATTCAGAGTAAGTTTAATGGGAGTTGACCCTATGGGTTTACTCAGGGTCATTCTAGAGAGTAAGGGTTTCCCGTCTTTGTCAAGTCTGTCCAGTGCAACTTGAGGTCTGTAGCCCCATGGCCTACCTGTGTTCCACCCGGCAGCTTTCCATGAACTACAATGGTGTCCCCAAACTCCTCCAGTCACACAAATGTATGGATCCTTTTTGTTAGGTATGTCCTTGTATATGGCTGCATATTGTGTTTGTGGAAATGTACAAGTAACTATGTCACAGTAGTCAAAGGTGTATGTAGCTACATCAGTATTAGAAGAATTGTACCAAAAGGTGTAAACATGATCATCTTTGGTTATGGCCACTTGTTGGGCCCAGACAAAGTGTAGCAACATAAGAAAACACAAGACACGTAATAAATTCATATTTCAACAGGATCAGCCTCTTCTGGAGCAGGCACTTTTTTGCAATGTGAAGCGTGTATCCAGGAACTCTTCCCAGCTAGTTTAACTGACGTTGCTGTAATCAGGAGCACTTGATAAGGACCATCAAATCTTGGTTCTAGGGTGTGTTTCCTGAGAAACTTCTTGACCATAACCCAGTCACCCGGAAGCAGCTTATGTGTACCTGTATTCGACTCAGGATCTGGAATAGAAGAAAACACTTGGGCAGGCATGTGAGAGAGCAGTCACATAGTCTACCATAGCGTCTGACTGAATCTGAAGCTGTTGGGGAAAGTAGCAACCTAACCTGGGTGCTGTACCAAACAAAATCTCATAAGGTGACAGGCTGTATTTTCCCCTGGGAGTGTATCTGACACTAAACAACGCTAATGGGAGACTCTCAGGCCAGGGCATGTTAGTTTCTTGTGACATCTTAAGCATTCTGGCTTTCAAAGTGCCATTCATGCGCTCTACCTTACCACTACTCTGTGGGTGATATGGTGTGTGGAACGCAAGGGTCACCCCCAGTGCTGACCAGACTTCCCGCGTTAGCGAGGCAGTAAAGGAGGTTCCCTGGTCACTCTCAATTACTTCTGGAACTCCATAGCGGCAAACAATTTCTGTCAGAAGGTACTTGGCTGTAGTCCTCGCGGTGAGGTTAGTCACTGGGAAGGCCTCTGGCCATCCTGAAAACATGTCCACTATAACCAATGCATATTCATAACGTCCGCTCTTTGGCATCTGAATGTGGTCAATCTGAATCCTCTGAAAGGGGTATTGCGGCTTGGCTAAGTGATTAGGTGCAGTCTTTATGACTTTTCCAGGATTGCATTTAGCACATATAGTACAAGATTTACAGTAATTCTGTGTTAAAGTAGTGATGCCTGGTGCTTCAAAATACTTGTCAATCAGTGAATTCATCAGGAGCTTTGACAGGTGGGCTGGCCCATGGGCCCATTGGACCACCGCTGAGTACATACTTCTGGGTAAGCAAAACTTGAGATTGATGGTGTAAATATCATCACGGAGTACAGCTCCTTTATTCTTCCAACTTTGTTTCTCCTGAGGAGTAGCAGCAGCTTGTTGTTCCTTCAGGAGCCTGAGATCAGTAGGCAATGTCTGCATAGTGTAGATAGGTAATGTATCTGTGGCCACTCTTCTGTCCACTTCCCATCCTTGCCGTGCTGCCTCTTTAGCTGCCTGATCAGCTAAGTGGTTGCCACGTGTTTCTTCTGTGTCTAATCTTCCGTGGGCTTTTACTTTCAATACTGCCACTTCTGCTGGAAGTTCCAATGCATCCATCAGTTCTGCAATGGCTGCCCCATGTTTCACTGGGGTACCTGTAGCTGTAAGAAATCCTCTGGTCTTCCAGATTAAGCCAAAGTCGTGTGCCACTCCCAGGGCATATCTTGAGTCCGTGTAAATATTAACACGTAGACCTTCTGACAATTTGCAGGCCACAGTTAGGGCTGTTAACTCGGCTTCTTGGGCAGACTTGGTTGATTGTAAGGCAGCTGCTTGTAATACTTGGCATCCTGTGGTGACTGCATATCCAGTGTGGTATTGTCCCTGTTCATCAGCAAACCTTGAGCCATCCACAAATAGTGTTTGATCCGGATTGAGTAATGCAGCTTCATAAACAGTTGGTAGGTGTGTAGTTTCCATTTTCATTTGTTCAAAACAGTCATGGGGGATATCAATGAGGTCACAGTCTGTGGTGAGTGGGTCCTCACAGGCCTCTGTGTGATACCTGGGGTACCCTGTCGTGCAGTAGTCAATGGTCTTTTTATTGATCCCCGTAGAAGTTAGTTGTTCTTGAGTCATTTGGTTCCAGGTTCTGGCCATCGGGCCTAGGTCTTTCCATGAGGTGTTGAGGGATCTGGTGAGAGATATGTGTGGAATAGCTGTTTCCCAATGGTGGTAGAGGTGTGTTACATTCTCTGGAAGGCGAACTAAGACAAGCATAGTACCTGCAGAGTCCCAGAATAAGTCAGTCAGGGTAATTTGAATTTCTTTGAGCTGGAATAGTTCTTCCTCATAGTCCATATCAGGGCTTGGTACGTCCCTAAACCACAAGGTGCAGTGGAGTAGGGCCTCTGGTTGTTCATCATGTGGAGGTGCAAGTGCGGGCAACTGTAAATCTGCTTGAACCTCTGGGTTGATATCCAAGCTGTACCAATGATGCACAATTCCCCCCTTGGGAAGTGGCAGAAGAGTGGCTGGGTTCAGGGAAAGGCATCTCTGGAGTTTGACATTGTCAGGTAGGAGTAAGGAAGTCTGTAGACGAAGGTGACGTTGGGAGGAAAGGTGCTTAGGTTGGGTTTGTTGCAGGATGGCAGTAATGTCATGAGGGGCCAACACTGTGAGGTGATGGCCAAGAACAAAATCATTGGTCTTGTCCAGGAGGGCGCTGGCGGCAAACACCGCTCGGAGGCAAGAGGGGCTACCTCTCGCAACAGGGTCAAGCATGCAGGAAAAATAACCAATAGGACGTTGTCTGGACCCATGTTTCTGGGTAAGGACTCCGGAAGCATGTCCTGACTTTTCAGAGACAAACAAATAGAAAGGAAGTTGGTAGTTGGGTAGGCCCAAAGCAGGTGCTGAAGCAATAGCTCTTTTCAGATTGTGGAAACAGGTGATAGTTTCTTCAGTGAGATGAAAGGGCTCACTCCTGAGGGCGTCATAGAGGGGCTGCATGAGCTTTGATGCTTCGGGGATCCAGGACCTGCAGTATGTGATAAGACCCAAAAAAGCATGAAGAGTCTGATGTGTTGCAGGTAGAGGGAGTTGCAGAATGGCCTGCACACGTTGAGAGGTTAGATGTTTGGTGCCATGGGAAAGACAATGTCCCAAGAAGACCACAGAGGGCCGGCACCATTGTAGCTTTGATTTTGAAGCTTTGCAACCGGCTGCAGCGAGGAAACACAGGAGATCTTCTGAGTCACACTCTGCAGTGAGCAAATCAGGAGCACAGAGAAGGAGATCATCAACATATTGAAGTAAAACAACATCCAGATGAGATTTCTGCCAAGGATCCAGAACCAGAGACATGGCATGAGCAAACTGTGTGGGAGAATTCTGAGCTCCCTGAGGCATAACAGTCCAGGTATATTGTTGTCCTTCATGCGTGAAAGCGAAGAGAAAGCGGCAGGAGGGGTCAAGGGGGACACTGAAAAAGGCATTAGCTAGATCCACTACAGTGAATATTGTTGAAGTTGGTGGGACTTGGGACAAGAGGGTATGGGGGTTTGGAACAATAGCAGTGTCTTTGATGGTTACTTCATTGACAGCACGGAGGTCCTGCACCATGCGGTACTGGTCAGGCTGACCCTTAACAGTTCGCTTTTTGACAGGGAAAAGAGGTGTGTTGCATGGGGATGTACATTTGATGAGGGCACCTTTGGCAAGTAAACTTTCAACTTGTTTGGTGATGGCGTCAGCTTGTGCCGGTTTCAGAGGATACTGCGGTCTACGAGGAGGTAGTGCTCCAGGCAAGAGCTGGACCAAGACTGGGGGTACATGTAAGCGTCCAATATCATCCGGCCCGGTAGACCAAAGTTCTTGGGGGATACGATCCAGAGCACTGGGGGTGTGTGTGACCCGTGCATTCCCTGTGTGGTCAGTTAGGTTCAACAGGATGGGGAGGGAACAGAGTACAGAAGTATCCTTTTGTGATAAGGGGGTTGTCAACTCGACTTGGCCATCTGCAGTGAAGGTGATAGAAGCCTGAAGCCGAGAGAGAACATCGGCACCTAGGAGGTTAATGGGACAGGTAGAGGAAACAACAAACCGGGAGAGGATGTGAGATCCTACGTGTAGGAGCTTGGTAAGGGGGTTACTGCCTGGTGTACCATCCACCCCAACACAGGAGACATCGGTGTCAGATAAAAAGGAAGGGTCTGGCAGGTCTTGTTCCCTAAGGACACTACGGGCTGCACCTGTGTCAACTAGAAAGGTGGTTGGGTGACCCTCCACAGGGAGAACTACAGTAGCTAAAGGCCCTCCCCCATCCCCCGCAGACACTGCCATGGCAGGGGTTGCTGACACAGGCTTGCCAGTTACCTATTGTAATAAATCCAAATGGGCCTGGTCTGGTCCCTGATACCGGCGGGAAGTGGAAGGGGGGTTAGCAGAATGCAGGGGGGGGCGAGATGGACGGATGGCATGGCGGGGCTGTGGCTGACTGTCTTGGAAATCATCGTTGTCATACCCTTCAGCAGAAGGCGAAGAGTATGCACGAGCTTCTGATGTAGGGAACCGGGCTTGGGTATACTCAAGAGGAGGAGGGGGAGGAGGGAGGAGGAAGTTGAGGCAACTGTGGATGTGGCAGGGCAGGGAGGTAACCAGTGGAAGGGAAGTTATAGCCGGGGACTTGGGTACCGGGAAGTCTGCTGACGGAACACTCTAGGGTGTGGGCAATCTCTTCTAAAGTGGCCTGGTTGATTACAATTAAAACAGGTTCGGATTGTTGTGATTGTCCGGTCTCTGGGAAAGGGAAGTGATGCAGGCAGTGTCTGGGGTGGCTGGTTGTACTGTTGGAGGGGTAACTGAGGAGCTTGGTTGGAACCTGTGATAGGAGTGGAGGTGGTGTACATCAAAGGATTAGTTCTTCGTGTTGTGGGTTGTAAAACAGTTTCCAAGCCTTTGGCTACCAACAAGAGAGTGTCCAGTGGAATAATTCTGTACTCAGGGCGAGCTAAGATTAACCCCTTACGAATGTGTTCCCTAAGGCCTCCCACAAAAGCTGCAGATAGCATCTGAGTATGTGCTTTGTTATAGGTGCTGAACCCTAAGTCTGAAAAAGTCTGAGTCAACCTAGAGTGATACTTTTCAACTGTCTCAAGTTTATCCTGAATAATGTCATTTATGCAAGTAGCCTGGTCAGCTAGTTTATCCTGCGCCCAGGCTCGAAGCTGTTCACAGAAAACTTCACCAGAACGAAAATCAGTATCAGAAGTAAGTGGAGTATCGCTAAAGCTCCGTTCCATGATTGGCCAGTATGCATCTCCAGCCTTTATTTCACATAGACTAATAAGATCCCGCCAAGCAGCGGAGTATGTTTTGCGGATCTGAGCCATCCTGCGGAAGAAGGGCATTGGGTGCTTCTCAGGATCAGGGAGTGAAGTCACAAGGGTAGCAGCTTGGGAAGGGTTAAAGGTAACATACATAGGTGGCGCACCATCCGCACCATGGTTATTCTGGGTATACCCCTGGGGGATAGAGCGCCGCTGGGGGAGTCTGTTCCCCCCTAGGCGGGGTGAGCCCTGGTCCACCACAACGACCTCCTCGGGTACCACCGGGCCGCGGTGTAGAGTAGTCTCTGGGGTAGCTGTGGTGGGGACGATAGGGAGGCCGGTGATAGGAGAGGTAGTTGGGTGGAAACCTGAGGCCTGTGGGGAGGCGCCCATCGCGTAGGGCTGGTCCGATGTCACTGACACCTCGGACCCAACCACCATGATTGGGTAACTAGGGCTGGCGGGAGGGACATGAGGGACCAATGCCGTGGAAGGGGCTGTCATGGGGGCCGGTTGGGTTGGGCGTGAGAGGTGGGTATTTAGGACATGAGCAAGGGCAGAGATTGGATCGGAAGGCTCGGGGATGTTAGCGGGAGACGAGGGAGGGGTCGGAGGTTCGGGGGGAGGAGGAGGAGGTAAATCAGAGGGAGGCGGCACAGGGATCGCGGAATTAACCAGGGAGGTAACAGCAGAGAAGCGGGCGGAGATCGAGCTAGACAGGTCATTGGCCATGGATGGGTCGGAGGTCACCGGGGGAGGGGTCGGGAGGATAGGGGCAGGGGGCTGCGTCGTAATAACGTGGGTGGAGGGTTGGGACAGCAAACCAGACGGGAGAGGAGGGGGCAACGAGATAGAAGGGGCCGGGAGTTTTCGGGAGGAGGTAACACTGGAGAAAGGGTGGTAATGGGGGGTTGGGTCAGGGCGGTGAGGGCAGAGATTAGGGACGGCAAATCAGCCGAGGGAGGAGGAGGCAACGAGGTAGAGGGGGCCGGGACTTCGGAAGGAGGTAACACTGGAGAAAGGGTGGTAACGGGGGGTTGGGTCAGGGCGGTGAGGGCAGAGATTAGGGACGGCAAATCAGCCGAGGGAGGAGGAGGCAACGAGGTAGAGGGGGCCGGGACTTCGGGAGGAGGAGGTAACACTGGAGAAGGGGTGGTAACGGGAGGTTGGGTCAGGGCGGTGAGGGCAGAGATTAGGGACGGCAAATCAGCCGAGGGAGGAGGAGGCAACGAGGTAGAGGGGGCCGGGACTTCGGGAGGAGGTAACGCTGGAGAAGGGGTGGTAACGGGAGGTTGGGTCAGGGCGGTGAGGGCTGAGATTAGGGACGGCAAATCAGCCGAGGGAGGAGGAGGCAACGAGGTAGAGGGGGCCGGGACTTCGGGAGGAGGTAACACTGCGTGGTTAGCGGGAGGGTCTTGGAGGGTGAGAGGGGCGTCTGAGCATAAGGGAGCAGGGGCAAGGGGACCAGGATTAACGGGCTGGACAAGCGCCTTCGAAAGGCTAGCGAGGAAGGAGGAGAGGTCCGGGTCCGGGGGTACGGGAGAAGGAGGGTCCGGGGGGAGGCAGGGGTCCGGGGAGACGGGATCAGTGGAGCGGGCAAGGGTCGGGGGACCAGATAAGGAGAGTGAGGGAGCGGGTGTCACTAGGGATGGGGTACTCGATGTGGAGAGAGAGAGAGAGGAAGGAGAGGAGGGAGCTTCGATGGGCGAAACGGGAATAGTTGGGATGGGATCCTGACAAGGAGTTGGAGTGGGTACAGGCACAGGGAAAGGTAGTGAGGGAGGTGAGGGGGCTTCAACAGACATGACGGAGGAGGAGGCGGGGTCACAGGAGGGTTGATGCATGGGAGTGGGTGGAAACGAAGTGGAGTGGCATCGGGAAATAGTAAGCACCATCTGCACCAAGTACGGGGCAAAGGGGGGTGGGAGCTGAAGGAACACCCCCGGGGGGTGGGGTCTGCACTGTGACGGGGGAAGCAGGGCGGGAGTTTACTGTTGCGCTCTGGGCGCCATCATAGGGCGGTGGTCGTGGGACAATAGAAACAACATCATCATTGTTAGCACTCCTATGGTAAACATATACAATCTGCCCCTCAAACTCCAACTCTTCCTCGACCCATCCCTCTCGTTTCAAACCTCTAGCTACCCGATACCAAGCCTCTGCAACCTTTGTGAGTCCGTTATCCAACAACAAACCTTCCTTGTCTATGCGTAACTTTCTCCAAAACTCAGGCTGTAACCTTCCACTGGGCAACATTTGGAAGCCACACACCTTAGCAATCTTTTTAAGTTTCAACATTGCATCCTCCCCTGCCCTTTCTTTTACAATGTCACAAGCCAACAAGCCCTTAGCAGGTCTAGCGTGTTCCTGCCCCATCTTGTATAGTCAAGGCGTGTCACGTAGTAAAGATAGATAAATAGAGGAGGTACTGAGGAAAAAAAAGAAAAAGAATGTCTACAGTGCTCGACTGCCACGAGAACTTGAGCCCCGTGCGTCTTCCCCAAACGTAGACCAGTCACAGGGATCCACCCGGGATGGTGGTCACGGACGGGAGTGAATGAGCGTGGGTGACTAACACAGCTCTGGGCAACAGGCACAGGAAAGATAAAGAACAAAGGAGAAGATGAACGTGGCTGCGCTAATGAGAAGACATTTGCAAAAATCACAAACATATAAATGAGCGTAAACTCCGGAATCCAGAACTAACCACACAATACACACACACACACCGAGGGTACCCACACTGTAACAACAATTAAACAAAAACCACAGGATGATAGAAAGTAAAATGGCCATGTACATGTTAACACCACTGGTACCAAATATCCACAATGTAACAATCCCCAGCCCCGTTATAACACAAGCACCAATGAAATCTTGCAATAATCAAACAAAATCCCAGCCCCACCGGCTGTAATGCATACCCTGCCTGCTAGGCAGTCAAGCCAACATAAAATCCCAGCCCCACCGGCTGTAATGCGTACCCTGCCCGCTAGGCAGTCAAGCCAACATAAAATCCCAGCCCCACCGGCTGTAATGCGTACCCTGCCCGCTAGGCAGTCAAGCTAACATAAAATCCCAGCCCCACCGGCTGTAATGCGTTCCCTGCCCGCTAGGCAGTCAAGCTAACATAAAATCCCAGCCCCACCGGCTGTAATGCGTTCCCTGCCCGCCAGGCAGTCAAGCTAACATAAAATCCCAGCCCCACCGGCTGTAATGCGTACCCTGCCCGCCAGGCAGTCAAGCTAACATAAAATCCCAGCCCCACCGGCTGTAATGCGTACCCTGCCCGCTAGGCAGTCAAGCTAACATAAGATATGAAGAAGGAGCACACACACACATATTATGAATACAGGAGGCAGATAGACAATCGACAGGTTCACTTTAAAAAGGCACACCGGATGAGTTAGTTACCTGTCTCTAGTAGCCTTCTGGAAGCCGGAAGTGGACTCGGAGACAGACCGACACAAAACAGGAGAATAACACAGGCAATGGCTGTATTATGGAGGTGATCAGGCTCCGCTTGTCCCACTTTCCGGAGGTCCGCTCCGGTCCGTTGGTTCCGGCCCTCCGAACCGGCTCTCCGGTGGCCCCACGTTGGGCGCCAATTGAAATGGAAAAATCAATCAAGGTATTGATTATTTCTTTGTGTATCTGCCCTTGGCCAAATCAATGAAACAATGCGTGCACGCTCCCTGAAGTAATTCACACCAGACACAGGTTCTAGGTTGTTGAATAACTTGAGGAAAGTTTATTCAGAGGGGACGGCAAGTCCCTTTTAAAGCAAAATTACATCATATGCATTGTCAGAGATAACATGGAATAATACATCAATAATTGGTTAGGTGTTAAGTAGTCGCTCTAATGCTCTGCCTACTGTGGGTGATGTCACCGGGACCATGAGGGTCTCCCACGGTTTCCCGGCGCCATCTTGCTGCACGAGGTAGTTAGTCGATGTTAAGAAGGGGGGGGAAGGAGGGGTTAGAAGCTTCTAGCAGCCATCTTGATTAAAATGTGTGCTTAGCTTTATATGTGATATATCGTGAAATGAGTAAATAGACATTTTCTCCAACTAGGAAATATGTGCAGACCTTATTTCCACAACAGTTGAACTCAGGCTTTATTTATGAATTGAATGCAGTTCCATTTTTTGGTTTCTGGTACAATCCTCCTCCTGTGACATCACTGAAGGATGGACTTCCTGGAGACCAGACTAAGGGGAGAATTTAGGTGGCATGTAGGGGAGCCTGTGACGCCATTATCCATCTGTCTCTAGCATGCTTTGTGTGCAGACAACCTGCCCGATATGCAGTGGTCTACATCTCTTTTCCAAACTAAAACGCTGCACATACAGACTCCATGAACATATCAAATCACTGAAGCAGTCATGGTTCTTGGAGTAACCCTTTACCAATAGGAATTAAAAATAATTTGCTATTTGAAAATATTTAGGCATACTATGATTAACGATTCCTATCCGTTGTTGAATGCAGCAAAAGTTGAAAGTTGTCTTATCACAATTTGTAACACTGCACACATAATTAATTTTTTTTTTTTAAAATAAATTGCTTCCTTATAGCATTGAATCAATGCAGATGGAAAAAGGGCACTATTTAAACTGAAATTATAGCTTATTTTTAGCTTTTTTTTTTTTTTTTTATTCCATTACAGATTATTGACACTGAAATCAACCCCTATGTGGACAAATGGGAGGAGGCTGAACAATTCCCAGCTCATCATATCTTCAAAATACTTGGCAAAGCTGGTATTTTAGGAGTAAATCATCCAACAGGTACAATTATATCATCAAACACAAATAGGTTTATTGTGGTCAATAGAAAACTGAGGTTAAGACAGGGGAGCTGTGACTGAGTTGGAAATGTTTTCCAAATTAACATTTTGTTTGCCTACATTTTGCAGTATGCATTTTATTTTTTGACAATCTTTATTTTCACAATACCAATGATACAATATTCAAACGCAATAGTTAAGTACAAAAGACATAGAAGTATAATAGCTAGTTATGCTGTCATAGTCTTGCTGTAGTTTAAGCCAACCGCTAATGTCTCCGGCAGCGAAAAGATGAGTATAATATAGAATCTGCTGCTATGGACTCGTAGGTCTATCCCTGTAGAGTCTGGACAGGTATGACTCATCCAGAGCTCCTGTCGAGGTAGCACTCACAAAGCCACTGCTAGGGTTAGGTTGTCTACGAAGTTACCATTTTCTAGTTTTAGGCTAGGAGGAAATATAGTGTAGCAGGCGAAGAGGAGGGCCAACCAAGTACCGAGATGGAGGAAGGGTGAAGGAATGATGAGAAAAAGAGATAGATGAAGGAGAGGGAAAAAAGTTAATTTATAATAAGTCATATTATTTGTGGGGAGCGATACAGGGGAGAGGATTCTGGGTATCCTGAGGTAACCCAGGTACCTCTTTTTCAAATCAGGGCGGGCACTTCTTCTCATTGTATCTACCCAAAAACCTAACATCTCAGTCTGCTCTATAATAAATACCTATACCGTTGATCCGTCCTTCCCGTCACAGGTTAGATGTCTCCCCTCCCCTACCTGACAGGTAATCCAGCCACATAGTCTATGTTTGTGTGTGTTTGTCTCAGCTGAGCCGTCATTGACAACATAGTGTTGATGTCTTCCACCTTAGCCAAGCCATCCGCTGCTGGAGTGTTGGAGCACCGGTTTGTTTCCACTGCAAAGGAATTAGCAGTTTAGCAGTATTCAAAATATGTTTTGTGAGTGAGCATTTGTACTTTGATAGAAGTGTTTTAGTATGATGCAGTAGCATGGGTAGGGGCAGAAAAGGCAAGTCGGTTTCCAGAATTTCAAGTCTAGTGTTGTGGACCTGTTTTCAGAATAGGACTATGTGTGGACATGTCCACCATTTGTGATATCCCAATCCGACACCCTCTCCGCATCTCCAACACTTGCCAGGAATCTTGGGGTGTATGCAGTGTAACTTCTCAGGTATTCTATACCACTGTGACAAGAGTTTTAGCTCATTTCCTGTTTTTTTTAGAGCACATTGATCCCGGGTGTGTGAGAATAAAGGTCTTTTCCAACTCCTGTTCCATGAGCGACATTCCAATGTCCCATTGTGCTGTAAACTTCAAGGGTATCTCCAAGGTGCAGCCTGTTAGTATCAAGTAAAACACGAATATCCCTCAAAACGTGTGCCCTTGTAGTGCATTGACGCTCAAATGGGGTCAATTCCCTTTGTATAAGTTGTTTGCTCGTGATGGATGCATAGAAGTTTTGAACTTGGAAGTATCAGAACCGTTCCATACCAGTAGAGGCCTGATCAGTAATCATATCCGCTAGGGGCTTCAGGCCCTCCACCGTGCTCCATTGCTTTATGTAGAACTAGTCCGAATTACCAAACCCTCAAAGCTCATGTGGGGTTTTTGTTAGCCGCAAAGAATGTCTAAGTGAGCGCTAAACCTCCAGTGAAACCTTCGTGAGGGGGCTACTTGGTTTCATACCTTGTAGTGCTAAGTTAGATCCCCAGACCAGGGAGGGAAACCTCCCTTGAGCTAGATTCCTCTCTACATCGATCTATAATTATTGCGTTTTATGGGAATGCCAGGGCAATATGCATTTTAATTGCACTCTCATTCCCCATTTATTAAATAAGTGTTACAAAAACAAATCCGGTGTTATTTACTAAACCATGAATTGTTAGTAATTTACCAAGGAATGTAAAATTCTGAGACAAAATATCCGAGCAAAAATAAAATCATTTTTTTTAATGAATAATCCTGTATTTATTCACTAAACTGGGAATTGTGGAGAACTGATCACATTTTTTTTTTCATTTAGGTTAGTGAGGCTTAATACTTGTAATCCCCTTGACAATTCTCCTTAGTCAATAAATAAATAAATAAATAAAATTAAGCAAATGAATAAGGAATAAAAATATTAATCTTTATCTGTAGGTGAAGTAATTTTTTTGCGCCCGGTGAAACCTTTGTGGCTGATTTTTCAATGCAACGGTTTGCCCTCTTTGCTGCATTTACGCTGACTGACCTCCTGTGTTTATTGACGACATCCAAATTGTGCAAAATTGCAGAAGTCGATCCCTCCAGCAATTCTGTTCGTTGCTCTGGGCTGGCTAATGAAACCTCAATGACACCGCCGGAGGTAGAGTTACACTTTTGGCAGCAGAGGGGTTAAACTCTGTATGTGCAGGATTTCAAAGTATTTGGGTATTTTGGTTTGTAAAAAGCAATGCCCCAAAATGTGTGAAAAAGAAATGTAAAAGTAATATCTTTATTTCTTTAAAAGTTCTGACTGGCAACAGTAGAAGGTGGTCTGGGAGACCATTGTATTTCCCAGATGCAGGAAGCAAAACACACAAAAAAAAACAAAATACACACCATACAGTAATGCACCCCCACATGTCATACATTCCGAATAACTCCTGGTCTAAGCTATGAGCCCTGCAAAAAGCGGAGCGATCAGATGTACAGAGCCCAAGAAATCATCATATAAAGTCTGGGCTTGAGGCCCTATACATACCCAAAAACAGTTCCAGAGAATCACTTGGTTTAGGCCGGTAGATTCAAACTTTGCGCCTAAACCATGCGGCGCATCCAGTCAGGAGAAAGGACGCAAAACCAATTTGCACCAATAAATGCTCATGGAGGGGAGGTGTTTCGCCGGCCAATCGGGAGGAAGGGTGCAAAACCAGTTTGAATGGTAGCCCTTCTCCTATTGGTCAGCACGGACTTCATGGTGGCCAGCGGGACTCTGCGGCCATGAAGCCGACTCATCGTTTCAGGGAGTCTGCTGGGGCTCGTGTCTCTCTCTCCACATCTCCACATAGGTAGCACAGGAGATAGCGCTTGTGGCGGTATTCGGTGATGGCATTCCATCACACATCTCCCCCTTGTCCACCTCTGTCAGCTCACTGCTGTCTGGAATGGACACATAGTCTGTGTGTGCTATGCCCGCAACAGCACTTGTCATCGGCCAGGCGCTACAGTCTTGAGGTCTGGCCGGCTTTGTACCCTGCCCTGACTTAGACATAAGGCGCCTTTAACCTGGGGGGTCGTCCAGCCCAGGCTCCGGTACACAGGGGCCCCATAGCCCATAAACCCCCCCCCACCCAAACTAGTGTGCCCCCCTCGGCTGTTCCATCACACACTCTGTGTGTTTCCCTGCTGGCCAAGGATATTGGCAGTTGTTTGCTGAGTCCGTCACGACTCTGCTTCCCATGAATTGCTGGGGTCATGGCTGGCCTCTGGTAAGGTGAGCTGGCTGTGCTCTCCCCCTGGACCTCACTCAGCTGCTGGGGAGTGAGATTGGTTGTCTCCGCCCCCGGGACCTCACACTGCTCCTGGGGAACAAGACCGGTTGTCTCCGTTCCCGGGACCTCAAACTGCCGCTAGGGACGAAGGATGGAACACTTCTCTTCCTGGACTGCACACTGCCACTGGGAAGCAAGACCAGCTGTCTCTACTTCCTGGATCTGCCGCTGGGGAGGGAGGCTAACATCCTCTGATATAAAGTCAATTAAATCTGTGGGCATATCCTCCCAGATCAGTTGCACCACCTCTGCCGAAGGGCTGTTGCAAACCTCTGTTCGCTGGAGACCTCCCCCCTCGTCTTAACCATCAGGAACTTGTGGTCTCTCTTGGCTTGTAGATCGACTGTCCTGAAAAGTCTCCATCGAAACATTAGAGCCATACCAGGCCAGTCGCTGCCGCACCTCGAACAGAATCTCTGAATAAGAGTCAGAGGATGCCATGCTTGCCTGCTCCACGTCAGTGGGTACCTCTGTTTATGGATTGCTTTAGAAGAAAGCCAATCCCTGTGACACCAGTCAAACCATAAGACTTGCTTTTCACACAGAAATCACAAATTTGCAGTGATGTTACTACCGCAAAGGATTCTGTGTGGGCATATGCAAATTAGTTTAACAAAGAATCACATCTTTGCCTCATTCCATTTTAAACATGGATTCCTTTGACTCTCTGTTTGCTGTATACAACAGCTATGGAACACAACTTAGGAAAAGATGCAAAGCCAGTGAACCACTCATGGACAGCTGTTTCATTGTTAATGCAAATCATCAGAATGAGGTTTGTTACTGGCTAGCTTTGAGGCTTGGAGGTACTTGTGAAGCAACAACCAAAACAGATATGTTGGGGAAAAATTGTAATTGAAAACCCCTTCCAAGTCTGTGGATAGTACAATATTTAAAAAAAAAATAAAAAAATCTGCACATCAGAATATATATAAATATATATAGTTACATGAACTTCTTTTGCCAATCGAAACAATATTGTAATTCTTCCAAGGCAGTTCATCTAACACGTTATTGCTAAGCCATTAGTCTCATAAATCCAGTTAGATTCTACAGCCCAGCTGCTAGAAGCCAAGGAAATGCTGACAGAGCAGAGTGAGCATCTGATTACAGAGGAAAGAGGATTATTACACAGAGAAGCAATATGAGATGCAAGGCTAAACAGACTTGCAATCAATCTTGTCTCCACGACATTTTTCAAAGAGACTTTTAAATCTGATTGAGACCATGATATATTTAAACTGTCTATCTGTCTGACTATCTATCCGTCTGTATGCCTGCCTTCTCTCTTTGAATAATAGCTTTCAAACAAATAAACTTACAAAAAGTATTAAATGTTTATCCTGTAGCACCTTATTGAGACAGTGTGCTAAATTGGCAACTTCTTAAAAAAGATGGAGACATGCATTTATTTTGGTAATACTAGATACTAATTTAAAATAATAAAACGATGATCCCAAACCTAATTCAGTTTTTTGTTTTTTTGCCATTCAGAGTTTTCTTGGACAGGCCTATTGATTTAACATTGCTCATACTGTTTTTCCATTATTCCGCAACATTTTCTCTCTGTCTTCTTCTGTGGATATTCATCATGTTCCATTTTCTGTTGGCCTCCCTTATGCATTAGTACTTGGTTCTGTGCTCTTCTACTGCTACAACCTGAAATATTGTCTCATTCTTTGGATCGCTCCAGATTTCCCCCCGTGCCAGGGCTGATTCAGCTCTCCCCTAAAACTACCCCAGATCTACTAAAATACCCCCACACACTCCAGATGTACCCTTACGCCTTGACCAGTTTAATTTTGCTCTCACTACAGATGTTTTAAAATAGCCATTCCAGACCTCCCCTTGTGCCTTGGAATGTTCAGTGTTACAATAACACGCTGCCCACTCCACTTCTCCACCAAGAAAAGCTCAGGCAAACCTGCTGTGCCACATCCTGAACACACTTAGATGCACAGCCTTGCTGCTGCTGGTGACGTCTTAATTGAAATTAGCCTAATTCAGGCCAACAGACAGCCTTATTTACTTCTATTGTGGCACCCACCACTCCATTGTTGCTCCCACTTTGCTTGGTAAAAGGACCTTTTTCCACACTAGTGACATAAGACATTACACAATAACCACATAAATATTTAACACTTTCCTAGGCTATGAAAAGTGATTTTGCAAATGGTTCTGTAGTACCGATACTTCTAGTGGTTTGCTGCTATTCTACCTGAGCCTGACCTAAATATCCCCTTGTCTAACTATGTTTAAGGTTTAAACTGTGTACCAAGCCATGAGTGCTTAATTACAAATTATCTAGATGCCACATATCTTGTACAACTCAGCCTATTTAATTGTTTTTTACTTTGTTAAATGTAGTTCACTGTTCTAAGAGATGTAGGCCAAGTTTATAAATTGTGAACATACCAAGCCAGATACCAGCTTCAAGATGTGTTTTTTCTCCATTTGGCTGGTGATATTCTAGTCAAGCTCCCATTTTAATCATGTGTTTTGTCATGTGATTCAGGTCACTACCCTTTTTTCTTTCTCTGTCTATTCTGTGGTATGCCAGATGCCTGGAAAGTCCCAACAGCTGCTAAAGTCCAGGTGCTTAAGTTGTGGATGAAAGTAATTGTTAAAATGAAAACTCCCTTAAAGGAACACTACAATTTCAGGAACACAAACATTTATTCTGGACATTATAGTGGTAGAACGACAATTTAGGGTCCCAGCCCCTCTCTTTACTTTAAAAAGGTTTGTTTACTCACCTTTTTCCAGCACCATGCTGGTCTTTCAGTGACTGGGCCCGCCTCCATGGCTGAGATTATCAAATTTGACAATCTCCGCCAATCCACTGCATTCCCATAGGAAAGCATAGGAAGGCTATTGCACTTGCGCTGCAAAACACCACTCTGCACCAATCAGCCTCTTCACATAGAGATACATTGAACCAATGCATCTCTATGGGGAGCGTTCAGCGTCTCCATGCAGAGTGAAGAGACGCCAAACACCTAAGCTTCACACTGTGCAGCATTGACCCAGGAAGCACATCCAGTGGCCGTCTTAGTGTTACTAAGCAGTAATGTAATCATTACCTTTTCTCTGAAAAGGCAGTGTTTACACTGAAAAGCCTGCAGGGGCAGGCTATTGACTCCAGAACCACTACCTTAAGCTTTAGTTGTTCTGGTTACTATAGTATCCCTTTAACACAACCAAATCTCCTTTGTATAAATACCTGCATTGGGAGGTATAAATGCCCTGAGCAGTAGACACCATATTGGGACTTTCTTTACATATACAGGACTGTTGGGGAGTGTGCTCTTGCATCCATGTATACAAAGCTCCCTACAATTAGACCCCAGTATGTGTCATGTACAGTTGAAAAGACAAACTAGAGATACATGCTTTCAGAAAAAAAACAAAAAAAAAACAAAACATATTACAAAACATATTTACTAAATGAGCACACACAGCAGGTTCATGTTAATGTGAAAACATTTGACTTCTTATGATAGAAGGAAGCATATGTTAACTACTGATGTTAATGCAGTGGATATTTGGCTTCCTCTGTAGTACCATCTGTATAGCTTTATAAAAAAAAACATCAAGCATGAAATGTAAAGAATGGCTACAATCAATATTGAGGCACACGGGGGAATAGTTCTGTTTCAATTGAGGTGCAAGCCAAATTATTTTGATATATTACATCAGCACCTAGCCGATGTCTGACCATATGCCAAACATGGCTTCTATGCATCTGTACAGTCTATAAAGAAAATATGACCACCTGCCGTGTGTCAGAATTCCAAATGGAAGTTTCTCACAACAAAAGAGAGATCTGCTGTGATGTCATTTCCAGGGACATAATTCATTCCTTTCCTGCATACAAACTCCTTTTTCATTCTATAAAACGGCACAGACTGTATTTTAAAGGGACATGCTTCACAACATATGTTTTACTTTTTCCCTTGGATCGGTAGATCAAGATTTTCGAAATTCCGAAACAAAATGTGTCTGACTTTATAAATGCAGAGCATATGTGTATTAGTGACAGGTAGAATATTGTCATTTGTAACAACTTAGCCTCGTTACATAAAATTAAGATGGAAAATTAAAAAAGAGAAGTCCCTTTAAGGGACTCGGCGGTGTGTTATAGGAACCTAGAGGTGTTAACCCCATAAGGCAATAATGAAAACACTGAAGTGTCTATTGAAAGAGCCAAAAGTCACAATGAGGTCCCTTTTAAATAATCAAAAGAAATAATAAAAAAATCACAGTTTATTGAATACAATTATAAATACAGGGACTATGCAAAAAAAAAAAAACCCCCAGAAAGAACCAATTAAAAAAGCCAATAAGGCTCTGTGGGTAATGAGGGAGGGTAAGTAGGGCATCACTTAAGTGAATCAATGTACATATACAAAGAGCAAAAACTGGAGGAAAGGCTGTTTACTTTTTAGACAGACACAGCATTTAAACAATTATCAGCCCACTTGAAACAAAGTGGCTAGATACACACCCCACTAGTGAATGTCCAATAAACCCTTGCTATAACCCTTGCTATAACAGTCCAGAATGAACCCTTATCTGGTAGCAAATATGCAAGGACATGTCTATGTAAAAATTGAAAAATTATCACTTTTAAACATTTTATTTTAATCCATAAATATATACAATATATGTATTTTATTTCTGCCGTTTAGTCTACTCTTTACAACACATGGGGAGCAGTAGCTGAAAAACACAACCCCATCACAAGCCCCATTATGTATGTCATTGTTTTAGGGTTGTAAACTTGTGTTGAGTCAATTACTTAATTTATCAATAATGTCTAATAGAAAAAAATATGAAATAAATAAATATGTACTTACCAAAATGTTATAAATAAAACATTTGATTTAATGTGTCCAGTTAAAATTTGACAATCATCCTTATTTAGAAATGGCACCCACGTGTCTTTATTACATGGTTGCCTAAAATGGAATACATTGTTTTAGTTGAGTCTTGAAGGGAATTTCATAATTAAGAAAAACAAATTAAAACTGAAGATATTCTGTCCCTTCAACACACAGTCTCACTATTCTCACCCTCGTCACATGAATATTTTTGTAAAATAAAGCAGTCTACGCAATTAGAACAAAATATTTTTTTGCAGAGTACCACCTGACTAGAGATGTTGCGAACTGTCCGCCGAACTGTTCGCAAACTGTCCGCCGGCGAACAATAGCGTGTTCGTGTTGGGCGAACATATCCGATTTCCGGTCCGCCCCCTATACGTCATCATTGAGTAAACTTTGACCCGGAACCTCGCCGGCGGACAGTTCGCGAACAGTTCGGCGGACAGTTCGCGACATCTCTACACCTGACATGTTAAGAACTAACACAATAATGCTGTAGTTGTATTTAAACATCTAAATTGATAACAACATTCTATTTGTAAGTTCCACCACATAAAAATGTAACAATTATCATACAAGTTACATTTGTAATCATTCAATTCTGAGGGACACAATAGCAGTAGGTAGATGTTAGTTTTATGTATGTTTTGTGCAAAATCCTTTTAAAACTAATTCCATTTTGTCTGTGACAAGGTTGAGAATGAGGGATCAAAATCAGAAAGAAAATGAAAATAATGAAAGGGCTTTAATGCCTGAGGCTGGAAAATATGATTTCTTAAGGGTTTCATAAGAGCCCAATGATGTTGAGTATTTAGAAATTAATAAAATTTAGTTGAAAAAAAAATCCAAGTTGAAATATGACCGAATACCAGGAATGAGGTACTTATGCTAAAACCAGTAAACATTATCACGTTGATTCATTAAACAGAATAAATAGAACTGCTGCTGCTGAAATAGGTTATGCTCTAAACTTAGGCCTCAATTTAGTAAGCTTTCCAAATTATTGAAAACAAAATGATTTATGTATGAAAATTCCCATAGACTGTAGCGACTTTTTCAGATAAATAATTTGTAAAATTTTCTACCTGTGCCGAATCATTTGGAAATAATATTAAATTAATGTCTCATTTTTTTTTGTAAATCTTTATTTTGGATGTGCAACAAAAGATTAACATACAGGCTTGCATTGCCACGACAGCATCAACAAGCTTAATGTAGACAAACATTTGCATTCAGTGCCATGACATGAGAAACAATTGCACTTTTTTTAAGTGTTAAAGAGACATGCTTCATTATATGCTGTAATATAAATCTTCAAATGTTACAGGCTAGAGAAAGGGGGCACAGGTTAGGTAGGCAAGTATTTTATGTAAGATAGTTAGCAAGATAGAAACAGGCATAACAGAACATTTTATTCTACCCTGTGTGCTGGATGGTACACATATAGTGGCTGTCAGGCTTAAACATGACTTAGATGTGAAACTTATATATGCAGTGTGTGATATCTGCTGGGTTTAGAGATTAGGTTCTGGTGGATATTGCATCGTTTTAGATTTAAGAGCCACCGAATAGATAAATAGGTAGGGGAAACAGTGGGTTAAGTAGCTTGCTGGGGGGGGGGGAGGAATCTCATGCTTGTAAAACATATCTAGTTCCCCTATGACTATAGTGCCTGGGTAGTAATGAAGGTACTTTTACGATATAAATCAGAGGCTGTACAGTGCTATGTTAAGCTACATGCTGCGAGTAACATCACTAGTTCAGATCAGGCTATTAGGTACAGTGCGTGTTTCTGTGCAGGTCTAGGTGAGGGCGTTGGTGAGTGTCTTCAGCCCACTCTGCCTGGCAGGATAGCGCAGTGGTCTTGGGAGGCCAGGTCCTCATGCCACAATGGGGGGCCCTGTCCGTTCCACTCACATTCTTCCGCGGCAGGAGGTCTTTTGACGGGCCTGGGTGTGGGTCATTTCCAGCTGCTCATGTGCTTGTGGAGTCTGCGTGCCACCTGTCTTCAGCCTGCGGCCTTAAAGGGGACTCGTGTCGTTGTGCCATGGATCCTATTTTGAGGGTCGTTGGCCCGGGGTGCTTCCGGTTCTTGGAAAAATCCCCGGGTATATGGCTGGCATTGGAGAGGTACCTCCGTGTGAGTGCCCGGCCCAGAAGAAGGGCATGTGGCAGAGACTGCAGCATTCTCTATGCGCATGGCTGGGTTTGTTAGTTCGTTGAGGCTGTTCGCTGATAGAACTTCCGCCTGGGGCTGTGTGGTGTGAATGATAGGCTGCTGCGTTTGCTCTGCCCGGGCTGCAATCCGGCCCCAGAACGTTGCACATATCTTGTCAAAGGCAGCATTAAACTTAGTTTCCCATGTCGGTTCAGGGTTTTTCCTTGCTCCGTCGGCCATGTTGGTTGCGGCTCAGGAGCAGGAAGCGGCGGCATGTGTTGGTGAGATGCTCTCGGCTTTCTTTTCCCCAGCAGGGACCGGGATTACCCCCGGGGGTGGGGGGGTTGCTTGCATTTGCTTGTCGGTCCCAGGTTGGAGGATCGGCCGTTTCCTCCTCCCATGGGTGCCTCCACATGAGTAGGCCTCAAATGCGGCGTTTGGCTTCAGGACGGCGGGCGAGTCTCCGGAGTCGTCTGCTTGTGCTCCCCAGCAGTTATTTTCAGAATGCAATCTCGTTTGGTGCTGTTTTAGGCCGGTGCTGTTTGTACCCGGTTTAGTTTGGATTGTGTGAGGAGCTCACCACACACACACGTCTGTCAGCCGTGCTGGTCAGGCCCCGCCCCAATTAATGTCTAATTTTGAACATCCATGATATTTATACTTCACAAGTTGGCTTCCAAGCATAATTGAGCTCACCAAGTGAAAATGTTTTACCCTGGTGCAAGTGCTAGGAAAGCAGAGGGAATAGAAATGCAACTGATTTTGCAGCAAAGTTATGCTAGTTAGTGAATAGCATTTTGGCATCGTATGCTGCACAAAAAAAAGTCAAATGGGCTTAAGTGAATCACTGTCAGGTCACCAAATTCTCATGTTCAGTAAAGCTAAATCTGACGGAATTCAGTAGGTCCAACTAGATCTGTAGTAATCAGTTGGATGCATTTGGTGTCTGGATTAAAATTAGTGATTTCGCATTAAAACCCTTTACAAAGTAGAGGATTCTGAATATTCACAAAGCACTGGTTTTAAAAAAAAACCTTGGAACCGAATTCCATCAGACTGGAT
Organism: Pelobates cultripes; assembly: GCA_933207985.1. Lineage (NCBI taxonomy): Eukaryota > Metazoa > Chordata > Amphibia > Anura > Pelobatidae > Pelobates > Pelobates cultripes. The sequence goes on from OW240914.1 coordinate 103,986,977, forward strand.
GCACGTTGACAAACTATGTGGCTGCTCACTGTAATAAAAAACTAGAAACTGGGCAGCCATTGCAGCCCAGTTGCTAGAAAGGTGGGGAGGGGGGGGGGAGCAAAAATCCAGATATTAATGAATAGTGGTTTTGCCCTGTTTGGTACAGGGCCATTCAGAATTTACTGAATAACCTATGTGTGTACTTTGATCTGGAGCTTTCAAGGTGGAGTGTTTTTGGAGAACCCTTCGCTGCAAAACAGTTGAATTTCGTAACATGAACATATTATTTCATGTTTATTTAGAGTATACTCTAAATGTCGTGCAACTGCATTAAACAATGCTGACCCATAAGATATTTTGCTCATTTTAAACTGGCTACCTCTGGGCTGTGCAAATTGTTTCCTAAAATAATAAGGTGAGAATGAATGCTCAAGTACTTTTGTCTGTACAATTACAAATGTCTCCATTGTTAATTTTCATAGCCCACCTTTTACTCTACTGTTTCTGTATCAGCCATTGAGTTCCATTATCATAGTGTTTGGGTGCAGGAGCCCAAAAGCTTCCAAAGTACAACCTGAGAATAATGGATGGATGTGTCTCTAGCACACCAAACCATAATCATGTAAAGATGTCTGTAAAACACTGCTACACACGAGAGACCTTTAACATTGAGATAATTAGCAGAGATGTGGTTTTGGCATAATTTCAGAAAAGGATATACATACATGTTTTTTTGATTAATTCAATTTTTTATTTCATCATTTGGTGGTTATATTCCAAAGGGAAGAGCCTGTAATTATTCAAAAACAAGCGTATATCAAACTGCAAAATTATTTTCCCCATAGGATGACAAAAAAAAAATCTTCATATTTAAATGCAATCATAGGCTAATTGCATTTTGTTGTCTAGCATTAGCGATATACCCTAATGAGCAACTAATTGCAGTATGAATAGTAGGGTGAGGATTATTGTTAATTAGTAAATTAATTCATATCGGTGACAGTAATGTCAGTTTACTAATATTCTGTAATTGAGAGCATCCAATGCCATGCAGGACAAAATAGCTTTATTCACTAAACTTTGAGCTGCAATGCACTGATGAAAGAGTTGCTATATTTAGGCCAAAAAAACACATAAAGAAATTCTCTAACTAAGCAAATTGATGGGTTATGAGAATGGTGCAAGTTTGTCAAGCAGTGCAGGATGATGTTTAACAGAGACACTATCACCCAGAAAATGTTTAAGCTTATTATATGTCGCGCTAATTGTGACACAGTATCTATGGCTGCACCCGTGGTCTTGCGAGATCATCCATAGACATCACTGTGGTACTCTTGCGCATGTGCAAGAGTACAGCACTCACATGGGCTTCTGGGGACAGCATCAGGTAAGCATAAAAAAGATACAATTATGGTGGCCAAAAATATATAAAGTATAGTTACACTTAGAGGGACACTATAGGCACCCAGACAACTTGAAGGTGCTCATTGAAGTGGCCTGTGTGCAGTGTCCCTTCACATTTAGTCCTTCAATGTAAAACATTGTCGTTTTAGAGAAACTGCAATAATTACATTGCAAAACTAAGACAGCCTCTAGTAGCTGTTTTTCAGAGGAACTTCCTGGTGGCTAGGTGACTTTGGTCTGTATGAGGACATCCAGCATCACAGCTTCAGTTTAAATCCCCATAGGAAAACATTGATTAAATGCTTTCCTATGGGAAGAGCTTAACCCCTTAACTGCAAAGTATTCTGGGTGGGCACTACCAAGCCTCAAAAAGCAAACCAGTAACCAATCTCATGCTAAAGAGTTGCATTAACAACGAAACTGCTGTCCATGAGTGGTTCACTGGTTTTGCATCTTTTCCTAAATTGTGTTCCAAGCAGTTGTATACTGCAAACACAGATTAAAAGGAATCCGTGTTTAAAACGGAAAGAGGCAAAAATGTGATTCTTTGTTAAACTAATTTGCATATGCCCACCCAGAATCCTTTGCGGTTGTAACATCACTGCAGATTTGGGATTTCTGTGGGAAAAGCAAGTCTTATGGTTTGACTGGTGTGCAGATTTTTGTTTAACATTGTATTAACTATCCACAGACTTCAGGTGGAAGGGGTTTTCAATCACAATTTTTCCCCACCATAACCTATATCTTATATATATATATATATATATTATATCATACTAAGTGTATTTTTATATTAATATATACATATATTTTTATTAATATATACATATATTAATATAAAAATACACTTATATATTATATATACGTGTGTAATTTAATTGTAATAACTATATCTATTGTATATATATATTATTATAAAATATAAATAATAAGTAAATTAAAATTAATAAAAAAATAAATAAAAATTATATATATAATTTTATTCTAACTGCATTTTGTTTTTCATATATATATTTATATAAAAATACACTTAGAATGAAACTATTTATATCTATATATATAAATAACTAAAAACAATACTATATATATATTTATATCCATATACATAATTACATAAATCATTTCATAAATATACACGTAAACTTCAAATATATAAATCTGTATATATATTTAAATTCTACATGCATATTAATGTAATATTTTTACATAATTAAGTAATTTTATTGATTGCAATTTGAGGGACCTGCCTGACAACCCAGGCTGAAAGTCCTGAGAATTTAATTTGCTAGCACTGTATTTAACCCTGAAAATGTCCATGACACCCTAAAACCTGTACATGGGTGGGTACTGTTTTACTTGGGACACTTCGCTGAACACAAATATTAGTATTTCAAAATAGTAAAACAAATCACAGCGATAATATTGTCAGTGAAAGTGACTTTTTTTGCATTTTTCACACACAAATGGCAATTTCACTGATGATATCATTGTTGTGACACGTTCTACTGTTTTGTAACACTGATATTTGTGTTCAGCGAAGTCTCCCGAGTATAACTGTAACCACCCAAGTGCAGGTTTTATAGTGTTTTTGAAAGTTACAGGGTCAAATATAAAGCTTGATTTTCAGTTTTTTTTCCCATTGAAATTTGCCAGATTGGTTATGTTGCCTTTGAGAACGTATGGTGACCCAGGAATGATAATTACCCCCATGCTGATATACCAGTTGCAAAAGAAGACATCCCAATGGCGAGAAAAACTGTTTATAATATGTGTGGGTACAGTAAATGAGTAAGAGAAAACATACAACTAAACACAAACACAGCAGGAAGGTAAGAAAATTGAAAAACGGTCTGGTCACTAAGGGGTTAAAGTACTAAACATGTAACAAGTAGCTGTGATCCTTGAATAATATTTAAAGGAACACATTTTTACTTGGAAGTGTGGACTTTTAAGTCCCCTATGTTTGATAAAGAGGACATGGACTTCATCGACATTTGGAATTAATTAAACTCTAGAAAGTCTTTCCATGCGTGTAGGAATTACACAAAAAGGAAAGAAAAACTCTGTGCTTAACAAGGCGATAGAAATAATCTTTGTCAATTATCACCTTTTTTTGGAGACTGAAGATTATCAGAAGGTATCGAATAGAAAAGTTATAACTAGAAAAAGTACAGAAAGAAGCAAGCTTTAAGAACTGTGATAGAGATCACTATGTGATTACAAAATGGGGCATGTGAAGAAAGTTCAGAGGAAGAAAGTGGAATGGCAGAAATTGGACTTTTTTTTATTTCACTAACAGGATTATTTGCCACGGTGATTATTCATTAGAGAATGAAAAGTGAATTTTAAATTTAAGGTCAAAATAAATGAATTGGAACTCCTCTAAGTTTAGCTAGCTTGGCCTTAAATTTTAAATTTACTTTAATTTCTCTCTTTAGAAAATAACCCTGTTTTTTCTTTTTTTTTCTTAAATGAACACTATAGTCACCTAAACAACTTTAGCTTAATGAAGCAGTTTTAGTGTATAGATCATGCCTTTCCGGTTTTACTGCTCAATTTACTGCCATTTAGGAGTTAAATCACTTTGTTTCTGTTCATGCAGCCCTTGCCATACCTCCCCTGGCTATGATTGACACCGCCTGCATGAAACAAACTGGCTTCACTTTCAATCAGATGTAATTTATCTTAAACAATTTTATCTCTTGCTCTGTAAATTGAACTTTAATCACATACAGGAGGCTCTTGCAGGGGCTAGCAAGCTATTAACATAGCAGGGGATAGGAAAATCTAAATTAAACAGAACATGCAATAAAGGAAGGATAAACTTTAGATGACTCTTTACAAGAAGTGTTTAGGAAGGCTGTACAAGTCACATGCAGGGAGGTGTGACTAGGGTTCATAAACAAAGTGATTTAACTCCTAAATAACAGAGAATTGAGCAGTGAGGCTGCAGGGGGCATGTTCTATACATCAAAACTGCCTTATTAAGTATGTTGTGTTGGTGACTATAGTGTCCCTTTAAATTGCACATACTGTATACAACTTTTTTTCCCTCTCAGCAGTAGAATATCCTCCTTAAGCTATCCTTATTTATGAATTTGCATCATGTAAAAAATCTTCTTTTCTCTTTACCTTTTTGAGTAGGTAACACTGTATGTATGTTTTCTATTCTTAACTGTGAGCTGATTTTTATCTCAGTAAAGTCTGAAGAGCACGATCTGTCCTTTTCAAAATCCCCTTGTGTGTTCAACATTTCTAATCTATGGTTCCCATGCTAAATATGTTTAAAATGAATCGTACATATGACCTTTATTAGATGATCTTGTGTAAAAACGTAAAGTAACATTAATTGTACACATAATTGATTTTGTCTTTATACTATTGCATCCCTTTGCAGTTAACTCCCCCTCCACTAAATTAGAAGAAATTCTAAATTGGAGGGACACTATGGGCACCCAGATCACTTGATCTCAATGAAGTGGTCTGGATACACTGTCCCTGTCCCCTTAACCCTGCAATGTAAAATATTGCAGTTTCATAGTAAGGGTTAAGATTTCCTCTAGTGACTGTGTACCAGACAGCCACTAGAGGTGCTTTTTCAATTCACACAGTTTGACTCCATGAAATGACGCTGGACATCCTCATGCTTAAAAATCCCCATAGGAAAGCATTCAGTCCCCCCCTCACGATGATGTCAGAGAAGATGGAGAAAGAGCCAGCATTGAGGGACTTTGATGCTGGAATCGGGTAAGTGTTTAAAGGGTTTTTACCTCTTTGAGTGCCACGAGGTGAAGGGGTGTTTGGAATTCAGCTTTGTATTCCTAATACTATAGTGCTCATTGAAAGGAACAATCCATGTATATAACCACTATAGCACACTGTAGTGGTTATTGTGCTCCAGGAGTGCCCTCACACTGCCCTAAAGTATGTGATCAAACCATTTATGTATGGTTGGACAACTTACCTGGATCATACCAGGTGCCTATGCATGCAGCCCCATTTTACTGTCTTTCCTTTAAGGGAATCCAATTAGCACTACAGAGTTTAGCAAGACCATGCAGGACTGCAGTCATTGGGTGAGAACACTAAGCTGGAAATTTTAGAATCAGAGACTATGAAATTAGATTTTTTTTTTTTTTTCCATTTTGAGTGTATATATATATATACACCATTCTTAATATTGAGGGGGGTTTTCTGAGACAGTATCCTCTTCTTATCATGTGATAAACCGTGTATTATGTATTTACACAGTTATCACATGATAACTGGTGTTATGATTAATATGTTTATTGATTTTGCTGATTGTATAAAGTAGATTTTTTTTAATGTATTGCTTTTGATAACTGTGTATCCATAATTAAGGTATTGTGGGTATATGTTTTTTTCATTTGTTATTTTTATTACTAGTGTTTTTGAGTTTTTATGTATTGAAACGTTGTACTTTTATTTTTGCACTGGAATGTCCCTCAATTAAAAGATTACAGATTTTGTCACCCATTAGATATCAATTAGCCGATACCCTAAGAGAAATTAATTTTGGTGTTTAGTGTCCGTTCAACAGTTCAGGCGTGTAGATGGTTCTGAGTTAGGAATTCCAGGTTACTAATGTCTTCTATTAGGATCAGTCCATAACTGCATTGTCCTCTATTTCTGACAAAGTCACAAGTTGCTAATTTGTATTTAGTCTTGAGAATGCATCGAACTGGTTAATTACCTTGATTTCTCAGTCAATTATTTCAATTTAAATACTCCCTGACATATAATAATCTGTAGCAGAGTATCACTTAGTATTTAAGAAAAAGTCTCATCTTTGAGAGCTTTATTAAACGGATCTAATTAACTACATTGTCACTTCAGAATCTGTCATTGTGATTCAGGTCCAAATCTAAGGGCAGCAGGTGCACTGCTGATTCCAGAAAAAGTAAGTCTCTCCAGGGCTCCTTGACCTGACCTCAATTTAAAAAAGGATGAATAGATATAGAGTGCAGTCATGTTCTTTCACGCTGTTTTTCTTAATACCATGTTTTGAAAAAGTCGTGAACTGTTCTTTGTGCTTTCACCTAGAAGGCAATTACTGTATTTGTATAATGAAAATATCAGCATACCATGACAAAGAAATGTAGGGATAACAGACAGACTTTTAATGTCAACCTATTGCAGAATGTTTGTTATATTTATGTGAAAAATTTCACTTGCAAATATCACTGTTAATAAAATTTCACTCTTGGTTTGGAGATATCACTGAGGAACTCTGGCCATACACACAGGACCGCCATCAGTGGGTGACAACTATGATGATTGTCATGGGCCCGTCGGTCCTGTGGTCCGTGTGTGTGTTTGTCTTGGCAGCGGCAGAACTACCTGAGGGGGCCCATCGGGTTGCCTTAGCAACATAGGGCCACCCGATGGGCATATCTCTAAAGGGGCCCAATCAGCGCTGTGGCCACTTTACATACACTGCATCCACTAAACATACACTGTGCATTGACTACACAGACTCTGCATTCACTCTACACACACACACTGCATCCTGTTGGTGGACTAGTGGGTGGGCTCTGTAGGCCCAGACCTTGCACTTTGTCAGGAACCTCAAAATATCTGATGGCATCCCTGCAGACACATAATTACATGGCTTCCTCATAGATAAAGAGCATACATGGAGCTGCTACTGGCTTACATAGTAGTGTCATTAATATATTTTCATGAATGACACTACTTAAGACTTCTCAACTTCATGTAGGATAAACTGCTTCTATGCCAAATTCTGTAGCATATGCTTAGAGCTTGGGAAGGACAAAGATTGCTTGAGAAAACTGAGCTAGTTTACATATTTAAAATTCTCCAAATGGTATTGGTTAACTCAGTAATGGCAAGAGTAAACAAAAAATACTATGAGACCTAAGCGTGAATTTACCGAAGGGCAAGTTATTGAGTTTCTCTAAGCTGTTGTCCATTCTCAGAGTTTTCATATTCTCTATTTTTGTTGCCGTGCATTAATTTGGGCTCTCCCTACGGTGAGGGGAAAAAGTATTTATTTGATTCCCTGCTGATTTTGAACGTTTGTCCACTGACAAAGAAATGATCAGTCTATAATTTTAATGGTTGGTGTATTTTAACAATGAGAGACAGAATCAACAAATAAAATCCAGAAAACGCATGTCAACAAAGCTATAAATTGATATGCATGTCAATGAGTGAAATAAGTATTTGATCCCCATCAATCAATAAGATTCTGGCTCCCAGGTGTCTTTTATACAGGTAATGAGCTGAGATTAGGAGCCCTCTCTTAAAGGGAGTAATCCTAATCTCAGCTCGTTACATGTATAAAAGACACCTGTCCACAGAAGCAATCAGATTCCAAACTCTCCACCATGGCCAAGACCAAAGAGCTGTCCAAGGATGTCAGGGGCAAGATTGCAGACCTACACAAGGCTGGAATGGGCTACAAGACCATTGCCCAGCAGCTTAGTGAGAAGGTGACAACTGTTGGTGTGATTATTCGCAAATGGAAGAAACACAAAATAACTGTCAGTCTCCCTGGGTCTGGTGCTCCATGCAAGATCTCACCTAGTGGAGTTTCAATGATCATGAGAACGGTGAGGAATCAGCCCAGAACTACACAGGAGGATCTTGTTAATGATCTCAAGGCAGCTGGGACCATAGTCACCAAGAAAACAATTGGTAACACACTAGTGAAGGACTGAAATCCTGCAGCGCACGCAAGGTCCCCCTGCTCAAGAAAGCACATGTACAAGCCCGTCTGAAGTTTTGCCAGTGAACGGCTAGATGATTCAGAGCAGAACTGGGTGAAAGTGTTGTGGTCAGATGAGATCAAAACCGAGCTCTTTGGCATCAACTCAACTCACCATGTTTGGAGGAGGAGGGATGCTGCCTATGACTCCAAGAGCACCCACCCCATCGTCAAAATATGGAGGTGGAAACATTATGCTTTGGGGGTGTTTTTCTGCTATGGACATCAAAGGGACAATGGACGGGGCCATGTACCGTCAAATCTTGGTTGAGAACCTCCTTCCCTTAGCCAGGGCATTGAAAATGGGTCGTGGATGGGTATTCCAGCATAACAATGACACAAAACACAGTCAAGACAACAAAGGAGTGGCTCCAGAAGAAGCACATTAAGGTCCTGGAGTGGCCTACCCAGTGTCTAGACCTTACCTAAAAGACTCTATGTCACTACTACGTTTTTTAGACAAATTCAAATGGCAAACTAATTACATTTTAGCTACTTGTGATGTCCAATCCCTATACACTATTATACCCCACCATATAGGATGCCAGGCAATCAGAGAAATTTTAACTAAAGAAAACAGAATCCCCCCTGCCCAAATAGATTTTATTTTAGAAGGTATTAATATCATTTTAACCAACAACTATTTTTGTTTTTTTGACTCCTTTTACCTACAAAAACAAGGCACTGCGATGGGTACAAGGTTCGCGCCAAGCTATGCCAACCTCTTTATGGCCGACTGGGAATCCACGGCCATATGGGGAAGGCACGCTTGGTGTACGAACCTTGTAACATATTTTAGATATATAGATGATTTGTTTTTTATCTGGGATGGCACAGAAGCTCTTTTTAACTCTTTTATCCACCACCTCAACATCAACAATAGAGGCATTACCCTAACCCATGAAACAAGTAAGGAATCCATTAATTTTTTAGACCTCAACATCTTCATTACAGACAACACCATCCACACCAAAAAAAGTCTGCGTCAACACAGCTATCGAAAGATCTAGCTGCCATTACAAACCTTGGTTGGAAAGTGCCCCTCAAAGCCAATTCCTTCGTCTCAGAAGGAATTGCTCCCAAATAGAAGATTTTAACAAACAATCAAATTATCTAAAAGAAAAATTTATTGAGAAAAATTACTCACCAACCCACCTCAACACCATTATAAATACCATCACCAAAAAAGATAGAGCAGACCTCCTAACTTACAATACCCAACCCACCACCAACACCATGCCCCTTCCTGTTATTTTCAATTTTAATAACAAAAGTGGCCATGTCAAAAAAATTATCAAAAAAAAAAATTATCAAAAAACATTGGCACCTCTTAAAAGAAGATGAAATACTTAAAAATATTATACCTGACAAGCCTAATGTTGTCTTTAGAGGTGCCCCAAACTTCAAATCCATTTTAACCACCAATTTTACAAAAGAAACCAAACCTACTTTTAATTCTTTTATGCCCAATGCCAGTGGCTTTTATAAATGTAAAAGATGCATTGTATGCAAAAACACAGACCCCTCGTCCCTTCCAAAACCACCAGTTTTAAATCTAATATCACCAACAAAACCTATAAAATTAAAGATTTTATCAGTTGCAATACCAAAAATGTCATCTACTTGTTGGAGTGCCCTTGTGGTCTCCAGTATGTAGGGATGACCACAAGAAGTCTTAAAGTGAGACTGAGTGAACACTGTAGAAATATCAAAAAAGGCTACCTGAATCACTCAGTCTCCAAACACTTTTGTACACATAACAACGACATAAGACACCTTAAATGCATCGGCATAAAAAAATGTATAATACCATGGAGAGGTGGTAACATTAAGAACATATTAGGTAAAGCTGAGATGGAATGGGTTTTTAATCTCAAAACTCTTACCCCATCTGGTTTAAATGTTGATTTTGACCTGTTTAATTTTATTTAAATTCCTATATACAACCCTTATCTACATGCTTTTATTCTTTATGTCTGGACCTAACCAACCCTCATAATAATAATAATCTTTTAAGTTTTATTTTTTTCATCTATGCCTTTCCATTTATGTATCTTGTATTCTGTGTAATCTTTTATTTAATTTTATTTAATTTTATTTTTATTTTATCTATTATTTTCATTTAACATCTGTATTATTACTCTGGGGTATAATATAACCCCTATTTAAATCATTATGTTTGGAATTATATTACCCCCTTTTCATGCATACTCCATTTACATATATCTCTGTATCTCTGTACCTTTAAACCATCTATTTTTTTTTGTTCTTTTAATGAACTTTAATCAAACCCTTTTTTTTTTGTTCTTTTAATGAACTTTAATCAAACCCTTTTTTTTTGTTCTTTTAATGAACTTTAATCAAACTTTTTTTTTTTTGAACTTTAATCAAACAACTTTTTTTTTCTTCCTTTCTTTCTCTTTAAAAACAACTTTCTCACTCTAGTTTTCACATTTAAATAATTTAAATGGACTCATCACCTTTATAACATCACTCCCATACTCTTGAATCCTAATTTTGAAAAGTGATTTTAAAAATTGTCTCTGATTGGCCAATTACACTTTTGGCGCAATTTTCAAATTAACATAGCCCTATTTAAACAACCCCTGCCAGGTTACTACTTTTATCCCATTCTGAAGAAGCCACTTATGGTGAAACGCGTTTATGGTTATTAATTCTGTATTTTACTGTGTATTTTAGATCAATAAAAGTTTTTGGCTACTTTATTGTACCAATCCTCTTTTTATTGCACTCTTTATGCACTTTAAACAACTTTTGTTTTTACCTATTCCTGGCATTTTAACCTTTCCTGGTTACTTTTACTTCCATTGGCAATTTTAAAGTTCCAGTACTCCAAGAAATCCTAGGTGGGGATCATACCACCGGCGCCTATCCATAGAGCAGTACCTCTGCTCTATCTTTGTGAGTATTATTTTATTTTCTCTACTACTCTCTTAACCTATCACAATTGAGAGCACTATTGCTGCTTTTTATTCTTCTATATTGGAGCCTTGGATCACCAGACGGTGCTGACGGACGTATCGCCGCTACATATCCTATAAGCTGGGATTATACCGCTGTACGCTATCCACACCAGAGCTGGCCATAGCTCCCTCAAATGTGAGTTTTTTACCTCTTCTTATCTGCACATTGAACCACATCAAAATTGAGAGCACTATTGTTGCTTTCTGTCTTTCTTTTTCGAGCTCTGGACTACCAGACGGTGCTGACGGAGACCCCTCCCTACATATCCCATAAGCGGGGATTATACCGCTGTACGCAATCCACACCAGAGCTGGCCATAGCTCTCCTGAATGTGAGTTCTTTACTTTTTGTTACCTATCACACCCTGAACTTTCATACTATACCATTAGTCGCCTCTACCTCTCTTGTATTTACATATACGGAACGGTCTACACCAGACGCCTCCACAGAGGAACTCTATCAAGTATCCTAGACCATCTATTGGCACCCTAGCAATACTTTACTGGACTGTCTACCCTTATTTGGCGCAGCCCTTCCATATCTTTTTGTTTATATACTCTAGTTGAGTTTAATTCTATTATACAACTACTAAATACTCTCTGAAATAGTGCACTAAGTCTATTTCTATGTTGAGAGAATGTACTAGTGACTTAATTCTCAGACTGATATACCAATATAAATGAGTAAATCCACTTTAGTAAGCCTCTTTTGATAGTATATAACGATCTATATTTAGCCTCAGAACTGCTCAAACCATATTAAGACTGGAGATATGTTTTAAGTTTGCAACTTGACCTGAACTTCCTATATTGAGTGTAAGTTGATTGGATATAGAGACACAGAGTTATAAGTTTGCAACTTTGTTTTAACTCCCTACATTGAGTGCAAGTTGACAGGATATAAAGACATTAGAACAGGGGTAGGCAACCTCCGGCACTAGTGCCATGCACGGCACTCAAGGTGTCTTTGCACGGCACTCAAGGCTGCTAGAGCCAAACAGACTCTGGCCTATCAGAAGTCCCAGTGAAACTTCAGATATCTGCTAATGCGGAGAGGTGGTGAAGGACAATCCTCAATTTATGCATTGCAGCACATAGAGGAAGTGATCTCAGATTCCAAGCACTTGTGAATGGGAATCCACACTGTAGTAGAGCAGACTGCAGCTGCTGTTACTGCTCCTGTCCTTGACCTGTGCCTGGCCAGCCTGGTCCCCACTGGAACCCAGGGAAGCCACCCACACTGCTAGATATACACAGAAATGCAGAATAACCCTCCCTTCATACAAATAATAAGAACAGCCCATACACAAACATACACACAATCCGCACAAACATAACCCGCTAACAATCCACATACATGCACACAACCCCACATGCAGCCTCTCACATGCAATACCCAAAACAGCCCACAAACACTACCAAACACACAATGGGACATATCCATCCACACACAATTCCACAAGCAGCCCTCATACACAGCCAACATTTATATGTATCATACACGATACCATAAACTACTAATGAACATATTCAATCTAATAGCTCATATACACACAAATACAATGATACAAAGCAATTACAGTATAAATAACACAAGCAGAATACGGCAACATACAAACGTCAATTAAAAAAAAAAAATAGGATCGGTACACTATTTGACATCACAATCCTATATAGGCACAGTGCTGCTAAAAGGTTGCCTACCCCTGCACTAGAACATGTTGCACCTGTCCACTCTGTATTCTCTCCCTTGTTTTTGATTCTTTGACTGATTCTTATCATTAGGTCTAAAGGCATCCACATTATTAATATTCCAATTTAAGGCTTATTACTGAGTGGACTTGCGATCCTCTAGTACCCTATTAAGATATTTAAACAGTCTACATAACCCTCAGAACCCACCAACACTATATCTGCATTTGGAGGTCAGCACTATTTTACTATTCTTCTGGAAGATAGTCATTATACACTAGCCTGATCCTCTAACGCCTAATTGTAATTTTAGAACAGATCACCCAGGTTTTTAAAGGCGTATCACAGTTTTCTCACACTCCTTTTTGGGTTTATTACATTTTTTTGTGTGCATTTGTTTGTGTTCTTTTTGGAAGTAATAAAGATTTATACCATAACTATGAGATTATTTACCTTAGGAGGTTCTATCTAGTGTGAGGTATCCCACCCACTTTTGGTGAGTGGTTCTACCTTCCACTTTTCTGTCTTTTCAATATTGTATTTGGGGTTAGGCCCCTAGACACCTCCGGTAACCTATTATAAGGTTTATCCTACACTATAGCCTTCTTCCTGTTCTGTTCTATATATACTTATGTATATAGATATATATATTATTTAATTCTACGTGTATTTTGATATCAATATATATATTTTAAAATACAGTCAGAACAAATTACACATATATATATAGTTTATTTTTTAACTTATTTACATATATATTTATTTTATATATAAATATACATATAATTATCTATATATATATATTTAATCAATATTCTACGTGTATTTTTATATTAATATATAATTATATATTAATATTAAAATACACTTAGATAGTGCATGTGTATGCATGTATATGTGTATATATACTTAGATCATATATAAATAATATATATATATATATATATATATATATATATATATATATATATATATATATATATATATATCCTAAGTATATATTTTATTTTAAACTGTTTTAAAATCTTTTATTTTACAGTTTTCAGACAGCAGGCTGAGTACCTGTAATTACAGGCACTCCCCATGCTGGCATTGCTGTAGACGGCTATGCCGTCCATGTGATCGTGAGGTCCTCACAAGGACCTAGCGATTACATGGCCCAGGAGGGCCTGAACGGTAGCAGGGGGACTCCCTGGGATGCCAGGTGACTCCCTCCACCGTGATCGCTGGCGTGGGATCGCCGGCGACCGGGTAAGTACATAGGACGGCGGGGGCGTGCTATGCCGCCCCCCGGCGTTTAGAGCCAGGTCCCCAAGAGTTAAGGTGTTAAACACTTCTCTGAGTTCACTTTTTTTTTTTTTAAATATACTTATTGGAGCAAATAAAAGTAAACGTATTTTACTTAAAGTAAAAAAGTAATATGGTCACAAATTGGATTATATAACTTTGCACGATTTTTACATGAATGATATATATATATATATATATATATATATATATATATATATATATATATATTTTTTTTTTTGGGTTGATGATATTCTGAAATTGGGGTTTCATCAAGTATTTAATAGATTAATTCCTATATAACATGGTACCATCTTTTTTTTTCTTCTCTATTCTCTTATTTTTTTTTCTCTTTTTATTTCTTTATTTCTTTTTTTAGTTTTGACATGCTGTATTAAGGATTATTTATTAAATTTGAGTTGCAAGGATATGGGATTAATAGTTTTTTGTTAAGGCCAAGGGTAGTCAACCTTTTTCTACCTACCGCCCACTAATGCATCTTTCTTGATGGAAAAATGTCCTTACCGCCCACCAGTTTTCGAATTTTTTTTTTAGTGCAAGTGCAGAATATTTTTTAGAAAAGAGGGTGTTTAAAAAAAAAACAATTTACGTACATTTATCTTTTTATTTCTACTTTATAAACATGCATAATGTTTTTAACTTTATAAAGTTTAATGAGAAAACAATAAAGTAAATTGAAATTACCTTTAACTAGTGATTAATGAGATCCTTGAGGCTGATGCTGCGAGACTAAATATTTGATATCTGGTTCGATTTTCGTAAGGAACAAACAAAGGTCTCCTCTTCGGTGATTTTCAGACGCTATCTCCTTTTTTCTCCTATTCTACAAGTACTCAGCTCATTCTTTCTCCTTTTTTACAAGTACTTTGCTTCTTCTTTCTCCTATTCTACAAGTACTCTGCTCCTTCTTTCTCCTATTCTACAAGTACTCTGCTCCTTCTTTATCCTATTCTGAACAAGAGGTGCTATCCCTATTTAACACACAGAGCTGTGATACTCTGAGATGGTTCTTAAGGCTCTTATTCATGTTTAACACAATTATATGTTAAACAATGTACACTATTTGGTGTTGCATTTATATTCTTTTTGAGGAATTTCCTACAAGGTTGCTCTACATACGATTGGAAGGTGTGGTGGAAGAGCTACTGCCATTTTGTTATATGTAAAATATATGCCATTTCAAAGCTGTTGTTTACAGCAGACACATACTCCAACGAATCTATGTATAAAGTGGAAATAATGAGGCAAAAATGTGGTTCTTTGCTCTTTTGCATACGTCCAACCAGAATCCTTTGCAGTAGTGAAAGCACTGTTAAAGTGAGATTTCTGTGGGAAAAGCAACCCTTATGGCTTGACTGGTAAGTCTTTCCTTGTTGTAACTATCTACAGTCTGTCATAGAGCGATTGCTCATATGAGAATTGCTAATGGTTCTTAGTTAGATAGATATGCTCAAGTACCCAGAGCAACTCTGCAGTGTACCCTGCTTTGCAAGGTGATTAGCGACTAAAGTACCAGAGTCCTAGCGTTCAGGGTAGAAGTTTGCCAGGCTAGCTAGCGGAAGTTCACGCAGGTAATACAAGGTCCAGACTGTTACGCTTTTGGTAACAGACGACAGAACTGCTTCCAACTGAATGGCCAGTGAGAAGAGATGCATTCAATAGCGGGAAAAGTATGGGCTAATGCAAAAGATCCCACGGGTGATACCGGACCTGAATCATCCACCTTTAGATCAGAGCTCCAAGGGCTAAATTGTTACAATCACATGCTTTATCTATGGTCAGAGTAAATGAAAGAGTAAAGTTAGCGTTGTAATAGTACGGAAGCTTTGAGCCAGGGTTATTTGGCTCTGTACACAATTTAATTTATTATTTATTAGAGTCTATACTATGTTATGTATTTTGTAATTTGGGTAAATTGGTAAGAAGAAAAGGTGTTTTTCTTTTAAAATCAGTGCTTTTGCATCTAAATCTTAAACAAATTATAGGATTTGGAGGATTCACAAATCACTGGGTTTTATAACATCCTATTCATGTTTGCAAATCTCATTCACTTGCCTTTAAGGAAGTGAACAATGTTTGTAACTAATATTCAATGACACTGTGTCTGCTTGTTCCCAACCCCCATGATTTCACAGGCACCTTCCTGATCAGATGTCTGCCCAGTAGTTAGGTTTAAACATTTTGTAGATATTGTTGGGGCATAGGGCATAAAACAGCTTTTATTGGGGGTCTTATTGACAGCCACAGGGTTTTCATTTATTTAACTATTTAACATGGCACAGGCCAGCCACTGCATAATTAACCATAGCATTGCCAAGGGTTATGCAACTATTTACCCTCTGGCTGCTAGCACTGCCAGTGACTAAATCGTTTGGATTTTGTTTAAAATTCATGCCAGAACTGGGGCCAGGACTGTAAAATCCAGACATTGGGGCCAGAACTGCAAAATCTGGACATTATTTAATACTGTGAATAATGTCTGGATTTTTCAGTCCAAATGGACACATCAGGCAGCAAATGGTTTAGTCCTGTTCAATATGGGGTCACTCAGCGACTGACCACCGAAAATTGAACTGCTAAGAAATTCTGTGTTAAGAAGTTTATAGGATTAAAATATGTTTCAAAACACAAGTTAATATACTGTATGGAGTCAAACAAACACCCCTTTTTTATAGCGACAACAGACCTTCTAATGTAATTTCCCCCAGTGCAGAGTTATGAATGTAATAAGCAGGTTGTTAGTTTACTGTATTCTGTGACAGGATACAAGGCCTTTTATGAAGACTGGATTATTTCCTGAGTTTCTAGAGCCTCAGGCACTTCTGCTGACAAGCATTCAGCTTCCTAATGTATAGTGTAAATTATAAAGGGGGACAGATCCTGATAGTGGCGTGTAATTCACTACAATCTGAAGATCTCACAGTTAAATACAAGGTGAAGTGAAGAATTTAATAAGAAGCAGAGTATGACATGGCTGAGAAACGCAGTGACAAGCTGTATATGTATATAAATATATCAAAACTCCACACACCAAGCTAATTTTGGTTTTGTGCAGATCCAGAAATGTACGCTAAATTTATACTCTCAATGTTCAGAATTAAAGCTGATACAAAAAACCTCAGTATTAATTAGTGGTGCATTTTACCTCTCTCCTGTGTATCCCGCTGCACACTGACACCTTCCAGTCACTGGATCGCACTGTCCTCCATTGTGGCACTGGCACTCATGGCTGCAGTTCATCCCATATTTCCCAGACGGGCATGGCTGAGCACAGACAGAGCCCTGTGTAGAGGAGAATAGTGAAATAATAGTGATATTCTCTGGTTATGAGAAGGAGATGACTGGAATCCTTTATATGATGTTATGATAGACAATACAATAGGTATGTAGCACAAACATGATCTGTACCGTCCATCCTGCAGGACATGCACACTCTCCGGTCACATGGTGACATACTCCCCCATTCTGGCAAGGACAACGCAGCTCACATAACGCCCCATGGCTGCCTGGAGGGCAAAGCTCTTCACAGCTAGAGTGGGTATAAATACAACACATATTATAACATACTTATTTACCCCACCACTTGTATTCATGAACATATGTAATCTTAACAAAGTGTCTCTCATGACATGTATATACTCACAAAGCTCCTGTGTATCCTGGAGCACAGTGGCACTCGCCGGTCCTGTGGTTACATGTTGCTCCATTCTGGCATTGGCACCTAAGTTGGCAGGCTTTTCCATAGGCGCCAGGGTCACATAAGTCCTCACAACGCCACCCTCTGTAACCCTCTGAGCACACACAGGCACCAGTTATAGGATTACAGAGCGCTTCATTTTGACACTGGCAGCGATTACTGCAGTGAGGGCCCCAGTGCTCACTGTCACAGCCTGCAAATAGCGACACAACAGAAATAAATAAGTTATTATAGTGAAACATAAAATACACACAAAAAGTTCTTTAGAAAACTCAACATACCCAATAAGGACAAGCACAGCATGTATGAATACAGCTATTTAATAAATACTGCCGTGGCAATTAGTTTTTCTTTTTATAAATTAGCCATATATAAACTGTAGTCTGTAGTACACGCTACAAGATGGCGCCTGCAACTGCAGCCCCATCCCTTCTATTCTTCTTATGAAGCAGGATAGTAAGGTGAGGACAAGCATAAAGCTATGTTATGAAACAAAAACAAAGGATATGAGAATTCTGAGAACGGATAAAAGCTTAGAGGAACTCAGTAGCTTGCCCTTCGGTAAATTCCTGCTCAGGTCTCAAAATACTTTGTGCTCACTTGTGCCATTACAGAGTGAGCATATCTGAACCATATCAGACTGATTCCACTTGTAACAAAAAACTATTTTGAGACCTGAGTGGAGATTTACCCGAATGGCAAGCTACTGAGTTCCTCTAATACATTGCATTAACTTGGCTCTCCCTATGTTATGAAAGCCTGTTAGGGAATGGCAGAACATATCACATTCATTTCATTTAGAAATTGACATGATTTAGGGCAGTGCTATTTATTGTAATCACAATAAAATCACGATATGAACCTTTCAAATATTTTTACATGCCAGTCTGTCTGTCATTTTTATTAAGCTTTGATTCACATCTATAGTAAGTCAGATCCAGGGAACACAGAAACCATTAACAATAGTATCTAACAAAAAGGCTAAATGTGTTTTTTGCATTAATAAGTTCAAGGGTGCGCTGCTGTTTGGGAAATATATGTTGATCATAGATAAAAACAACAAAAAAAGGGCACTTACAGGACTTGTAATGTAGTCTTCCAGCATCTTTGATAAAAAACAATGCCTAGTGGGGGATTAAAACATTACAAGTCCTTTGAGAGCTCTCTCTCTCTCTATATATATATAAATAAAACTATATGGACAAAAATATTGGGACACACTTCTTAATTTTTTAATTCCGGTGTTTCAATCAGACCCATTGCCACAGGTATATAAAATGAATCACACAGCCATGCAAGCTGCCTTTATTTTTATGTTTTAAAGTTGCAGTGTAGATGTGAAGTGGATTTGATTAAGTTTGTTTGAGGAAATTAGCCTTACATTTGCAGTGTAGATGAGTCTAACAGTTAACCTGAACAGTCACACTTTAACCGAACTCTGCGAAAAGTCGCCAATATTGTCTATTTTTCTGGTGAAAACAATGATTTTCCCACTATTCTTACTTACCTGAGTAGGGGACCCAGTATGGGACGCAAAAACAAATGACCAAAAGCCGATAAGAGCCCACTGAGCTGAGATATTGGGGATCAATTCTTCAGTTCACAGAATGCCACATAGGAAAACATGGCGCACCTTGATGAAGGCCACAGTTGGCACGAAGTCGGGACCTAACCAATCTATGTATGGAGACCAGGAACCAGTCACAGCAGTGCAGCTGAAGGTGATCCTAGCTGTCACATTGCCCAGATTGTTACACTGCTTGGGGAGGTCCCTGAAGGGGAGGGGAGAGGGACTCTTCCCACGGTCCCACTCATCTCACCAGAATCATCTACAAGCATTGGGCATAGATTAACCGACTGGGGCCGCAGAGACAGACATAACCCACGGAGTCCCTACACGGCTAGTGACTCACTAATAGCAACCACCAAATGGCATATTTTCCACTTCCAGTTTTAAATTGGTTCATTTTTCTTGTTTTATATTTCTTTTTTTCTGTTCTTTATTACCACTACATTTGCTGGGCAACTTCACAATTAGGCTATTTTACTGCCTACTAAAAGCTTAAGTTTTTTAGCAGCCAGTGTTTATCTTCCTCCAAATCATTTAGCGGGCAAAGAATAGGCATCATTCTATCTCTTTCCGATGATTTACACTCAGATGTCATGGTTGTCTTGATGTATGCCTTTGACCTGCATTGCTTACCTGTCTATATCTTACTCATATGTGAAGTGAGAAAAATAAAGAATTGAAAAAAAAAAAAAAAACCTGATTTGCAGAGTAGAAATTAAGTGGATTTGATTCAGATGGTTTTTGCAATTGGTGAAACATTGGTGGAACTTTTGTGAAAAAAAATGGACTCAGTGAAGAGCTCAGTGAATTCAAGCATGGTAGTGTGATAGGATGCCACCTATGAAATACATTTGTGAAATGTCATCCCTGCTAGATATTCCTGGTCAACTGAAACTGGTATTATTGGAAAGTGGAAGCGTTTGGGAACAGTAGCAACTCGAAGAGGAAGACTGTCACCGAGTACTAAGGCGCATGGTGCGCAAAAGTCACCAACGCTCTGCTAATTCCATAGCTGAGGAGTTCCAGACTTCCACTCGCATTAATATCAGCACAAAAACTGTGAGGCAGGAGCTTCATGTAATGGGTTTCCAAAGCCAAGCAGCTGCATGCAAGCCTCACATCACCAAGTACAGTGCCAATCATTTGATCAAGTGGTGTTAATCACACATGCTTGTCTGGCAGTCTGATGGCCATTCTGGGTTTGGCAGATGCCAGGAGAACGTTGCCTGCCTGACTGCATTATGCCAACTGTAAACTTTGATGAAGGGGTATTGGTATGGGGCTGTATTTCAGAGGTTGGCCTAAGCCCCTTACTTCCAGTGAAGGAAAATGTTAATGCTTCAGCATACCAAGACATTTTGGACAATGCAATGTTTCCAACTGTGTAGGAACAGTTTGAGGAATGTCCAAAAAGCAATGGTTGGAAGAGTTTGGTGTAGAAAAACTTGACTGGCCCTAACCTCAACCCCATCGAACAACATTGGGATGAACTGGAACAGAGATTGCGAGCCAGGCCCTCTTTTCCAACATCAGTGCCTGACCTCAAAAGTACTTCACTGGATGAATAGGCAAAAATTCCCACAGAAACACTCTAAAATGTTGTGGAAAGCCTCCCCAGAGGAATGGAAGCTGTAATAGCTGCAAAGGGGGACCGTCTACATATTAATATCTATGTATTTAGAATGTAATGTTATAAAAGTCCATGTTGGTGTAATGGTAAGGTGTCCCAATACCTTTGTCGTGTGTGTGTGTGCGCACACACACACACACACACACACACACATATATATTGCCCGGTGCTTAATCCAAATTGTATATAAAACAAAAGAACAACTAGTAGCACTCCACAGTGACAGTCCTAAATATCAATCTCTGGTAACTGCTGGGCCTAAACTATTTGCATGTTTTCGGTCTATGAAACTACGTTATTAACAACAGATTGCCTGGCCAAAAGTTTTCCTTGCCATAATGAACAGCGCCTATGTCACCGGTAAAATGTAACAAAAAACAAACTCTCCTTAGTTATCAGTCTAACGAAAAAAATTCTGGTTTGGGGAACTGTTTTTCTGCACTAACTACTGGGTATAGTCAGAAATATAATATTATAAGATCTGTGGATGTCTGCGTAGCGTATCTACTTGTATTGTTGTACACTGAATGCCCTAATCTTCAATATCTGTTACAGTATTGTTACATTATATGCCAACTAAAATAACAAGAATATCTAGATGGTACATTTAATATATTGAGCCAACAGCTAGCTGTAACATATTTCTTTTTAATACTATTTTTCATTACCCTGCAATACATTTGAAATGTATTAGGACCAGATCTGCTCACCTCTTTACTCACATGGTAAAATAAAACCATTGTGCAGTAATATGGAGCTGTATTTAGTTACCTACACATTATGAATGTCAACTTGATTTTCTAAACGGAAAGAACAGGGGGTAGAGTTATGCATTCTAACACTTGGCAGAAAGAACATCCACGGCTGCATTAATCATAAGGCAAATAAAGCAGACATCTAGAATATAATTCCCTTTACTTTCCAACTATGCATGATCCACAAAAATTTTTACCATGGTGAGTTTAAAAAAAACACAATTTTTTTTACAGTGGATATATGAAGTCTACACGTTTTTGAAATTTAAAGACAGAAATAACAACAATGTAAAAGTCAGATTTTTCCATCTGTAGTGAGGTTCTCCAACAAATAAAACTCCAAAGGAAAAAAAAGCTATAATATAGGTTTAATATATATTAAAAGGACACTGTAGTTCCCAAAACAAGGAATTAAATTACTTTTGTTTCTGTTTATGCAGCCCTAGCCAGAGTCTGAATGAAAACAAATTGGTTTTATTTTTAACCAGATATAACTTACTTTAAACGTTTTTATCTCCTGCTCTGTAAATTTAACTTACACTACAAATAGGGTCTAGCAAGCTATTTAAAGAGCAGGAGATAAGACATTCTAAATTAAACAGAATTTGCAATAAAGGAAGTGTAAACATTAGATGACTCTTTACAGGAAGTGTCTGGGAAGGCTGTGTAAGCCACATAGAGGGAGGCGTCGTTTTAACTCTTAGGAATATTTTAAATAATTAATAATTAATTAATAAGTAAATAAATATATATATAAAACAGAAAACAACATACAGCACCTTGAATTCAAGAGCTATTGTCAGCATGCCGCTATCCTAATGGAGTGAATTGATAATTGTCAACCAACCATCTAAATTGGATGGAACAGACAAGGTTAATGTAACATAAGACTTGTTTAATTCTGCAACACAGCCATGTCTCATCTTTTCTCAACATTTTCCAGATGGGAAGGTACATGGCATAGCTCAACCAATGAGAGAACAGTGTGTGTTATAAAGTAATGGCCTGTCTTTAAAAGTTTAAAAATCTTTCAATTACTGAGCAGTTCTAGTTCTATATACTAATTTGCTTAATCAGAGCCGGACTGACCCACCGGGATACCGGGAAATTTCCCAGTGGGCCGTCGGCACCTGGGGCCGGGCAAACAGCTGGGTGTGCTGGCGCCCGCTGGGGGACTTGTGCTGGTGGCCGCTGGGGGAGCTGCACTGGCTCTGCTCCCCAGCGTGCAGCTTAATGAGACTGCAGCCAGAATATGACGTCATATTCTGGCTGCGGTCTCATTCAGCAGCGTGCAAGGGTGAGAGGTGCCCCAGCAGCCGCCAGCACAGACAGCCGTCTGCACTGCACGACCACCTGGCAGGTAGTAGTAATGTGTGTCAGTTTGTCTGTCTGTTATGGTGTGTGTCTGCCTGTCTGTGTCGTGGTGTGTCTGTCTGTGTCATGGTGTGTGTGTCTGTGTTATGGTGTCTGTCTGTCATAGGGTGTGTGTTTGTGTGTGTGTCTGTCATGGTGTGTGTGTGTCTGTCTGTGTCATGGTGTGTGTCTGTCTGTCATGGTGTGTGTCTGTGTCATGGTGTGTGTGTCTGTCTGTCCGTCATGGTGTGTGTCTGTCTGTCCGTCATGGTGTGTGTCTGTCTGCCATGGTGTGTGTCTGTCCGTCATGGTGTGTGTGTGTGTCTGTCATGGTGTGTGTATCTGTCTGTGTCATAGTGTGTGTGTCTGTATGGTGTGTGTCTGTCTGTCTGTCCGTCATGGTGTGCGTGTTTGTCTGTCATGGTATGTGTCTGTCTGTCTGTCATGGTGTGTGTGTATATGGTGTGCGTGTCTGTCTGTGTCATTCTGTGTGTCTGTATGGTGTGTGTGTGTGTGTCGGTCTGTCATGTTGTGTGTGTCTGTCTGTGTCATGGTGTGTCTGTCTGTGTCATGGTGTGTGTGTCTGTGTCATGGTGTGTGTGTCTGTATGGTGTGTGTCTGTATGGTGTGTGTCTGTATGGTGTGTGTCTGTATGGTGTGTGTGTCTGTATGGTGTGTGTCTGTGTCATGGTGTGTGTCTGTATGGTGTGTGTCTGTATGGTGTGTGTCTGTATGGTGTGTGTCTGTCTGTCTGTCATGGTGTGTTTGTCTGTCTGTCTGTCCATCATAGTGTGTGTCTGTCTGTCTGTCATGCTGTGTGTCTGTCTGACATGGTGTGTGTGTCTGTCTGTGTGTCATGGGGTGTGTTTCTGTGTCATGGTATGTGTGTGTGTCATGGGGTGTGTGTGTGTGTGTCTGGGGTGGCAAGACATAGCCATACATATTACATGCGACAATATATGGCGCAGTGACTTATGGGGCTGGCATAAATTTTTTTTCCAGGGCTGCTTTGTATCCCCATTCCGGCCCTGTGCTTAATCCTGGCGATCGACAAGTAGTTTGCAGGTCCCTTAGCAAGGTTTCCATGGTTTAGTTTTAGTTAGGGATACTTATAAAAACGCAAATGCCAAGGCTGTGTTGCGTGAATGTAGATTATAAAATTATGCATCAAAGGGTGAAAGCATGTATTTCAATTTTAAAATAGGCCTCGCTATTTAAAATCATGATGAGGCAACTATATTAATGTAGGCAAGATTCTTTTAAAGGACCACTATAGGCACCCAGACCACTTCAGCTTAATGAAGTGGTCTGGGTGACAGGTCCAGCTAGGGTTAACCCCTTTTTCTATAAACATAGCAGTTTCAGAGAAACTGCTATGTTTATGTTAGGGTTAATCCAGCCTCTAGTGGCTGTCTCTTGACAGCCGCTAGAGGCGCTTGCGTGCTTCTCACTGTGATTTTCACAGTGAGAAGACGCCAGCGTCCATATGAGACTGGCTGAATGCACGCGCATTCTTGCCGCGCATGTGCATTCAGCCGAAGAGGAGGAGGAGAGCTCCCCGCCCGGCACTGGAGAAAGAGGTAAGTTTAACCCCTTCCTCACCCTAGAGACCGGCGGGAGGGGGACCCTGGGGGTTGGGGCACCCTCAGGGCACTATATTGCCAGGAAAACGAGTATGTTTTCCTGGCACTATAGTGGTCCTTTAAACATTACTTCTAATTTTATAACAGGGATTGAGGAATGGTAGGGGGCGTGGGCTTTGAAGTCAATGTGTCAGCCTGCACACATTCAAATTCTTACATTTGCTGGAGTAGATTTCAGTCAGGAAGTGTCAAAATGAGAAAGGACACACATTCAAAAAGAAATAGCTGCCAAGAGCCTGCCACCTGCTACCAAGTGGCGGAACTACCGCCGGTGCAGCGGGTACAACGGCACCGGGCCCGCCAACTGAGGAGGCCCATTGGGTGGCCCATGCACTTAGGGCCAACTGATGGGTATTCCTATTTTTATTGCTAAACAGGGGCCCGGTTGAGTGCTTCAGCCCTTTAAGACCGCGACCAGGCCCCTGTGTAATATGCCGGATGGGAGAAAGTGACAGCCAATCACTTCCTCCCAGCTTTAAACAGAGCGCCGTGCGGAAGGGAGGAATAAGAACACAGCGGAGGAGTTACAGGCAGCATGGGAGGAGACAGACAGGATCTGCAGCAAACAACTACACCAGCTTCCTTCAGCCTGCAGCAGCAGGACTCCAAGCAAGCCAAAAAGGTATGTTAACAGGAGAGTGGCTGCTAATTTACAAATTGACATTTATGTGTTTATGTCAGATTGAGTGTATCTGTATCACAGTGTATGTGTGTCTGAGTGTGTGTGTGTGTATCTGTGTCACAGTGTATGTGTGTCAAGATGTGTATATGTCAGTGTGTGTATGTGTGTGTCAGGGTCTGTGCATGTGTCAGTATCTGTATGTGTCAATATTTGTATATGTGTTAATGTGTATGTATTATACATGTGTAACACCACACACTTACATTTCAAAGCCAACACTACATACAAACACATCCCTGCATTCAAACGCAAACACTACACACAAGTACACCAGTGCATTCCAATGGCAACAGTATATATATTTACACCCCTACATGCATAAACATACTCTGTACAAAAACATGCCTACACCTACATTCAAACGCACAAACACTGCTCACAAATACAAACCTGCAAGGATGGGTAAATGGTAAATCCCCAGCTGTCATTGCATAATTGTAGTTGTGTGACAGATGGGGATCTACCATTGGGCAACTCTTGCACTAGACGGGGGTCCAAAGAACTCCCTAGCACCAGCGCCCTCTCTACATTAATTCTGCCACTGCTGCTACCTAATACAGGGCTTGACAAATTTGAGCCAGCTGAAAAGTTAAGAGCTTTTTTTTCAACTAACAAAGCTTTATTTTCAACAACAAAAATGTAATTCTTAAAGAGACACTATAGTCACCCGAACCACTACAGCTTAATGTAGTGGCTGTGATGTCTACAGTCTGTCCCTGCAGATGTTTCAATGTAAAGTTTACATTACTGCCTAGTAACACCTCTACTGTCACAGTGGCAGTAGAGACACCTCTACTGTCACTGAGAGAGCCACTAGAGGTACTTCCTATTCCAGAGCTCTGCATGAAGGAGCTGAACATTCCACATGGAGATGCATTGGTTCAACGCATTAATGTAAAGATTTTTTATTTTATTTTTATTTTAAAACACAAACCTTCTAAAACATAGGAACCCACCCTAGACACAAAAATAAATGAGCTATAACTGCATACCCACATGCCCTAGAGATGATCTGGCATGATTAGTACGGGGCACTCTTTGCTAAAGATGACAGTGAGACAAACTTTTCATCTATGGCAAAACATATCTTGAATTGCAATACCTTTGTATAAGATGACAATACCCTGCTACTACTTAGAACTGTTGGGCATGTTTCTTTGATAAGGGCCAGAAGGCTGAACGATAGTGACTTGGTATGCCATGGCCCGCACCTTTATCCTTACTTGTATTGCATCTCACAGGTATGTATAGTTATCATATAAGACCCCTAGTACAGTATAGTGCTCCGTTCAAGTTTCTCTGTGAGAAGTTTTTAACCCTTTCTTTTTTTTAAATCAGACTGTTATTTGAAAAAGGCAATAACACTTCATTATAAATGGTTCTCATATGAAATGGCACTCTCGTGGAAATTGGAATAATAAAATAAAATATTTGAAGTTTTCTTTATTTACTGTTGAAAGAATCCTTATAAATTAAAGAGAGCAGCTAACAAGAGTGACAGAAAGACAGAAAAAGAAAGTAACAGGCACATTTGAAACCAAAGCAGGATTCTAATTGGCTTGTTGGCATTTGAGCCAAACAAAAGACAGATAAATTCAAATCATGGCCACAGAAAGCAAACTGCAAGGAGAATAAAATAATAGCTACCCTGGCTGTGATAAAAGGCAGACCTCCCAGTGTAATAAATGCCAAAATAAGCACTTTCCTCAAGTTTCAAGTCTCCATTTGAACTTTTCGAAATGTGTTCTTCCATGTAAGCTTAACGTGTTTATCTTTAGCATTTCCTTTAGCGCACGGTATATATTTACTATGCAGTTATAAATGAACAGAGATACTCATTCATTTTATTAATTCACAATTGTATTGTATATGTAACAATCTAATAAACAAGCAATAAAGAGATAAAAACTTACCGTACTTGCAAATATTTACAGCCCGATCAAAAAAAGTTACAAAGCATAAATTCAAACACACTTACAATCTAAAACTAATCAGAGAACACATTCAATAAAACACTGCACCCTTTCTCTATACATGACCTCCTTAATGTCAAAAATGTAACAGGCTGTGTTGTGACATTATCAGATATCACAGACACACAATGTCAGAACGATAAAACATGTCACTCCATCCCTTCATCTGAGATGACTTTTTGGGCATGTATGTGGCAATTGATTTCCTATTTCTAATTAATAATTCTAATTATGATGCGCTAAATATACCCGACAGCTGCGAGCGGATTAATCAGAAGTTATCGATCAGCTGCAGAGTTTGTGATGTTATTGATTTACTGTTTGGTGCCGGAGACAGGAAAAGAGCGGGAGCTAGTGAACCCAAGCGGATCAGTCTGTGCCAGTCCTGGCAGTCACAGGGTATTTTCAGTGCCATTTAAATTCCTGCCAAATTCTGTTCTCTGTATAGCTGGGTAAACCCGCAGAGGATCACACACATAGCTCTTCTTGCAATGCAGCACAATAGCCTTTTTACAGTAATATGATGCACCGGTCTCTAGAAGCAGAATGGTTAAAGCCACAATACCCCAACAAGTATACTACCTATTCTCTGAAATTATTGAATAAACAAACGTCTAATTATCAGGAAACAAAATGATTGCTTTATCAGATAGAAGACGAATATTTATTCAGAAGGATGCTAGGTCTAGCAGGTGTATTATAAAGAGGAACATATCCAAATAAATTCACCAAGTGCCAGTTTTCCACTGTAAATCACTGAACGTGGTAGATTTACCAAGCTGAGAGACAGACCCAGGTCAATAAATGCCCCATTTGTTAGACCTACTCCAGGGTGGCGTCAACACAATGCCATAAATTATCAATCTGGAAGTAAAAGCTTTAAACAGGATTGCATTGCAATATGGAAATTGATGTACCGCAATTAATTATCCAGGGTTCGTAGGAGAAGGTTACTGTCATTTTTCCTATAATTTCATTTACTGTAAGCGTCATTTCAGCTGTCAAGTAGAGCGAGCGTCATTTGCCTGAACTCTCAATATCACAGTGACACTTATGCCATGAGATATACCTGTTTTAGTGTGCACAGCACCAACACAGTACCACACACTTAACCCCATATACATGTAAACAGCAGCATTGTCACCACATAATAAACAGAATTCCCAAGAAATTGAGGAATTAAAGGGGTACACCAATGCAGTGAATTGGTAATGCTTATTTTTTGTTCTTAAAAAAAAAGAAGTTGTCAACATCCAATGTTAGGAAAACGATTGTATAGTTAATTGACCAGTTATTTTAGTTCAAACATTTGGAATTCCTTGGTCAACACCAGATCTGTCACTAGACACATACACATCTTGCATTGATCTATAACTTGGCGCAGGATGTTTACTAAAGCACCACAGAAACTCAGTAGCAAGAAACATATCTACTAAAATACTTTGAGCAATATAACTACTAGTGTGTAGTTATTATGGTGCCAGGATCACTACTGTAAGCAGTCACATTGTTTTAGAACAGTTTTATCTCTTACCTGGGGTCTGCTCCTCTCCTCCACTACTTCAGTTGGAGAGCCCTAGTATGAACCCCTAGTTAAGAAGTCAAACTACTCTAAAATGGTTTGACTACTTACAATGGGGAATAGCCAGGGCATTCCTGGCTACAACACACTGCTGTGATTATGGTTGTGACGGTCTGCCAGACTATCACTGCCACATATGCACTTTAACCAATAACTGAACACAAATAATACCAAGGGTAAAATATCGCTGATGTCCCACAACCCCTCACACATGAGCCAAGGCTTAATGCTGGGAGAAGATTGGTTTCTTTGGAGCCACATACGGCTTTTTATGCAAAAGCCCCAACACAGGGATTCTAACACAACAAAACAGGGAAATCCCTCCCATGATCCTCTGTACCTGAGAGATAATTATCGGAATACACATCGCTATTTATATTATCTCTCAGGGACAGAAAAATCTAAATTTCTTAACCACCCCAAAAGTACCCCCAAAATACATGAAAACCCTACAAAAGTACAGATCCTCGCATAGCCTGGATCTGGGCGAACAATATATCCAAAAATTACCCATATCCGTTTGGTAGTTTTGGATCGCTATTGCGGGGAAGTTCTGACCGGTCTGCCACAAGGTTGAAACCCAAAATAGTTCCAGGGAAATTGTGGCAAGAGACGGTCTCTGTTCATGGGGTTTTGTACGAAAACCACATAAGGTAGATGAAAGCTGATTCATGAAGAATGCTCCCCGTGTTCGGTAGCAGATCCATGGTGACCGGTGTTCGTCGAAGTGCCTGGCCGAAATTAGTTCCAGACACTCGACGACTAAGTCCCGCTGCCAGCATTCGGGAGACAAAATAAGCACTCTCCATTGTCCCGACCTCGTGCATTCGCATACACGAAATGGTGGCCACCCAGTAGAGCATTCTATTAATTAGTTACTTTGCGGTTTTCGTACAAGATATTTACGTTCCACATTCTAATGGGTCTCTGGGGTGGTCTTGGTCAGGGAACCGAACAAAATAAACAAAGCAAAATTAAATATGAATCCATTATACGAAAGGAGCCGAAAGTAATGGGGTATTCCTTCACAATGGTTCTGGTGTTTGAGGATACCCCTGGGAAAGTATGTACTTAAATGTTATTTATTACAAATATATATTCTAACATTAGAATGATGTAAGAGCTACTTAGACACACTCCCCTTTAAGAAGTAATATAAAAAAAATAGTTTTCCTCAAGTTCTTTTATTCCCCTGGCACACCAGTATAAATTATTGACCCAGCCATAGGGAAGCATTTGGGGGATTGGTGTCCATGCACAGCCATCACAACAATGCATTAATTAGCATCCCTTCACAGAGATAGGGATCATTTAGCATCTTCATGCAAAGTATGGAAATGACAAACATGAGATTTTGCAAAGAGTGCAGGATCGCAATCAGGAAGCCCCTCTAGTGGCTGTCTAACTGACAGACACCAGAGGTGGTGTTAGGCAGCAATGTAAATACTGCCTTTCCTTTTTTGGCTCCACAACCGCAGGATAGCTGTCTGTTGTCTATGGCTCTTTTGAGTAACAATTCAAATCTCTAATCTCTGAAAGGCACACTTATAGGTCAGCTCTATTATTCCCATGTGCTGCTGATCCTGGACAGCAAGTACTGGATGAATAGAGAAGTGTAGTCTAGCACCATATATGCTTCCAAATTTGCCTATCCACAGTTATCTAATCCCACACTGCAGATGAATCGAATGGGTTTATATTAATTGCATTCTGTGCAATTATCAACCAGAAGAAGGGTTAAAATCTTGCAGATTTCATATTGGCTATGTTCTTGGCTCACAGTACTCCTGTTCATGCAGCTTTTGGTTCCAAGGTTTGTGCCCAGAGATTCTGTTAATTAATTATGTATAACTAGCTGGCCAGATCTAATGAGTAAGCAGTGAGAAGGCAGTGTCCGTGCTTCAGTGGAAATGAAAGAAGGATGCTATGTTGTGAGTGAGTCTCTCGTGGGGATCCCTGTGTGCACCACTGCATCTCTTCATCCTTCCCACACCTTGAGCTCTCAAAGCAATATAATAACATGCAAATCAATGCACTTCAGTAGGGGTTTTAACCATTTCTCTAATGATCATATGTAGGAAATGGAAAAAAAAATATTTTTTAATAGGCATGTTAGGTCAAATATCATTAGAATTTAAATTGTAATCAACATCTAGCATCTAAAACAGTTTTATTCCACACTTAGTTTGATTTTTCTTTCTCAACTTTGTTCCCAAAGGCAGGCCAACCCATCACCTCAACTCTTGAGGTGATGGGTTGGCCTGCCCTTGGGAACATTTAAAATTATGTTACTATTTCTCAAGTTTCTACAAGGAATTATTACTTTGGTAAAATAGGGACAATGTAGGCTCCCAAACCACTTCAACTCATTGACATGGTCTGGGTGCTGTGTCCCTTTTGCACCTAGTGCTGCAATGTTAACCATTGCAGTTCCAGAGAACTGCAATGTTTACATTGCAGCTCTAAGTCTGCCCATGTGGCTGTCTAACAGACAGGCACTAGTGGTCTTTTGAAATCTAAACAGACTTTTGATCCGTTATCTGACGCTGGACGTCCTCGTGGACCTCCAGTGTCAGGTTTACCCCATGGGAAAACATTGAATAATGATTTTCTATGGGGAGATCCAATGCGCGTCCGGTCATTGGCGCGCATACGCATTAGGTCTCCCCCACTAGCTGACGTCAGTGGTGGAGGAGCGTGGGTCGAGCCTGACCGAGCGCGAGGGACATCGGTGCTGACAATCACCCTCCCTCCCCTGCACCCTGGCAGTCCCCTCCCTCATTGCACAGATCCCCTCTCTCCCCTGTACCCTGACAGTCTTCCTCCCTCCCTGCACAGGAGCTCACCCTCCCCTGCACCGATAGCCCCCCTCCCTTCCTAGGTTCCCTCCCTGCACCTTCACAGACCCCCTCTTTCCCTGCACATCCCCCCTCCCTACACCCTCACAAGCCCCCTCCCTTCCTGCACTCTCACAGCTTCCATCTCTCCCAGCACAGCCCTCCTCTCCTTGCACCCACACAGCCCGCTCTCTCCCTGCACCCTCCACCCTTTTACTCCTAAGTGTTTTCTTTTCACACCAATAAAAAGTTAAATATACTGTACATCTTTAAAAAAGCTTGAAAATGTTGTAAGCTGTATTGGGCTAGAGGTGTTAAGTACTTAAAAGAGGTATGACCGGTGCAGCCACGGACTTCCGCGACTGCACTGGACATGATGTGGGTCAAGATGGCGGTGGCAAATTCAGGGGCACCCAACGAAGGTGCACAAAAGAGTGCACTGAAACGCGCATCGGGTTTTTGTTTTCTGGTTTGGGCACTTATCACCGATCACTATATATATATATATATTGCCTCTTGGGGATGTCTATGGGAACAATATATAACTTCCCATATATATAATAAGTATAAAGTTTTCGCTATACTTTTTGACTCCTTTACTTACCTATCTAGTTAGATTATCAGGGAGTGAGGCTTCTGTTATCTCTCTCTATTTTATTACTTTACTTTATTTTCGGCAATCATACGTGTACCTGATTTCCGATACGTTATTGTATTATTATCCCAACTAATTGGCTGTTACATTTGGAGCTATTCAATTTTGAAGCAGGTAATTTTATGAGATTAGTAACGGATTATAAATACAGACCACATTTATAGAGACTGTTTAGCCCTCTCAACCCTGGCTATCTTTTTATTAACCTTTTGTTGTGAGGTTATTGTTTTTATGCTATAATAGACCTGTATAATAAAGTATTTTGCATAAATTCTAGCATGATATACCCACTATCATTACATATTAACTAGTTAAGTACAGGAGTAGCCTTATAAGACTAGTGTTTTCACTTTATTTTATGTGATCATTGGCCACAAACTATCTATCATCTCTTTCTATCGCCGCTTGCAAACACTTCCAAATCATACATACACATCATTGTTTGGCTGTTTGCTAAATACTACATATATCCCAGTGGACTAATTGAGACTTGAGGACCATTGATATTGTAGACTATATGCAAGTGGCCCAGATTCAATTGCCCCTTCCCCACATCAATATGTTGTAATCCACAAAGATATTGTCTAGAGAAAACTCAGAAAACAGGCTACTCCGAGAGAATTACTTTGAGTACAGCTTGAAAAGATATATATAAACTATGTGATATTAATAAACAAGAATCATTTCCAAAAGCATATTATGGTATAGCTGCACATTCCAAAAAGTCTCAGCAGACTACTTTAATGTTTTTTTACAGATCATATGCTAGTTATGCTAATATAGGCAAAAACATACCAATATCTGTTCTGCTGCATAGCATCATAGGCCACTATATACAAACAGCTAAATACAGCAGAGGTGCCAAAGTTTAGCCACCAGGGTTCAAGAATGAGCCTAGCCTAAACTGGCTACTAAACCAGTGTCCTATGTGGCTGCACAGCCTTGAGCCATACCCGTATAATTTGTCAGGCTGTTTTTCTCTCAATCAATGAAACTTTCCCGCACTTAGCGACATTCCCTTGTCACCGAGCGATACAATCTTTTAATGACTAAGTTTCTCTGAGAGCTGTATCAGCGTATTCTTTACTGCTGCAGAAACGGTTGTTGGATTGCCACATTTTTTAAAGAGTGTTTCTGGCAAAAAGTTAGTGCATTTACCCAATCTCAAAATAACCAACCTCCTGACCCACCCTTGCTTTTCTGGAGACAAGAGATTGGAACAAAGCCTGCACATATATCTCAATAATAACATATTATAATCGCATACATCTAACATCAAGTGTTATTTATACCACCTGCCTCAAGAATAAATTTTGGTTCCATGTGAGCCACTAGAGAGATCGTTAGGCTAAAAAGGAAGATGAAACACAACGGCTGCGTTCTGAAGACAGAGCTTTTAACATTTAAAAGGTACCTCAGCAAAGGGATGGAAAAAAATTCAAATCCATGTCACAGAGGCACAGCCATTTTTAGAACTATAAAGGCACATCAGAAAGAAAGAATGGCAGCTGACAGTCAATATGATGGCGATAGAGTGCCCAGTTCACCCTTAGTCCTGCTAACAAGACAGCAATTACCCAGGAGGCCTTGTGACCCCCTGTCATTGCAAATGAGGTCTGTATGTGAGGACTCTTTACTCTGTGCTAAAATATTCATATATAAAGGGCTTTCCAAGGGCCAGCAGTCATCCCTTACAAACACCACTGCCCACAAGAGTTCTAACACTAGTAAATTATACTTTATATTACAAAAGATCATTATTATCCATATTCACATATCCCCTCTCGTCCCTAATCCCTTCTATGGTCCCTCTCTCTTTTTCTCTATCGCTATATATTTGTGTGTATTTGTACTGATATATATATATACACACACACACACACACACACACATATATATCATCAAAAAAAAAAAGTTTGCAGTAGCTCAATACATAAAAGCATGATATATATTGTCAAGAAACATGACATTTGGCTCCACCCTCTCTCTGAAAAACAAGCGTGATGACGACTCCTGACCAATAAAGTCACCAGAAGCTATGGGAATATGGGAGCCTGAAGAAGGAAGACAAATGTCACCCTGTACGGTCTAAAAAATATAAAGATCCCACAAGTGACAGATGTGCTCCAACTATGTATAAAAACACTTTCCTGAAAACAGTAACATAAGGAAAGGATTTAGTTTAGAAATAGAACCTCTAACCCAGTGGTTCCCAAAATTTTTAGGTTCAAGGCACCCTTAATATTTCAGCGGCATTTACTGGCGCTATAGTGTAATGTAAACACATTCATACACACTCATACACACAAACACATACATTTATACTCATACACACACTCAAACTCATACACAGCCTGTCACTTCTTCCCAGCCGGCCAACATTTTTTTGAATCAAATAAACAATTTTCAACTCAAAACTATTTCAGAAATCTACTATCCTTGAGGGGAGAACACATCAGCATGTATCTCATGGTCATTAAATTGAAAATTAAAAGACAGACGCAGTAGTAAAGATATAGCAAAAAATAAATTAAAAAATGGAAACATAGAAGTACAATATATTAGCATGAAGTAAGATAGTGTTGAGGGTAGCCCCTGTGACACAAATATATAAACCCTCAGAAATATCAATGCATTTTAAATTCAATACAATATTATAGATATGCAAAAAATATATAAATTATTAAAAGAACACTATAGTGACCAAAAAAAAACCTTTAGCTTAATGGAGACATTTTGGTGTATAGATCAATTCACTGCTCAATTCTCTGTCATAGGGGAAAAGAGAGATTAGAGATCTCTTCCCTGATTGGCGAAATATTCTCAGTGATATTAGATGTGACGTTTGCAGCGGTCAAGTTAGTAGGAGGAGGAGCAGCAACAGGGCGAAGAAGAGAGTTAAAAGGCATTTAGGTTCTCGGGTGAGTGCTGTTATGAGTATATTGAAGTAGTTTTCTTTTACAGAGGAAAAAACAAAGCTGTATGAGCGTAACATAAAATAATAGTGGAGGAAGTCTTTTCTCCAGCCGGTTTCAACAGTTCTGGAGCATTTTTGGAGGTATCAGGTCAGCTTGATGTGCCACGGTTGTGATCGGGAGAGCTTGCAAAATTTAAATGTAAGAGGTGCCAAGATATCCAGTTGAGGAGAGGTTGGAGATAAACTGTGTTTCTAACCAAAAAGGGCATAAAGATGACTGCCCATGGAACAACTGTTCCAAGAGATGCACTAAAATGTATTAATATGTATTTACCAAACTATATGCATTACAAATGTATACACTCAAAAGGCTATAATATACCGTAATTATCTTTTTTAAATTATACAAAACAATGAAAGATTTTCTTTGAATGGCAAACTAATACCTATAACCACTGCAGCATATTATACTAATTATGATATAATGTTGTTGGATGCTGTCCCACCGGTTTTTTTTTTGGTCAAACTGTTTGACAAACCTGGGACACTAAATGTACTTACAAATCAGCTATCTTAAACTGTCCAACCTAGATAGGTTGCATGTGTTTAGTAAACCAACTCTCAGCACTTGCAATCTTTCATTATTGTCCAAAGGTGAATGTCTTTATCTGGATAATCTACCGCTTTATATAATCAGCATTAACCCCTTATAGACAAATGCCTTTTTGCACTGCAATGAGTTTGTGATCAAAGCATTTTTGCCATGTGCATTCTACCACAATTTCTCCCTTGTTATTTAAGTGCACTCATACATAATTTATAGCAGGTGTGAATGCCACCTTGGATATCAACTCCAGACCTTTTAGCTGCTCAATTGATGGAGAAACAATGAAGGAATTACACACCCCGGTCCATGAAACAGCTTTTGAGTCAACTGTCCAATTACTTTTGGTTCTTTGAAAAAGAGGGAGCAACATATCAAAAAGCTGTAATTCCTAAACCCTTCCTCTAATTTGGATGTGAATACACCCTCAAATTAAAGCTGACACTGCATATGTATTATTTAGCTGTAACTTGAATTTATTTTGGTAAACAGTCATAATAAAATGTGTGTCAGTGTCCAAATATTTCCAGACCTAACTGTATGTAGAATGTACATGCCTCTGGCTATGCAACTAAGAGTATTTTACACATTTCATTTAACCATTGTATCACAAACCTCAGTCAAAATATAATTTAAAATATATTTTTTTTTAACACATGTTGTAGTTTGTAGAAATTCATAGACCACAGGTGTCCCACTATTGCAAACACATATATATATTTTTCACCCTAATCCAACCTTAATATTGTCCTTAATCCAACCCTTATTTAAACCTGTAACCCCACCCTATAATCATGACTCTCAAGGCATTCCCTCCCTCTGTTGATGTCAGTACTTACAGCAGAGGGATTTCCAAGATCACACAGTACAGAGGTCTCTGTGAGCACTGTGTACTGTGTTGTAGCGGCATGAGAGGAAGAGTTCACTCTCATGATGCAGCTACAAAAATAATGGTTCTGGGCAGCTGGCAGAACCCAGCACTGATCCAGCATCAGTGGTCAAGCAGGAAGATCTCCCTAGGTTCTTTTCCACTGGGGGACACTGTGCCAGGCTGGGGGGATTTTTTTTTTTAAATTTGGAGAGGTAGTGTAATCTCAATGCTAGGGAATTTTAAAAAGGCTATGAGCAGCTTTCACTTTGAGCACTGCTCATAGCTCTCCTGTCAGTCTAGGTATACTAACTGTGGCCCCAACTGATAGAGGGTACCACAGGTATTGAAACCTGAAGGCTGGGGCAGTGAAAGAAATACTGCGGTTGAGTGAGATTGCTCAGCCAGGGTATTTAAAGGGCTATGAGCATTGTTCACTTTCACTAATTGTGGCCCCAGCTGATAGAGAGGACCCCCAGGTATCGGAAGATACATGAGGGTCCTTAGTACCAGCAGGGATTTAAGACCAATGGTACTTTTACTGCACCACTGTCTATGCAGCCACTGGGCATTAACAAAGCCCTACATAGACTGTAAGGTGGTTGTAAAGTGGCTAAAGGAGCTGGGCTGTAGTTGCTGGGATGGCCCCTAACATAGTTTAAAAATATTAATAACAAATTACCAGAAGAATGGTACCATGGATTCCATGTGTCATAATTAGTACAACAAGCTGTAGTGCTTATAGTTCTTAGAGTCCCCATTTAAATGTAAAAAGTAAATAATCACTTTTTGTAATTATAACATTCTTACATAGCCAGTCTGACATATACATTACAAAATAATGCTTAATAGATACAGTGATTACTTATATTAGCCGCAGGTGTATGGATAACTCTAAAAATCACACTACATATAATCCCCATATTATTTTTTTCCAAGAGCTGTGCATCA
Organism: Pelobates cultripes; assembly: GCA_933207985.1. NCBI lineage: Eukaryota > Metazoa > Chordata > Amphibia > Anura > Pelobatidae > Pelobates > Pelobates cultripes. The sequence goes on from OW240914.1 coordinate 104,024,815, forward strand.
TATATGATTTATTTAGTTATACAATATTTTACCAGGTAGGATACATTTAGATTTACCCCACTAACTAACATGTCTTGGATATACAAATGCAGAGGTTCCCATATAATAGGAGACATATACAGTAGTAGAGTGCTGTTGCTTTTTTGTTGAAGGTAGAGGGATGCATTTGTTTTCAGGGACTTCGGAATGGTTGCAGATATAGATTCTCTGGTAGCTTATTTGATGTATGTGGAGTTCTGTAAGAGAACACTGTGTGACTGACCTCCTTTTTGAGGTGGGATGTAAAAAAAACAGGAGCAGGAATAGAACTAAGGTCATAGGGGGTGAATGCACCAGGAGTAAGCATACTGCTCAGGCACTTTGTGTTTTCCAGATGAGATTATGAACCAGACAAATAAAAGAGTTTATCTTGATGTAAGATTTAGCCAATTTAGTTGTTTCAACATATCACAAAGATGAGTACTGTAGTTACACTGGAGAACAAAGCATTTTAAAAGGGCACTCTAGGCACAAACACAATATACCCATATATACTCGAGTATAAGTCGACCCGAATATAAGTCGAGACCCCTAATTTTACCCCAAAAAACTGGGAAAACTTATTGACTCGAGTATAAGAATAGGGTGGGAAATGCAGCAGCTACTGGTAAATTTCTAAATAAAATTAGATCCCCCAAAAATTATATGAATTGAATATTTATTTACAGTGTGTGTATATAATGAATGCTGTGTGTGTGTGTATATAATGCAGTGTGTGTGTATGAATGCAGGGTGTGTGTGTGTGTGTGTGTGTGTATGAATGCAGTGTGTGTATGTGATGCAGAGCCTTGGTGGGGGGTGGGCATTTTTTTTAAAAAATTTTTTTTTTTTATTTTAATATTATTAAATTTTTTATTTATATTTTTTTCTTCCTTCCCCCCCCTCCCTGCTTGTTAGCTGGCAGGGGGAGGGGGGCTCTCATTCCCTGGTGGTCCAGTGGATGGGCTGTGTAGGAGGGGGGCAGGCAGGAAGCTGTAACTTACCTTTCCTGCAGCTCCTGTCAGCTCCCTTCACCTCCGGTCCGGTCAGCTCCCTTCTCCTCCACTGTAGGTCTCGCGGTCTGACTGCCGCGTGGAGCTCTCGCAAGATTTACAGTGGAGGAGAAGGGAGCTGACCGGACGTGGAGGGAGCTGACAGGAGTTGCAGGAAAGGTAAGTAACAGCTCGCTGCCAGCCCCCAACAGCCCCCTTGTAATGAGCCCGGCGGTCCTTGTCTATATTATGGCAATGTAAGTTGCCATAATACAGACACTGACTCGAGTATAAGTCGAGTGGGGGTTTTTCAGCACAGAAAATGTGCTGAAAAACTCGACTTATACTCGAGTATATACGGTAAGTGCATTTGTTTCTGGCATCTTATTCATGTGTGTTTTTTCACATTCAAATTTTGCAAGAAAAGAAACTCTTGAATAAACAAGAAAAAATAGGTTAGCAGCTTCCTACAATATGACTGTGTCGCTTTAGCCATATCCTCTCACAAAACAACTTCCTCATTAGACTTTCTCTGAGTACGTACTTAGCTCAGCCAATGAGAGACCAGTGTGCATTGATTTGCTGACATTACTCCACCCCGCATCCAATCTTTGTGCTCTTACTTATTCTCTGGCACCTAGCAGCATTCCCATTATTAATGGTAAGGTAATGCCGTCTATCCACAAGAAAGGCAGATATCACCCTCTCTGCCTATTCCTTTATCCAGGTGGGTGTATGCCCATCCATCTATTCCACTTAAATGATAGTTATCGCCCCTCTCAAAAACAGACACTAAGCCAAAAGGTCTGTGTAAGTGTGCTAGTGAGTGTGTTACTGTGTGTGTCTGTTACTGAGTGTGTTTGATGTCTGTTAGTGAGTGTGTGTTTGTCAGTGAAAGTGTATGTTTTGTAAGTGAGTGTGTATGTATGTCTGTCAGTAAATGTGTGTGTCTGTTAGCTAGTGTGTATGCGTCTGTTCGTGAGAGTGGGTGTGTGTCTTCAGCATTTACCTTTTCTCCAGCGTCGGACTCAGCTCCGAATGCACATGCGCGGCAAGAGGCGCATGCGCATTTAAACCGCCCATAGGAAAGCATTACTCAATGCTTTCCTATGGATGTTCAGTGTCTTCTCACTGTGATTTTCACAGTGAGAAGCGCGGAAGCTCCTCTAGCGGCTGTCAATGAGACAGCCACCAGAGGCTGGATTAACCCTCAGCTGCAGGGTTAAAACTAGAGGGGCCTGATCTGGGTGTCTGTAGCGGTCCTTTAAGTGTGTGTGCATACCGCGGTCGCAGCCCTGCAACCAGGTGCCGGCCGCCATGTGTTACGGCCCCGACCCGCGCCGAGTAAGCGCGGGGGGGGGCCCACGGATCAATTTTCGCACCGGGGCCCCATGGGTCATGTGTACGCCACTGGCCTCAAGTTGTGATAAGTTCGATAAACCTTCACCACCTACACACTGATGATGCTTTGCATACCGAGGGAAAGTCATTAATCAATATGGAGAATAGAAGGGTCAAGAAGTGTGAGATTCAACATATTGTATAAGTTTGAGACATTGCTGGCAAAGGACACAATTTGGGCTTTTTCAGATAAGTGTGACTAAAACCAGTTTAGTCAGAAAAACTAGTTACGGCGCACTCAGACTTGTAAATTAATAACTAAGAAGGCTAACGCCTATCTAAGAATAAATATGGGGATTTAGTTCCACCATATGGCCATATGATGTTAAGCCCACTACTACTTCAAAGTACCCCAATATCAGTGGGTCCTACGCTAATAACAAAAATGTGGGAGATAAATTGCGCCGTAACTAGTTTTTCTGTATGGATTTTGGTCACTGCGGCAGCACCTTTCATGTATACGGGTGTGCCCCCAATCTCTCCTTTGTGCAATTATATTTGGAATCCAGACCAGATTCCTTTGGGGTTAAGCACCCCGCCCCAGGCCCCCCAGCTTCAGAGACCTCTTTAGAGGTGGCCACAGGTGTGTATAAATAGGAGGAGTTTTATAGTCATGTCACTTTTATTATTTTCTTTATGCAGCACAGATATTATCTGCAAATGTGAGTATACTCATTCAAGCACCAACACTTTAATTGTTTAGTTGTTACACTGTTTTTAATTGCCTTTATCACTATTGTATACTCACTTTGCTCTTACAAAGAAATGAATTCAATACACTGTAGCTTATGTTTAGCACTAGTACTATTTAATTTATCTCCCACATTTTTGTTATTAGCGTAGGACCCACTGATATTGGGGTACTTTGAAGTAGTAGTGGGCTTAACATCATATGGCCATATGGTGGAACTAAATCCCCATATTTATTCTTAGATAGGCGTTAGCCTTCTTAGTTATTAATTTACAAGTCTGAGTGCGCCGTAACTAGTTTTTCTGTAT
>OW240914.1:104028324-104049766 GCA_933207985.1 Pelobates cultripes
GGGGGAAGAGATATTAGGAGGGGGAAAGAGAAATTAGGGGGGGAGAGAAATTAGGAGGGGGTGAGAGAGAAATTAGGAGGGGGGGAGAAATTGAAATTAGGAGGGGGGAAGAGATATTAGGAGGGGGGGAAAGAGAAATTGGGGGGGAGAGAAATTAGGAGGGGGGGTGAGAAAGAGAAATTGGGAGGAGGAGAAGGAAATTGGAGCGGGAGGAGAGATTGACATTCATCACATACACACAATGCACCCCTTGCACACAGAAAAACACACAATGCATTACACACACAGACACACATACACAAGCAATGCAAACGTTACACACAATGCATCCCTTACACACACAGAAACACACAATGCATTCATTACACACACTCAATGCACCCCTTACACACATTCAATGCATCCCATACATACACAGAAACACACCTTGCAGCCCTTACACATACAAACACAATTTCACACAATGCATTCTTTACACACATATCAGGACATCCCTTACACACTCCACCCCCTGTGAACAAACTCATTGGTGGAACATGAAGGTGGACCCTGGGACCCAGACCTTGAGCTGTGTAAAGGACCCCCCAAAAAATGGAGCTGCTTCCCGCTCTCCCAGAACATTGATTTTTGTGACCACAGTTACAAACCGCCTCCAGAGAGCCTGTTCTGCACCAGACCAGTGGAGCCAGACTGCAGCTAGAGCCCATCATCATCCTCATCTGGTTGTAAGTAGGCAACCTAGTATATTATTCGTGGCACTAAGCTCTAATTTACCTCACATTAAAGAAACACTATAGTCCCCAGAACCACTTCAGCTTAATGTAATGGCTCTGGTGTCTATAGCCTGTCCCTGCAGGCCTTTTAATGTAAACACGGCGCACTGCAGCACTGGCGTTAGTTAACATGGCAAATCATATGGGTGGGGCATTGTGATGTCACATGGGGGGGGGCGGCAAACTTTACTTTTGCCTAGGGCTGCAAAAATCCTTGCACCGGCCCTGGCTGGAGGGGGCTGTGTGAGCTGTGGCCGCACAGTGTCCCATGGTAGTTAGGGTGCCGTGCGGCCAGTACAGCTCACACAAGCAAACAGCTGATAAACTGGCCGCACGGAGGAAATGTGTATGTGTGACTGTCTGCCTGTGACTGTATGTGACTGTCTGTCTGTAAATGTGTGTGTGACTGTCTGCCTGTGACTGTATGTGACTGTCTGTCTGTAAATGTGTGTGTGGGGCTGCAAGGATTTTGTAGAAGGGGGCGGGGGTTTTGTATTGGGACAGGAGTCTTTATAAGGGGGGATAAGCAGGGATTTGTGGAAGGGGGTTGCGTGTGTTTTGTAGATGAGGCAGTACAGGATTTGTAGAAGGGACAGGACAGAGGTTTTGTAGGAGGGGCAGGACAGGACAAGGGTTTTGTAGGAGGGGCTGACAGCAGTTTTGCAAAATTGAAAAAAATAATTTTACAGGTTTTTTGGGGCAGGGTGCTGCCACAGGATCCGCCCCGGGTGCCAAATGCTCTAGGTACGCCCCTGGCTCATCCTGAGTTTAAAGTTTACTAAGTCAGATCACATACCCGTCTCTTGCTCTCTCCTAAAGGGCAGCACTCTATTCCCTCCTCCAGCTCTGCTTCATCCCACCTAATTTGATTGCTATTTCCTGTCCTAATGTGTTTTATACCCCACCTCCTATAGACTGTAAGCTCGTTTCTGTAAGTTTTCCGTTAAACTGCTTTAGAGCAATTTGACAGAAAATAGGGCCTATGCCTGTAAACCAGCAGCACTGATTATGAAAATATTGCACTTCCATTGCAATCCTAACCAACCATATCAGGCTAAGATAGCTAAAGAACACTGGGGTCAGGTTAGTCATCAAAGATGATTGCTTTTAATATGGTGTACTATCCTGTTGTGGGGGTGGTAACCTTAATTTCTTAGATCTAACGATTCTACCTATCCATTTAGTCGGTTTCTAGAGGAAATTAGGGCCTTAAGCACTATAAACATAGAACGCGGTGTTGAGGTAATCTAAGGGAAAGCCTTTTGAGTTTTTATTAGGTTTGATTAGATTCTCCCATCTTCTACTTATCTATTCCTCTTACCTGACATATATCTACCTTTCCATTTAGTCGGGTGCTGGAGGGAACGGGGGACTTTAGCACCATAATCATAGTAGTAACAGTAGTTTTATTTTTTTTTTTATACTATATTCAAGAGCTAAATTGTTTTGCTCTGGTTCCCCCCATTCCATGTGACCTAGAGCACTCTAGATCACATATCCCTGTTGAACTGTTTAGCTAATCTCTCCCTTTTTTCTTTGGCTTGCCTTTTATGCATATCCATAGATTGATTGAAGGTAGGGTTTCCTTCCCTTTTCCCTCTTTTTTATGCTAGTGGAGCCCCTGCCTCTATTCTCCATCAGTGGGACACTATATTTCCTACTTTTATCCTACGTTTTTCCCCCTACTTATATTTCACCCAAAACTTACAACTAATATAGTTTAAAATGCTGAAACGTCATTTAAGTGCTTGGTAAATATTTAAATGAATACTGCAAGCACCATAAATACTACAGCGCGCTGAAGTGGTTATTGTGCCATGAGCTCACTGGCGCGCCCTATTGTAAGGAGTCAAACTGTTTTTGAAAGGTTTGACCTCTTACCTGTTTTTCACCGGGCGCTGCTCCTCACCTCTACTACTATGGCCGGAGAAATTTCCTAGGCAAGAACTTCTGTTATTTACCCTGAGGTAAACCTGAAAAGCTGTGGAGGCTGGGAATGGTACCTCTCGTTTGAAGATGGTTTGGTTCTTACAAATTGGAGAACACCAGGGAACTTCTGACACAAGCTGTAGCGGTTATGGTGCCTGGGGTGTTTCTTTAAGCACTTACTAATCACTTTATATGAATAAACCAAAATTGCATGCTCCCGATATAACTATTTTATTTTTTCCCTCTAAACATTTTCTACCACAGATATGCTGAACAAGAACAATTTCATTTGTAGCTTGGAAATTATTGGAACTTCACGTTCTGGAGATAATTCCTAGGCTATTTGGTAATGTCATCTAAAATGCTAATTTCAGACGGTGTGTAATATATTATAGTGAGATTTCTATTAAAGTCATAAAGAGGAATGTTAGGGAGAAAGAGCTCTTTTGAGACAGAAATATTAGCTTTTATGAGCAGTTTGATGACAGCACTTAAGTAGCTATATATATAAAATAGGAATTCAGAAAGAATATAGGGGAAAATTGTACCAAGAATATAATAGCATACAAAAACAGCAAATGGTGGATACATTGGAATGAAAAGTAGAGGCCTATTCAGAATACATCTTTGTATCCCTAAAACAGGCCTTGATGGGCCATTGAGCAAATGCCCATTGGGCCGCGATTGCCATGGACCGAGCCCGACAGGGGAGAACCTTTCTTCTACTCTGCTGGCCCGTTCAGAGCAGGCCTTGCTGTCACAATTTTTTACTGACTGGCAAGGAATAATGACTGTTTGCAAAGACACCGCTGTTTAACCCCTTAAGGACACATGACATGTGTGACATGTCATGATTCCCTTTTATTCCAGAAGTTTGGTACTTCATAGCAATCATACCTTGGTAGTAGAAAAGGCTAACCCTGAGTATGTGTACTTCACCATGTGACTGGCCTAAGCAGGAGATTGTGACCGTGTATACAATCTATTAAACTGTAATTCAATGTAGGGTAATAACTGCTTGATCCAAGGATAAATCTGACTGCCATTCTGGGGTCAAGAAGGAATTTTTTTCCTAGCTTGTTGCAAAATTGTGCTTCAAACTGGTTTTTTTGCCTTCTTTTGAATCAACAGCAAAAAACAAATGTGAGGAAGGCTGAACTTGATGGACGCAAGTCTCTTTTCAGCTATGTGACTATGTAACTATGTAATTTTGTGCTATGTATACATATCTGTGCATTTTTTTAAAATGTATTTCTGTGAATTATTACTTTAAATGACACATGCACTTTACTAATATAAAATTTTATTTTGACATCTTCTGTCAGGCCTTTTCTTTCATTTCATTACTCTTTAATATGACTTAATATAGTCTGGTATGTGCTGTAGGGATTCAATGGAATTCCATATAGCTATCATGTATTGTTATTATAGGATATATGGGGAGTTTGTTGTTCTTAACATCTGTGTTAAAACAGTTTGACAAAACGACTCTCGTAGGGTGCCAGGGCACTACTCCTACTATAACCTCTACAGCAGGCTTTAGCGGTTATGGCGCTTGAAGTGTTCCTTTGGGTAGCATCATCTAGTACCTCTCTGTCACAACTAGCAAAGAGTGGTCCGTTACTAGTAGACTAGCAATAATATTGTAAATAAGCCCTCTGCATCCTTGATTCTGACACTGGAAACAATATGATACATTTTTGGATGACACTTGTGGAAAATGTATTAATAATAAAATACATTTAAGCAACTTATGGTACTTGACCAGATTTTAGGTTCTAGTATATGATGCAAACCTCTTATAGCCAAACACACAATTTGTGTATGCAACAATAAGCATGGTCGACTTCTATGTAAACCTCTACTCACCCCTGCACTCAATACCAAGGGACCATCAAATTGTACCTTAGTGTATGTTTATTTTGCTCTTACGGGTGGTATGTGTCTTTCTTCTTCCCCATCCCGTTACAATGAATTTTGATGTTACCACAGTTTCAAACATAAGTTTTTCAAATCTAGATGCATACCTATACTTACGCGGCTGTCTTTCTGTTTGACAACTATTAAGGTACAATACTGGCACTCACTATAAGGCTAAGTATTTGAACTCTGCCTCCTTGTGGATATATGCTTTTCAAATTGTATATTGCATGGGCACAGAAGGTGTTCCTCAATAAAATGTTGCAGAAGAAATTAATAAAATACAGTGATTTTATTTAGTAGGAAGACTGCTACACATACATTTACCAAAAAACCTAATGAATTCTTAGTTTGCTCTCAGACAGACACGAACCATGGCAAATTTGCTTATGTAAGTAGGATATTCATAAAGGTAAGAAAAATAATTAGAAAAAATTGATGCAATTTCTTTCAGAAGACAGTGTAATTAGCCAGGGAATGTTTAAGAGAGGGAATTATGTTCCAAAAGAATAGGCTTTAAATGTGTGAGCTAGCATAGTGTCCACCATCATGAGATTTCATACATATTCTGTGTTGTCCACAGTTCTTTAGATGTGTATTGCAACATTGATTCTAACATGTGGATCTGGAATTGCTGTACTTGACATTCTGCAGCGCTGTACAATAGGTTGAGTAGCAAACAAGTAGTTGCAAAAAGACAAGTTGGACGTACAGGAACAGATGGCGCTAAGCGCTCTCCTCAAAGCTTTTTAAATTCTAAGAGGACTGAGATGAAATGACCCAGGAGCTAAGGGTAAGATCAGGGCCGGTGCGTCCATCAGGCTGGGAACTCCGATTTTTCAACTCACCTCGCTCTCCCTGCAGCCAGCACGGATCTGGGCAGTTAACTCAGTGGGCCTCCTCTGATGATGTCAAAGGAGGGGGCATGACTTTCACTGCTCCCAGACTCCCCAGCTGTCTTCAGTGGATCTCCTGCCTCCAGCTCCTGTTTGGCCCATCCCACCTGACCACCAGGGGTAAGATCCCCTCTCCCTTTCCCAAAGTAAGCCTAAGCCTCAGGGAGGGGGGGATACCTTTTAGATAGTTTATTTAATCAAAACATTTTTCTTTCCGTTTGTTTTTTTTTTTGTTTTTTTAAAGCAGCCCCTGCCTCCATTATACTGCCCCTGTCCACCCCTCTACAGCCACTGTCCCCACCATGCTGCCCATGTCACTCCCTTTGCAGCCCCTGCCTCCATAATACTGCCCCTGTCCCTATAGTAACATAGAAACATAGAATGTGACGGCAGATAAGAACCATTCGGCCCATCTAGTCTGCCCAGTTTTCTAAATACTTTTATTAGTCCCTGTCCTTATCTTATAGTTAGGATAGCCTTATGCCTATCCCACGCATGTTTAAACTCCTTTACTGTGTTAACCTTTACCACTTCAGCTGGATGGCTATTCCATGCATCCACTACCCTCTCAGTAAAGTAATACTTCCTGATATTATTTTTAAACTTTTGCCCCTCTAATTTAAGATTATGTTCTCTTGTTGTGGTAGTTTTTCTTCTTTTAAATATAATCTCCTCCTTTACTGTGTTGATTCCATTTACCGTATATACTCGAGTATAAGCCGACCCGAATATAAGCCGAGGCCCCTAATTTTACCACAAAAAACTGGGAAAACTTATTGACTCGAGTATAAGCCTAGGGTTGGAAATGCAGCAGCTACTGGTAAATTTCTAAATTAAATTAGAGCCCAATAAAATTACATTAATTGAATATTTATTTACAGTGTGTGTATAGAATGAATGCAGAGTGTGTGTTTGTGTGTGTGTATATAATGAATGCAGAGTGTGTGTTTGTGTGTGTATATATAATGAATGCAGTGTGTGTGTGTGTGTTGTGTGTGTATATAATGCAGTGTGTATATAATGCAGTGTGTTTGTTTTTGCAGTGTGTGTAAACTGGATGAGGGGAGGGCATTTTTATTTAAATTTTTAAATTTTATTATATTATTTTAATATTATTATTATATTATTATTATTTTAATATTATATTATTTTAATAATATTATTATTATTTTAATTGCATTATTGTCCTCCCTCCCTGCTTGTTGCCTGGTCAGGGAGGGGGGACAAAAATTTTTTTTAAAAAAAATAATGCAAATATTAAAATAATAATAATAAAATAATATTAAAATAATATAATATTAAAATAATAATATTATTTTATTATTATATTATTATTATTATTTTAATATTTGCATTATTTTTTTTAAATGTTTTTTGTCCCCCCTCCCTGGCCAGGCAACAAGCAGGGAGGAGGGACAAAAAAAACTTTTTTTTTTTTAAATAATGCAAATATTAAAAAAATAATATAATAATAAAATAATATTAAAATAATAATATTATTTTATTATTATATTATTATTATTTTAATATTTGCATTATTTTTTTACAAATGTTTTTTGTCACCCCTACCTGCCCAGGCAACAAGCAGGGAGGGGGGACAAAAAACCATTAAAAAAAAAATAATGCAAATATTAAAATAATAATATAATAATATTATTTTAATAATATTATTTTATTATTATTAAAATAAAATAATATTAAATCCCTGGTGGTCCAATGGCATTGGCAGTTCAGTGGGGGGGCTGACAGGGAGCTCTTACTTACCTTCCAGCAGCTCCTGTCAGCTCCCTCCTCCTCCATGCAGCTCCTCTGTCAGCTCCGTTCTGTTTACAGTGTAAGTCTCGCGAGACCCGCGGCTCTCGCAAGACTTACACTGTGAGCAGAACGGAGCTGACCGGGGCGCTGCACGGAGGAGGAGGGAGCTGACAGGAGCTGCAGGAAGGTAAGTAAGAGCTCACTGTCAGCCCCCAACAGGACTGCCGGGCTTGTAATGAGCCCGGCAGTCCTGGTCTGTATTATGGCCATAATACAAGCCCGGCGGTCCTGTTGGGGGCTGACAGGGAGCTCTTACTTACCTTCCTGCAGCTCCTGTCAGCTCCCTCCTCCTCCGTGCAGTGCCCCGGTCAGCTCCGTTCTGCTCACAGTGTAAGTCTCGCGAGAGCCGCGGGTCTCGCGAGACTTACACTGTAAACAGAACGGAGCTGACAGAGGAGCTGCACGGAGGACTCGAGTATAAGCCGAGTGGGGGTTTTTCAGCACAAAAAATGTGCCGAAAAATTTGGCTTATACTCGAGTATATCCGGTATGTATTTAAATGTTTCTATCATATCACCCCTGTCTCGTCTTTCCTCTAAGCCAGGGGTTCTCAACCCAGTCCTCGGGACCCCCTACCAGTCCAGGATTTGGGGATTACCTGGGTGTGTCTCAGGTGTTTAGAAAAAGGGAAAAAAACACCTTAGACTTTAAGGTGTTTTTTTTTCTTTTTCTAAACACCTTAGACACACCCAGGTAATCCCTAAACCCTGGACTGGTAGGGGGTCCTGAGGACTAACGTTGAGAACCCCTGCTCTAAGCTATACATGTTAAGTTCCTTTAACCTTTCCTTGTAAGTTTTATCCTGCAATCCATGAACCAGTTTAGTAGTCCTTCTCTGCACTTTCTCTAAAGTATCAATATCCTTATGAAGATACGGTCTCCACTACTGTGTACAATACTCCAAGTGAGGTCTCGCCAGTGTTCTGTACAATGGCATGAGCGCTTCTTTCTACTGCTAATACCTCTCCCTATACAAGCATGCATTCTGCTAGCATTTCCTGCTGCTCTATTACATTGTCTGCCTACCTTTAAGCCCTCAGAAATAATCACCCCTAAATCCTTTTCCTCAGATGATGATGTTAGGACTCTATCAAAGATTCTGTACTCTGCCCTTGGGTTTTTACATCCAAGATGCATTATCTTGCACTTATCCACATTAAATGTCAGTTGTCACAACTCTGACCATTTTTCTAGTTTACCTAAATCATTTGCCATTTGGCTTATGCCTCCTGGAACATCAACCCTGTTACATATCTTAGTATCATCAGCAAAAAGACATACCTTACCATCAAGACCTTCTGCAATATCACTAATAAAAATATTAAAGAGAATGGGTCCAAGTACAGATCCCTGAGGTACCCCACTGGTAACAAGACCATGCTTCAAATATACTCCATTGACTACAACCCTCTGTTGCCTGTCACTCAGTCACTGCCTTACCCATTCAACAATATTGGAATCCAAACTTATAGATTGCAGTTTATTGATAAGCCTTCTATGTTCAACAGTGTCAAAAGCCTTATTGAAATCTAGGTAAGTAATGTCTACTGCACCACCCTGATCTATTATTTTAGTTACCCAATCAAAAAAATCAATAAGATTAGTTTGGCATGATTTTCCTGAAGTAAACCCATGTTGTCTCTGATCTTGAAATCCATGTGATTTTTATATGTTCAACAATCCTATCCTTTAACATGGTTTCCATTACTTTCCCCACTACTGAAGTAAGGCTTACTGGTCTATAGTTGCCTGACTCATCCCTACTACCTTTGTTGTGAATGGGCACAACATTCGCTAACTTCCAATCTTCTGGGACTACTCCTGTTAACAATGATTGGTTAAATAAATCTGTTAATGGTTTTGCTAGTACACCACTAAGCTCTTTTAATAACTTTGGGTGTATTCCATCAGATCCCATTGACTTATTTGTCTTTACTTTTGACACTTGAAAAAGTACCTCTTCCTCTGTAAACTCACATGACTCATTTGTCCTTTTTCTTAACTGAGGCCCCTTTCCTTCATTTTCATCTGTACATACTGAACAAAAATATTAATTGAGGCAGTCAGCTAGTTAGACCTTTATCCTCTTCTACATACCTTCCTTCTTTTGTTTTTAATCTAACTAATCCTGGCTTTACTTTCCTTTTCTCATTTATGTATCTAAAAAATGTTTTGGCCCCTTTTTTTACTGACTGTGCTATTTTCTCTTCTGTGTGTGATTTGGAAGCTCTTATAACTTGCTTAGCCTCTTTCTGTCTATCTTCCTCACTCTGTTTTTTTTTTAATTTTAATTACTAAATGCTAACTTTTTGTTTTTTACTATGTTGGCCACATCTGCAGAGTACCACAGTGGTTTCTTGAATTTTTTGCTTTTACTGACAAGCCTAATGCAATTTTCTGTTGCCTTCAGCAGTGCAACTTTTAAATAATCCCATTTCTCTTGGACTCCATTTAAATTGCTCCAGTCTGATAAGGACTCCTTTACACATATTCTAATTTTAGAAAAGTTTGTTTTTCTAAAGTCTAAAACTTTTTTGTTTTTGTGTGGTGTGACTCTGTCACTGTTCTTATATTAAACCACACTGACTGATGATCACTGGATCCTAAACTTTCACCTACAGTAATATCTGATACCAAATCTCCGTTTGTTAACACTAAATCTAGTATGGACTCTTTACGAGTTGGCTCCTCAACGACTTGTTTTAGAGACAATCCCAGTAGGGAGTTTAGAATATGTGTGTTCCTGGCAAAAGCAGCTATTTTGGTTTTCCAATTTACATCAGGAAGATTAAAGTCACCCATGATGATAACTTCCCCCTTCATTGTCATTTTAGCTATTTCCTCAACTAACAGATTATCTAACTCTTCTATTTGTCCTGGGGGCCTATAAATCACACCTACACAAGTTACTGTGTGATTACCAAATTGTAGCGTAACCCAAACGGACTCTGTTCGCCTCACTAACTTTTATTAGGATAGATTTTATGCTATCCTTCACATACAGGTCCACACCTCCCCCTTTCTTGCCTTCCCTGTCTTTTCTATATAAAGAGTACCCTGGTGTTGCTATGTCCCAGTCATTTTTCTCATTACACCATGTCTCTGCAACAGCGACTAAATCGACATTATCAGTTGCCATTATTGCCACAAGTTCATAGATCTTATTCCCTAAACTGCGAGCATTTGTAGACAGGACTCTAAGCTTATCATTTTTAACCAGTTTTTTTAAAAGGAATCTTCTGTCCTTGTTTTGTGGGGCAATTGGATTTATGTTTTACCCCCCTTTTGCCCCCTAATACTGCCCCTCCCCCCCTCTACAGCCCCTGCCTCCATAATACTGCCCCTGTCCCCCTCTACAGCCCCTGCCTCCATTATACTGACCCTGTCCCCACCATGCTGCCCATGTCCCCCCCTCTACCACCCCTGCCCTGTAGGAGGCTGTAATGATGCATCATCACCCCTCCTACAGCCCCTGCTTCCATTATATTGCCACTGCCCCCCCTCTACAGCCTCTGCCTCCATTATACTGCCCCTGGCCTCCCTCTAATACCCATGCCTCCATTATACTGTCCCCTCATCTACAGTCCTTGTCCACCCTATACAGCCCCTGTTCCCCCCTTTACAGCCTCTAACTCCCCTAATTCCTTCAACTACAGCCTCTACTCCTCCACACGCAGCCCCTTACTACCATCAACCTACTTTAGCCCCTAACACACTACTAACACCCCTATTCCCCAATTAGAGCTCCTAACCTTCAACGACCACCCTTGCCCGCCCCCACTTCATCCTTCCCCTCCTCCTAATACAGCCCCTGCCCTCCTCTACTACAGCCCCTATCCGCTTACTACAACCCACTACCAGTCCCCTTCCTGAGATTATGTTCTGGATCTGTCCCTGCTCTGTGTGCCTGTGTCTGTATGTCTCTCTATGACTATATGTCTGTGTATGACTGTATGTATGCCTGTGTCTTTATGTTTCTATATGACTGTGTCCGTATGTCTCTGTATGCCTTGTTCTCTGTATCTCTGTGTGACTATATGTGTTGCTATATATCTATGTCTATATAGCTTGGGAGGAAAAAGACACACAAAGGGCCCTGGTGGGGGACGGACACAAAACGCGCTGTGGGGAGAGACACACAGAATGGGGCTGTAGGAAAGAAGAGGGTTGTATGAGTGTAAGACAGACTAAACAGGGGATACAATACACTAAAGGGGGTAAGAATTTGAAAAAGGGGGTTTACGAGACACCGGTGAAGATGCATTTTTGGCAGAGAGGGGAATGATGTCGCAAAATGCATCTTCGCCTGTGTAGGCAAACATCCTTGCACCGGCCCTAGGTAAGATATATGTCATGCAATGAAAGTTGGTTACTAGAAGAGTTTACAATCAAGATTTAGATTTTTTTTAGTGTCTCTTTTTGTGTGTCTCTTTTTTCCATTCCCAGCCCTTGTGTTTCTCTTCCCCCCAAACTTTGTCTATTTTTCCCCCCAGCCCATGTCTGTCTCTTTTGCCCCTTTCCCTCTCTGTGTGTCTTTTTGTCCCCTCCAGCCCCTTTGTGTCTCTTTGTCGTCATCCCCAGCCCCTCTGTGTACCTTTTTCATCTCCCAACCCCTTTGGTGTGTCTCTTTCTCACCTTTCCTGATGTGGCGGTCTAACCTAACTCTGGTTATCGCCACCAAGGACTCCCTTTAGTAAAAAGCTTAGGAGTGATTATTGCTCATTCCCTAAGCATTAGCAGAGGCTTACTGTAAGGGTAAACAAAAGACAGCTTTACTGTTGTGAGTGTCACACTTATATACCTGGGTCCTAAACAGGAGGTCCTCAGGAGAACAATAGTATTTCGCAACATCAGGGACAAGCTAACTTTATTAACGGCTGGTCACCTTCGCCATATAAAAATTTCACCCTAGTTTCTGAGTCCACATCCCAAAACCAGTGTCACCCCAGAGAGCCCTCTCTGGGTTATCCTTTCTGTCCAAAAAGCGCGTAGATCAGAGGTGCCTAGCCTAAATAGCACTTCTCGACCGGGCCGCGAGCATCCTTCGATCCGGCACATAGTTCCACAGCACTGGGTGGGAAGTCAAGGTCACCTTTAATGATGGCGCTTTCCGTTTGTACATAAAGCTCCTTTAAGTGCCTGGTATTGTTCGATGCCTCACTGCCTCCTCTATCACCCCTCCTAATAGCGCCCTGTTTGGTTGTCCTGGGACATAAAGTGCCCTTGATGAAGTTCTACCTGATCACGGCAACTCAGCAATCCAATCAGGAGTCTGATCAGGAGAGATTGTAGGTTGCTCCCAGTCACTTGTGCCATGCCTCAATAAGTTCCTTCCCTATCTATGATGTCTCCTGGAATAGGCACTGGGCTTGGAGGCAGTGATTATAGTTTTTTGGGAGGAAGGTGGTGGTTGGTAACCGTGTACACGTCCTAGGTGGTCTGTCACACCCATTCACTATATGTGCTTCTTCCCCGCATCCGCATTTTGTCTCTCTTTTTCCCCCTTCCTCACCCCCTCTGTCTCATTCTCCCCACAGCCCGTCTGTATGTCTCTTTTCCACAGCAACTTGTCTCTTTCTCCCCTCAACCCCTCTGTGTCTCTTTGTCTCCCACAGCCCCTCAGGGTGTCCCTCCCCCAGCCAATGTCTGTATCTTTTGCCCCTTCCCCAGCCCGCCTGTCTCTTTAGTCATTTCCCCAGACCCACTGTGTCTCTTTTTCCCCCAGACCCTCTTTGTCTGGGATGCATGACACCAAGGAACTAAATCAAGACGACTGGAGAGGACCCTGAAATTGGAACTTTTGGGAACCCCGTGAATCACATTTTATGCATCTTAATTAAAAATGTCATTAACACAGAGTCATTCTTTAACAGCAATTTATAGTTTTAAAAATGTACCCCAAACATTTTCTCAAAATTGGTAAATCTTTGGTTAAATATTACATATTTTTAGTTAAACATAGAAATAGAAAACTTATCAAAACATTTTGGTATTTGGACTCTTTTTTAAAAGACCATTGTTGGTACTATAATTGTGCTTTTTTTTCTTTTGTTTTGTTTTATTTTATTTTGTTTTATTTTTTCCCTTTGCCCTATTTTCTATATCTTTCCTGTGTGTCCCATTTGAAAAATTAACATTTTAAAGTACAAAACATGCGTGTTGGAAAGAATACCATAAAATGGGTAGAACTTTATATAGCACAGAAAGACAGAAGAGATTTCGAAAGTATTTCAGATCCTGCTTGACAGTACTAATTGAGTCATCTGGTGGCAAAACATGAGCACCAAGGCTGGAAGTTAAGCTGATCTGAATGGAAGAAAATGGCAGGCCCATCACTAATAACAGAACTGTATGCATCTTCTCAGAAAACCTGAGAATAATAGAAGTTATGGACTGTGTATTGGTGTATAACAACTGGCAGGGGAGACACTTAAATAAAAAAAATAAAATCAAACTGTGGGGATAATGTCACTTTGGGAAAGCAGCCATCATAGACTAGTGACAGCAGTTTTTCTAGGGCAGGTTGGCTAATTTTGTTTTACGAGCTGCCTGAACAAACTTGGCATGTCATTTGTAAGATTTTAAAGAGGTAAGTTGAGTAAGAAAACTTGTTTTACTAAATTTATGCATTTCCAAATGTTACTGACAGAGGATGGGCAAGTTTACAAGTCATGTTATAATTATATGCAGGCCTGAGAAAAAATTTGATATTTTAATTCAAAGTCACCAATACAAAAAAGTGAACCTGCAACTTATATAGTAGATTATGGTTTCAGAAAAGCTTGCAAATGCCCAGATACATTTTACTTTATAGAGTTATGTGTTGTTGGCATAGAGACAACAAACCCTTTCAATTGAGCAACCATTTTTAAACTGACCTCCAATAAATCACTATTTACCATTAGTGTAAACAATTGGGCATTACTGAAGGAAAATACTAACAAGCCAAATTTCAGAAGTAGACTACAATAAACTGAGATGTTTCTCTTATTTATTTATTTATTACAGGTGTCTATAAAGCTCCAACAGATTCCGCAGCGCTGTACAATTAGTGGAGAACGTACAATATACACAGACAAACACAAGAGGTAGAGAGAGCCCTGCTTGTAAGCTGATAACTAGCCTTTGGAGCTCTTTTATACAAAGTGCTTAGCCAGATGGCCCATGAGTTTACAATCTAAAGGATACAATGGAGATTTGAGACAAGAGGTAGCAGGGGAAATTTGAAGGTGATGGCTAAAAGAGTTAACAGAGAGAAGCAGCTATTGGTAAAATACAAAGGGAAAGGAGAGGTAATTGAGTGAGAATCTCAAACCGCTCGGAGGAGCATGCTATATATTTAGAGGGAACCTGGGTGGGTGGGAAGTGGTGAGGGGTTAATAAAAAATAATGCAGAGCTTCACTGAGTATGAGTGTGAGATGAGGCCTGAAGGACAGAGATGGAACAGTTATATGAAAGTATTTACAGCTGGGAGAAGAATAGGAAAGAGGGGAAGGAGGGGAGGGGGAGAGTAGCCATGTGTTATATACAGTTGCAAGAAAAAGTATGTGAGCCCTTTGGAATGATATGGATTTCTGCACAAATTGGTCATAAAATGTGATCTGATCATCATCTAAGTCACAACAATAGACAATCACAGTCTGCTTAAACTAATAACACACAAAGAATGAAATATTGCCATGTTTTTATTAAACACACCAAGTAAACATTCACAGTGCAGGTGGAAAAAGTATGTGAACCCTTGGAATTAATAACTGGTTGAAACTCCTTTGGCAGCAATAACTTCAACCAAACGTTTCCTGTAGTTGCAGATCAGATGTGCACAACGGTCAGGAGTAATTCTTGACCATTCCTCTATACAGAACTGTTTCAGTTCAGCAATATTCTTGGGATGTCTGGTGTGAATCGCTTTCTTGAGGTCATGCCACAGCATCTCAATTGGGTTGAGGTCAGGACTCTGACTGGGCCACTTCAGAAGGCATATTTTCTTCTGTTTAAGCCATTCTCTTGTTGATTTACTTCTATGCTTTGGGTCATTGTCCTGTTGCAACACCCATCTTCTGTTGAACTTTAGCTGGTAGACAGATGGCCTTAAGTTCTCCTGCAAAATGTCTTGATAAACTTGGGAATTCATTTTTCCTTCGATGATAGCAATCCGTCCAGGCCCTGACGCAGCAAAGCAGCCCCAAACCATGATGCCCCCACCACCATACTTCACAGTTTGGATGAGGTTTTGATGTTGGTGTGCTGTGCCTTTTTTCGCCACACATAGTGTTGTGTGTTTCTTCCAAGCAACTCAACTTTGGTTTCATCTGTCTACAGAATATTTTGCCAGTACTGCTGTGGAACATCCAGGTGCTCTTGTGCAAACTGTAAACATGCAACAATGTTTTGTTTGGACAGCAGTGGCTTCCTCTGTGGTATGGTCCCATGAAATCCATTCTTGTTTAGAGATTTAGAGATTCGCTAACAGGGATGTTAGCATTTGCCAGTGACTTTTGTAAGTCTTTAGCTGACACTCTAGGATTCTTCTTCACCTCATTGAGCAGTCTGCGCTGTGCTCTTGCAGTCATCTTTACAGGACGGGCCACTCCTAGGGAGAGTAGCAGCAGTGCTGAACTTTCTCCATTTATAGACAATTTGTCTTACCGTGGACTGATGAACAGCAAGGCTTTTGGAGATACTTTTATAACCCTTTCCAGCTTTATGCAAGTCAACAATTCTTAATCGTAGGTCTTCTGAGAGCTCTTTTGTGCGAGGCATCATTCACATCAGGCAATGCTTCTTGTGAAAAGCAAACCCAGAACTGGTGTGTGTTTTTATAGGGCAGGGCAGCTGTAACCAACACCTCCAATCTCATCTCATTGATTGGACTCCAGTTGGCTGACATCTCACTCCAATTAGCTCTTGGAGATGTCATTAGTCTAGGGGTGTGTTCAATAAAACATGGCAAAATTTAATTCTTTGTGTGTTATTAGTTTAAGCAGACTGTGATTGTCTATTGTTGTGACTTAGATGATGATCAGATCACATTTTATGACCAATTGTGCAGAAATCCATATCATTCCAAAGGGTTCACATACTTTTTCTTGCAACTGTATGATTGAAAAGTTTAGCAACCAAAGTCTATCACCCAAAATATTAATAACTGTGTACATGAAATATTACAAACTGCATGCACAGGAAATTACAATGGCAAAACTACAAACTACAGGTATAAATGGTAACAATTCTATAGTAACACATGATAATATGGTAACAATGCAAGAATAAATGAGGTGGAGTATCTTCCAAACTTCAGTCATACCTGAGGGTTGTTGGATTTGCTGCAGGATGTTAATTTTGCAGAGTATGAGTGTGAGATGAAATTTCAGAAGTAGACTACAATAAACTAAGATGTTTCTCCTAGTAATATTGTGCTTTTATTTATGCAAAATAAAACATTTCAGCTACACCTGTCAAAAATATTGTGCTGTTTGTTCCATGAACCCAATTATGCCTAGCATGCTTAGACTAAATCATGTCGCCTGGCTTGTAACCATAGGCGTGCGCACGGGGTGTGCCGGCACCCTAATTCCCGCGGTACACCTATGGAGTGAGACCGGCAGGGGAGATCTCAGGCTCCCTCCCCACCGGCCCACAGGCAGTGAGGGAGGCAGGAGAGGACCCGGGCAGCTCAACCAGCAACTCCGCCGGGTTCCTCTCGCGAGATCCGAGCGTTGCCGATCTGAGTGTTCACTCTCCACTGGACCACCAGGGAAAGCAGCAGGAACAAGAATCCCCCCTCCCTACATAAGGTAAGAAGGGAGTGGGGATATTAAGTAATGTACCCCCACCTCCACACACATACAGCACACAGCACCCACACACACAGCACCCTCACACACCACACACATACACACACACAGCACACACATATAGCACCCACACACATACAGCACACTAACAGGACCCTTACAAACACCCTCTCACACACACAGCACACAAACAGCACCCTCACACACATCACACTAACAGCACCCTCACACACAGCATCCTTACACACACACACAACGCCCTCAAACCACCCTCACGCAGCACACACACAAACACACAGCAGTGTATGTATGTGTATATAATATATATATATATATATATTTGTGTACGGGATTATAAAAAGGGGCGTATACTTAAAATGGAGAGTTATATTTTTAAAAATGAGAGTCGGTTGAGGTGTGCCGAAACCGACGAGAGGTTAGGCCTGTAAAAAAGAGGGCCCACCCTGAATTATTGATATTTAAAAAGGGTGTGGAGGGAGGGGATTTCCGGAACCGACGAAGACAGGTAAGTGAGGGTTCCTTGGGTTTAAATAGGCCTAAATCCCTCCCACAATTACAGGCATACGCCTTCTATTTGTGTACGGGATTATAAAAAGGGGCGTATACTTAAAATGGAGAGTTATGTTTTTAAAAATGAGAGTCGGTTGAGGTGTGCCGAAACCGACGAGAGGTTAGGCCTGTAAAAAAGAGGGCAAAAATAAGAGAAACAAACATTTATTAACACAACATTATTTAGACATGTTACAAAATGCAAGTCTGATCTCTTTCTCCGGGTTTGGAATGTACTGGTTATACGCGGAGGATTTCCAGCGGCCCATTTTCTTTATAATATGTGTTGGCACTTGACTACTTGAGGCTGTTGTGGCTGCTCCGATGCGGAATGAGTGTCCCGTGAAGGAATTAGGATTGAGGCCTAGTCTGAGGAGTAACGCGCGGATGTATAGCATGAATTGTTTAGTGGTGAGAGGCTTACCTTGTAGGGTCAACAGAGGCAAATCTGGATTTTTAACTCGTTGATTCAGTATGAACTTATCTAGTACTTGTACTGGGCACCAGATGGAACCGGTAGGAAAGTATTTAATGTCTACTGGGGGACCTGATTGGTTAGTTTTTGTGCGGGGAATAGATAATATGAAATGATCATGTACTCTAGTTAGGTTTCCTTGTTTGAGACAATTTTTTGTGTCGGATATTTTCTCCACTGAAAATTCTTTAGGTCTGAGGAACCCAAAAAAGGCAAGATACGCTGCTGTCTTAATTACTAGGTTAGTGTTATATTCAAAAGGATTTTTATCTAATAGATTGGAGATATCTTTAAAGAGGTTACTGTCTATGGGGAGTCTTTTCAGGGCTACATGTGCCTTTTGTCTCTGGATACCTTTTAGTATACTTTTAACAGGGTATGTGGACAAGAAAGGGGACTTGTTTGGGAAAAGAATTAGCATGAAATGTACTCCTGTTAAATAAAGTTTTATGGTATTGTAGGCTAGTTTTAATGAGAGGTGGCAAAAAGTTGAGAATGCAACCATAGTTTCTACAGAAAAACAGTTTATTATGTTGAAATCTCGTACAAATTTTTTGAACAGGTCAAATTCCCTATCGTAAGCTTTTTTTGTGTTTTCCGACAGGGCTGCCTGTGCAAGAATTCTACTATGTTCTAATAACTGATTTAGAGCATGATTAGGTCTTTGAATTGTGGGGGATTTATGGAGTGTTTGTTTGCTGTAGGGTGTAGTTTGAAGAATTCCTGCAAATTAAAACGAGACAAAGCATCAGCTGCGTTATTTAAGACACCAGGAACATGGATACAATGCATATAGAACTGTAAATTTGCAGCCAACCAAGTAAGTTTCCTTACAAGACTCATGATTGGCAGGGACTGAGAACGGCCCTTGTTAATTATGTCGCATGCTGCTTGGTTATCAGAGTAACATTTCACTGCTTTCCCCCTCCAATGATTTCCCCAGATGAGAGCTGCCGCTACTATTGGGAAAATTTCGAAGAATGCAGAGGTTTTATCGAAATTCTCTAGGGTAAGTGTTTCGGGTGGCCAACTGTCGTACACCCATTCGTCCTCAAATATTGCAGCGTACCCGGTGGTAGCTGCTGCGTCTGTCCAGATAACCGGGGACTCATCTGATATGGGGGGAATAAAAAGTGACCTACCGTTCCATGTAGTTAAAAACAGCTCCCACATATTAAGGTCGGCCCTCGCAGGATTATCTAGATTAATTCTAGTGCCGTCGTCAGGGAGGCCGTGTAGGAGAGACAGAAGCCTAGAGATGAAAGACCTGCCTTGAGGGACAATTCTCATGGCGAAGTTAAGGGAACCCAAAAGCGACTGTAACTCTTTCCAGGTACAAGACCCTTGGTTGGTGCAGTTGTGAATGTTAGTAAGAATTCTGTCTACTTTCGTCTGAGGGAGGCTAGCTTGCATAGTCGCGGAATTAAGAGTGATGCCTAAGAAAGTTATTTCTGTTCTGGGACCCTCTGTTTTGTTTGGAGCTACCGGGACTCCTAAGTCATTAAATAGGGATAGTGCATTACTTAGACTATGTGGCGTGTAGTAGCTAGGCTCGATATATAAAAAGTCATCGAGGTAGTGAATTACTACTGGGCACCTGGAATTGTTTAGTAGTAGCCAGTTTAAGGTTTCTGCGAATATATCGAAGATTTTTGGGCTACTTTTGGAGCCGAAGGTCAGCCTGGTTGCAAAATAGTATTTCCCTTCCCACTTAACACCATGAAGGTGCCAGAGTGACTGTTTAATTGGTAAGAGTTTGAAAGCGTTTGAAATATCTGTTTTGCTCAACCAGGCTGCCTCGCCCGAATTGATGATAGCTTGTATGGCGTCGTCTATTTTTGCGTACTGCAGTGAAAAGTCTTCTGACGGTATGAGGGAATTTAAGCTTGGGGCTGTGGAAGTATGAGGTGCTGAAAAGTCGATTATTAACCTCTTTTTATTGTTAAACTTGCCCGTGGCTATACCGAGTGGACTGGTTCTCCAGGAGGTGAAGGGTGGAGTAGTAAAGGGACCTATCATGAAACCAAGTTCAATTTCTTTATTGAGGAGATCCGTTAAAGTGACTGGGTCTGTAACAGCTGATTGTAGGTTGGGGCATTCTAGTATGCCTGAAGGGAGTGCTGAAAGCCTGTCGTGAAACCTGATACGAGAAAGTCTGTCAAGTAAGAAGAAGGATGTACAGTCAAGTAACGTTGTAAATTGTTTACGTTTATTGGGGTCATAGCTTTTTTAGGGAACAGTTTGTTTGGACACATGGTTTTCACATGTGCTCTGAAACAGATTGAGCAAACATGAAGCAATCTACAAGCGCTGTAACTACAGCCTCCTGCGTTAAAGTTGTTACAGACTTGAGCTTTCCCGAGAAATACTATAGGTCTCCCCAACTTATCTTTCATTTCCCTTTGATTAGGGAAATAATCCGGACTGGTACTACTATTAGACGGACCACTTATATTATTTGGACAGAAATTTGCCGTATGAGATGCTGAGGCACATATAGCACATGCTGGTGTTTTAAGCCCGGCAAAATGTCTACAGAATAATTCTGTATCCAATTGACTCCAATCGGTGGGGGTGTTGAACTGGGCCAATGATGCAGCTGACTTGGCAGCAAAGGACTTTTGATAGTCGTAAAACGCATACCCCCCGTATTTATAGGCTAATTCCACCAGTTTGTGCAGATATAGATCCAGCTCTTCTCTACGATGTGGGAAGGCAGTGCAAACTACGTCTCTATATAGGCCAAAGGCTAGTACAAACTCAGGAATATTAAGTTTTTTGTTGAGCCTAGGATCTCTAGTTTTCATTACCACGGATATATCGCCGAAAGTATAGGCTCTATTTTCGATTATATCCTGTGAGGCAATGAGGAGAGAGGCTAGATTAACATCTTTCCCTTCTAGTATATCTCTTTTTAAGTTTTGTGGTATCAAATGTACTGGGTTTATTATATTAGATGTTTTAGCAGGGAATGGGTTGGAGTTACCTCCTGAGCTTGTTTCTGGTTGTCCTAGTGGGACTTGTACTTCCGGAATGCTAGCTTGACAAGAGGTTTCCAGATTATCTAATCTATTATTTATGGTAGCTACTGAAGCCACCAGGGAGGTCATCATATTACGTAATTCTGACAAGCTATTTTGGATCGTAGCATCGGAACTGGGGCCTGGTAACTCTACGTCTTGCGAGTTTAATAAGCGGAAAAGTTCAGCTTTTCTGGCTGTAGCCGGAAAAGGAATGTTCCTTTTATTCAGTTCAGCAGTGATTTT
>OW240914.1:104049866-104082398 GCA_933207985.1 Pelobates cultripes
CAACTCTTCCAAGAGATGCACTAAAATGTATTAATATGTATTTACCAAACTATATGCATTACAAATGTATACACTCAAAAGGCAATATAATTATCTTTTTTAAATTATACAAAACAATGAAAGATTTTCTTTGAATGGCAAACTAATACCTATAACCACTGCAGCATATTATACTAATTATGATATAATGTTGTTGGATGCTGTCCCACCGTTTTTATTTTTGGTCAAACTGTTTGACAAACCTGGGACACTAAATGTACTTACAAATCAGCTATCTTAAACTGTCCAACCTAGATAGGTTGCATGTGTTTAGTAAACCAACTCTCAGCACTTGCAATCTTTCATTATTGTCCAAAGGTGAATGTCTTTATCTGGATAATCTACCGCTTTATATAATCAGCATTAACCCCTTATAGACAAATGCCTTTTTGCACTGCAATGAGTTTGTGATCAAAGCATTTTTGCCATGTGCATTCTACCACAATTTCTCCCTTGTTATTTAAGTGCACTCATACATAATTTATAGCAGGTGTGAATGCCACCTTGGATATCAACTCCAGACCTTTTAGCTGCTCAATTGATGGAGAAACAATGAAGGAATTACACACCCCGGTCCATGAAACAGCTTTTGAGTCAACTGTCCAATTACTTTTGGTTCTTTGAAAAAGAGGGAGCAACATATCAAAAAGCTGTAATTCCTAAACCCTTCCTCTAATTTGGATGTGAATACACCCTCAAATTAAAGCTGACACTGCATATGTATTATTTAACTGTAACTTGAATTTATTTTGGTAAACAGTCATAATAAAATGTGTGTCAGTGTCCAAATATTTCCAGACCTAACTGTATGTAGAATGTACATGCCTCTGGCTATGCAACTAAGAGTATTTTACACATTTCATTTAACCATTGTATCACAAACCTCAGTCAAAATATAATTTAAAATATATTTTTTTTTAACACATGTTGTAGTTTGTAGAAATTCATAGACCACAGGTGTCCCACTATTGCAAACACATATATATATTTTTCACCCTAATCCAACCTTAATATTGTCCTTAATCCAACCCTTATTTAAACCTGTAACCCCACCCTATAATCCTGACTCTCAAGGCATTCCCTCCCTCTGTTGATGTCAGTACTTACAGCAGAGGGATTTCCAAGATCACACAGTACAGAGGTCTCTGTGAGCACTGTGTACTGTGTTGTAGCGGCATGAGAGGAAGAGTTCACTCTCATGATGCAGCTACAAACATAATGGTTCTGGGCAGCTGGCAGAACCCAGCACTGATCCAGCATCAGTGGTCAAGCAGGAAGATCTCCCTAGGTTCTTTTCCACTGGGGGACACTGTGCCAGGCTGGGGGGATTTTTTTTTTTAAATTTGGAGAGGTAGTGTAATCTCAATGCTAGGGAATTTTAAAAAGGCTATGAGCAGCTTTCACTTTGAGCACTGCTCATAGCTCTCCTGTCAGTCTAGGTATACTAACTGTGGCCCCAACTGATAGAGGGTACCACAGGTATTGAAACCTGAAGGCTGGGGCAGTGAAAGAAATACTGCGGTTGAGTGAGATTGCTCAGCCAGGGTATTTAAAGGGCTATGAGCATTGTTCACTTTCACTAATTGTGGCCCCAGCTGATAGAGAGGACCCCCAGGTATCGGAAGATACATGAGGGTCCTTAGTACCAGCAGGGATTTAAGACCAATGGTACTTTTACTGCACCACTGTCTATGCAGCCACTGGGCATTAACAAAGCCCTACATAGACTGTAAGGTGGTTGTAAAGTGGCTAAAGGAGCTGGGCTGTAGTTGCTGGGATGGCCCCTAACATAGTTTAAAAATATTAATAACAAATTACCAGAAGAATGGTACCATGGATTCCATGTGTCATAATTAGTACAACAAGCTGTAGTGCTTATAGTTCTTAGAGTCCCCATTTAAATGTAAAAAGTAAATAATCACTTTTTGTAATTATAACATTCTTACATAGCCAGTCTGACATATACATTACAAAATAATGCTTAATAGATACAGTGATTACTTATATTAGCCGCAGGTGTATGGATAACTCTAAAAATCACACTACATATAATCCCCATATTATTTTTTTCCAAGAGCTGTGCATCATATATGATTTATTTAGTTATACAATATTTTACCAGGTAGGATACATTTAGATTTACCCCACTAACTAACATGTCTTGGATATACAAATGCAGAGGTTCCCATATAATAGGAGACATATACAGTAGTAGAGTGCTGTTGCTTTTTTGTTGAAGGTAGAGGGATGCATTTGTTTTCAGGGACTTCGGAATGGTTGCAGATATAGATTCTCTGGTAGCTTATTTGATGTATGTGGAGTTCTGTAAGAGAACACTGTGTGACTGACCTCCTTTTTGAGGTGGGATGTAAAAAAAACAGGAGCAGGAATAGAACTAAGGTCATAGGGGGTGAATGCACCAGGAGTAAGCATACTGCTCAGGCACTTTGTGTTTTCCAGATGAGATTATGAACCAGACAAATAAAAGAGTTTATCTTGATGTAAGATTTAGCCAATTTAGTTGTTTCAACATATCACAAAGATGAGTACTGTAGTTACACTGGAGAACAAAGCATTTTAAAAGGGCACTCTAGGCACAAACACAATATACCCATATATACTCGAGTATAAGTCGACCCGAATATAAGTCGAGACCCCTAATTTTACCCCAAAAAACTGGGAAAACTTATTGACTCGAGTATAAGAATAGGGTGGGAAATGCAGCAGCTACTGGTAAATTTCTAAATAAAATTAGATCCCCCAAAAATTATATGAATTGAATATTTATTTACAGTGTGTGTATATAATGAATGCTGTGTGTGTGTGTATATAATGCAGTGTGTGTGTATGAATGCAGGGTGTGTGTGTGTGTGTGTGTGTGTATGAATGCAGTGTGTGTATGTGATGCAGAGCCTTGGTGGGGGGTGGGCATTTTTTTTAAAAAATTTTTTTTTTTTATTTTAATATTATTAAATTTTTTATTTATATTTTTTTCTTCCTTCCCCCCCCTCCCTGCTTGTTAGCTGGCAGGGGGAGGGGGGCTCTCATTCCCTGGTGGTCCAGTGGATGGGCTGTGTAGGAGGGGGGCAGGCAGGAAGCTGTAACTTACCTTTCCTGCAGCTCCTGTCAGCTCCCTTCACCTCCGGTCCGGTCAGCTCCCTTCTCCTCCACTGTAGGTCTCGCGGTCTGACTGCCGCGTGGAGCTCTCGCAAGATTTACAGTGGAGGAGAAGGGAGCTGACCGGACGTGGAGGGAGCTGACAGGAGTTGCAGGAAAGGTAAGTAACAGCTCGCTGCCAGCCCCCAACAGCCCCCTTGTAATGAGCCCGGCGGTCCTTGTCTATATTATGGCAATGTAAGTTGCCATAATACAGACACTGACTCGAGTATAAGTCGAGTGGGGGTTTTTCAGCACAGAAAATGTGCTGAAAAACTCGACTTATACTCGAGTATATACGGTAAGTGCATTTGTTTCTGGCATCTTATTCATGTGTGTTTTTTCACATTCAAATTTTGCAAGAAAAGAAACTCTTGAATAAACAAGAAAAAATAGGTTAGCAGCTTCCTACAATATGACTGTGTCGCTTTAGCCATATCCTCTCACAAAACAACTTCCTCATTAGACTTTCTCTGAGTACGTACTTAGCTCAGCCAATGAGAGACCAGTGTGCATTGATTTGCTGACATTACTCCACCCCGCATCCAATCTTTGTGCTCTTACTTATTCTCTGGCACCTAGCAGCATTCCCATTATTAATGGTAAGGTAATGCCGTCTATCCACAAGAAAGGCAGATATCACCCTCTCTGCCTATTCCTTTATCCAGGTGGGTGTATGCCCATCCATCTATTCCACTTAAATGATAGTTATCGCCCCTCTCAAAAACAGACACTAAGCCAAAAGGTCTGTGTAAGTGTGCTAGTGAGTGTGTTACTGTGTGTGTCTGTTACTGAGTGTGTTTGATGTCTGTTAGTGAGTGTGTGTTTGTCAGTGAAAGTGTATGTTTTGTAAGTGAGTGTGTATGTATGTCTGTCAGTAAATGTGTGTGTCTGTTAGCTAGTGTGTATGCGTCTGTTCGTGAGAGTGGGTGTGTGTCTTCAGCATTTACCTTTTCTCCAGCGTCGGACTCAGCTCCGAATGCACATGCGCGGCAAGAGGCGCATGCGCATTTAAACCGCCCATAGGAAAGCATTACTCAATGCTTTCCTATGGATGTTCAGTGTCTTCTCACTGTGATTTTCACAGTGAGAAGCGCGGAAGCTCCTCTAGCGGCTGTCAATGAGACAGCCACCAGAGGCTGGATTAACCCTCAGCTGCAGGGTTAAAACTAGAGGGGCCTGATCTGGGTGTCTGTAGCGGTCCTTTAAGTGTGTGTGCATACCGCGGTCGCAGCCCTGCAACCAGGTGCCGGCCGCCATGTGTTACGGCCCCGACCCGCGCCGAGTAAGCGCGGGGGGGGGCCCACGGATCAATTTTCGCACCGGGGCCCCATGGGTCATGTGTACGCCACTGGCCTCAAGTTGTGATAAGTTCGATAAACCTTCACCACCTACACACTGATGATGCTTTGCATACCGAGGGAAAGTCATTAATCAATATGGAGAATAGAAGGGTCAAGAAGTGTG
The DNA here is from genome assembly GCA_933207985.1 of Pelobates cultripes. NCBI lineage: Eukaryota > Metazoa > Chordata > Amphibia > Anura > Pelobatidae > Pelobates > Pelobates cultripes. The sequence continues at coordinate 104,054,529 of OW240914.1, forward strand.
AGATTCAACATATTGTATAAGTTTGAGACATTGCTGGCAAAGGACACAATTTGGGCTTTTTCAGATAAGTGTGACTAAAACCAGTTTAGTCAGAAAAACTAGTTACGGCGCACTCAGACTTGTAAATTAATAACTAAGAAGGCTAACGCCTATCTAAGAATAAATATGGGGATTTAGTTCCACCATATGGCCATATGATGTTAAGCCCACTACTACTTCAAAGTACCCCAATATCAGTGGGTCCTACACTAATAACAAAAATGTGGGAGATAAATTAAATAGTACTAGTGCTAAACATAAGCTACAGTGTATTGAATTCATTTCTTTGTAAGAGCAAAGTGAGTATACAATAGTGATAAAAGCAATTAAAACAGTGTAACAACTAAACAATTAAAGTGTTGGTGCTTGAATGAGTATACTCACATTTGCAGATAATATCTGTGCTGCATAAAGAAAATAATAAAAGTGACATGACTATAAAACTCCTCCTATTTATACACACCTGTGGACACCTCTAAAGAGGTCTCTGAAGCTGGGGGGCCTGGGCGGGGTGCTTAACCCCAAAGGAATCTGGTCTGGATTCCAAATATAATTGCACAAAGGAGAGATTGGGGGCACACCCGTATACATGAAAGGTGCTGCCGCAGTGACCAAAATTCATACAGAATGTGAGTATACTCATTCAAGCACCAACACTTTAATTGTTTAGTTGTTACACTGTTTTTAATTGCTTTTATCACTATTGTATACTCACTTTGCTCTTACAAAGAAATGAATTCAATACACTGTAGCTTATGTTTAGCACTAGTACTATTTAATTTATCTCCCACATTTTTGTTATTAGCGTAGGACCCACTGATATTGGGGTACTTTGAAGTAGTAGTGGGCTTAACATTATATGGCCATATGGTGGAACTAAATCCCCATATTTATTCTTAGATAGGCGTTAGCCTTCTTAGTTATTAATTTACAAGTCTGAGTGCGCCGTAACTAGTTTTTCTGTATGAATTTTGGTCACTGCGGCAGCACCTTTCATGTATACGGGTGTGCCCCCAATCTCTCCTTTGTGGAATACCCATCCATGACCCATTTTCAATGCCCTGGCTGAGGGAAGGAGGTTCTCACCCAAGATTTGAAGGTACATCCATCGTCCCTTTTGATGCAGTGCAGTTGTCCTGTCCCCTTAGCAGAAACACAAAAACACCCCCAAAGCATAATGTTTCTACCTCTATGTTTGACGGTAGGGATGGTATTCTTGGGGTCATAGGCAGCATTCCTCCTCCTCCAAACATGACGAGTTGAGTTGATGCCAAAGAGCTCGATTTTGGTCTCATCTGACCACAACACTTTCACCAAGTACTCCTCTGAATCATTCAGATGCTTTCTTGAGCAGGGGGACCTTGCAGACCTGCTGTAGCGTTACTTACCTTAACCGGGGGCCGGTCGCGGTCCTCTCTTCAAGCCGCGCGCGGTCCTGCGGCTGCACGAGCCGCGCGCGGCTCATCCGACTGCTTCAGATGGAAGGCGGGCAGTGACCGCGTGAAGCGGTCACGTGTCTCGCCTGAAACTAAGAGCACGCCGCGAGTCCCGGGCGCGCTCTTAAAGAGACAGTGGGAGCCTAATTGCCAAAAGGCTCCCATTGGCTCCTGTCATACCACACTCCCTATACAATTACCTATGGGGGGTGTGGAAGTGACAGGAGCCAATCACTTTGGTTTAAAAGCTATTTAACTTACCTTTTTCCCTTAGCTCGTTGCCCTATCGTGGTTTCTGTTTCAGTTCCCTTTAGCGCTTGTGGTGTTCAGTTGTGTTCTCTCGTATTGACTTTGGCTTCGTATTCTGACTTCGTTTTCGCTTTATCCTTATCTGTACTGTTTGCCGGCTTGCTGTTTTCCGTGTACCAGACCCCGGCTTGTCCTAGTTTACGCTATCTCTCTGTGCCCTTGATCTCGGTTTGTTCCTGGCTCTGTCTCCTCTCATATACGTCGAGTCCGGCCATTCTAAGGTCCGGTAGACGTATCTCTCCTCTGTATCTGCCTCTGTTTAGCTGGATCCTGCGTGTAGGGGTATATTCTCGTTACATTACGATAGGGCCATGGACCCCGCAGATTCAGCTCAACAGATGGCGTCCCATGAGGCAAGATTTGTAGAGCAGGATCACCGGATGGATCAGATAGCTCAGGCTCTCCAGACGCTCCTAGCTAGAACCGTTCCAGCAACCACACCTAACCCTCCTACGCCCCTTCTCCCTGAAGTATCTACTTTGCCTAATACTTCGGCCCATTTAACACCTCCTCCTAGGTATGGAGGGGACTCTAAGACGTGCATAGGGTTTATTAATCAAATTGAATTCCACTTCGAAATGTATCCACGTTCATTTCCCACAGAGAGGTCTAAGGTTGGGTTCTTTATGCACCAACTCACCGATAAGGCACTTGAGTGGGCAAATCCTATTTGGGAAGCTAATGGACCTATGGTGCATGATTTCAACAGTTTTCTTACGGCTTTTCGTAGAACTTTTGACACAATGAAAAGGTCAAAGAATGCCGCAAGAGCATTAATGAGAATTAAACAGGGTTCTAGGTCTGTGGCTGATTATGCTATTCAGTTTCGCACTCTTGCTTCGCAGGTAGATTTGACCAACAATGGGTTAACTACTGCCTTTATGGAAGGTTTGTCAGATACGATATTGGATGAGGTAGCAGCTAAGGAGCTTCCTATTGCCTTAGAGGACCTTATCGATTACCTCATTGATATAGATAATAGAATTCGTGACAGGCTCTATACCAAGAACAGCAATAGACGTTTTGTTACACCCATTAACCCCAGAGTTAATATACCAGAGAGTGTTAAAGTGTCTGAGGAGGAACCTATGCAATTAGGGGTTGCCAAACTCTCTGATACTGAGAAATTACATAGGAGAGGGGAGGGACTCTGCCTATACTGTGGTAGGAGAGACCATATGGTAAAGGAATGTCCTTTACTCCCGGAAAACTCTCGCACCTAAGACCTTATAGGGGACTGGCCTGGGTGTGATATCTAAGTCTCCTAAATTGCCTCCTAACCGCTTGCTTCTCCCGGTTTCTTTATATATGGGAGAGATTTGTATAGTTGACAACATATATGCTCTGGTTGACTCTGGGGCAGCTGAAAATTTTATATACTCTGGCTTTATAAAGAGAAACAACATTCCCATCAGAGAGAAGGAGATACCCTTGGCCGTTGAGGCCATAGATGGTAGACCATTAAGTTCTCCAGTTGTTACTCATGAGACTGTACCATTACACATTGACTGGGAGACAGGGCAAATAAAATCATGGAGTGAGGCCTGCCACGTGTCTTGTACGTTGGAAGTCACACCTTTGAATTCTATTAAGGTACCTACCAGTCCTCCTTTGTCTACGGCTATACCCCCTCAGTATTTATCTCTAAAGACTGTTTTCGATAAAAGGGAGGCTGATAAATTACCGCCTCACAGACCCTATGATTGTGCTATTGACTTGTTGCCTGGCACTATACCTCCAAAGGGGCAGGGTGTACCCCTTATCGGTTCAAGAAAACCGTGTCATGGAGGAGTATATTAAGGAATCACTAGAAAAGGGGTTTATTAGGAGATCCTCTTCTCCAGCTGGAGCAGGGTTCTTCTTTGTATCAAAGAAAGAAGGTGATTTAAGACCGTGTATAGATTATAGAGGTCTAAACAAAATCACTATCAAAAATGCATACCCTATACCTTTAATTACAGAATTATTTGACAGGCTGAAACATGCCACTGTGTTCACTAAATTAGACCTTAGGGGTGCATACAATTTGATACGTATAAAGGAAGGTCACGAATGGAAGACTGCATTCAACACTAGATCCGGTCATTACGAATATACTGTTATGCCATTTGGGCTTTGCAATGCCCCAGCAGTATTCCAAGAATTTATTAATGATGTCTTGAGAGATTTTATTCACACATTTGTTATCGTATACTTGGACGACATTTTAATATATTCTACAGATATACACACTCATCACAGACATGTTACGACGGTTTTGAAGACCCTTCTTGCTAATGGTCTTTATTGCAAGCTAGAAAAATGTCTGTTTGACCAAACCGAAGTCCAGTTCTTGGGGTATTTGATTTCCGCTAAAGGTTTTCGTATGGATCCCCAGAAGCTTGCTGCTGTAATAGAATGGCCTCTACCGCAAGGTCTGAAAGCTATTCAGCGTTTTCTTGGGTTCTCAAATTATTATAGACGTTTTATCAAAGGTTTCTCGTCCATTGTAGCACCTATTACCCGTATGACTAAAAAGGATGGCAATACTCGTGTTTGGTCTACCGAGGCACTTCAGGCTTTTGAATTTCTTAAAACTACGTTCGCCTCTGCACCTATTTTACAGCATCCTGTCCCCTCACTGCCCTATATTCTTGAAGTTGATGCTTCGGATATTGGGGTAGGTGCTATCTTATCCCAAAGAGAGTCGCCTGAAAAGCCATTGCATCCATGCGGCTTCTTTTCTAAACAAATGTCCAAAGCAGAGAAAAATTATGATGTGGGTAATCGCGAACTCCTTGCTATTATTTTAGCACTTAGAGTGGAGACATTTGTTAGAAGGAACTAAGGATCCTATCCTCATTTTTACGGATCACAAGAACCTATCCTACCTTAGCGAAGCCAAAAGATTGTCTTCCAGGCAGGCTAGGTGGTCACTATTTTTGTCTCGTTTCAATTTTATTATCACCTATAGGCCAGGTGATCGCAACACTAAAGCAGGCGCTCTGTCCAGACAGTTCGAAACTACTGACAAACAGGAGATTGATGTTACTCCTGTCATTCCCCCAGACAGGATAATAGCTACTACTATTTTGTCTATTTCATCGTCCCTCTTGCAGGCCATACAAGCGAAACAAAGCATGGCACCTAGCGAGAGGCCTAATGATAAACTGTTCGTTGATGTTCCCGAGAGACGGGATATTATGTCATTATATCATGATACTAAGACTGCTGGACATCCTGGTATTTCCAAAATGGTGTCAGCTGTTTCTCGGTATTTTTGGTGGGATTCCTTACGAAAGGATGTCACTGACTATATAAGTGCTTGTACTACTTGTGCCTGTATGAAATCCTCCCGTAGAGTTCCTTGTGGGCTGTTGCATCCGTTACCCGTTCGAGAGACCTTGGTCTAACCTGTCCATGGATTTTATTGTTGAATTACCCCCTTCAAATGGTAACACAGTAATCCTGATGATAGTGGATCGGTTTTCCAAGATGGCTCACTTCGTGTCTCTTCACAAGTTGCCCACATCCAAGGAACTGGCTCATATCTTCGCTAGAGAAGTATTTCGATTACATGGGATTCCCGTATCTATTGTATCCGATAGGGGTAGCCAATTTATTTCCAGGTTCTGGAGGGCCTTTTGTTCAGAAATGGGTATTTCTCTCTCATTTTCTTCAGCTTATCATCCCCAGTCTAATGGGGCTGCTGAACGTGCCAACCAGTCTCTGGAGCAATACCTCCGTTGTTTTGTGTCTCACCATCAGGACAATTGGTCTGACCTGCTTCCTTGGGCTGAATTTGCTCGGAATAACGCCACTCATGATTCTTCCGGCAAGAGCCCTTTTTACGTTGTCTGTGGCCAGCATCCCGTTGTTCTTCCGGCTGCATTCTCCTCACAGGGCATGCCAGTTCTGGATGAGCATTTGGCTGGTTTGCGTAATACTTGGGAGCAGGTTCAGCGTTCTTTGGTGGACTCTGCTACTCGCCAGAAGGCTCAGGCTGACAAGCATCGCAGAGCAGCTCCGTCCTATGTTGTGGGGGACAGGGTTTTGCTTTCCATGCGGAATATTCGTCTCCGGGTGCCTTCTATGAAATTGGCTCCCCGCTTCATTGGACCTTATCGTATTATACATAAGGTTAATCCTGTTTCTTATGCCTTAGGCCTGCCTAAGAATCTACGTATTCCTAATGTTTTTCACACCTCATTGTTGAAACCTTTCGTACGCAACCGCTATACCCGGCATGCTCCTCCTCCCCCTCCTATCTCGGTGGAGGGTCATGAGGAGTTCGAAGTGTCTGCTGTTCTTGACTCTCGTTTCCTTAGGGGTCGACTTCAGTACTTGGTACATTGGAAGGGTTATGGGCCTGAGGAGCACAGTTGGATTTCGGCTGATGCTGTCCATGCTCCCCGTCTTGTGCGCTCTTTCCATTCTCGTTTTCCTGCCAGGCCTGGTCCTACCCGCCCGGGGGGCGTGTCCTCAGGGGGGGGTACTGTGGCGTTACTTACCTTAACCGGGGGCCGGTCGCGGTCCTCTCTTCAAGCCGCGCGCGGTCCTGCGGCTGCACGAGCCGCGCGCGGCTCATCCGACTGCTTTGGATGGAAGGCGGGCAGTGACCGCGTGAAGCGGTCACGTGTCCCGCCTGAAACTAAGAGCGCGCCGCGAGTCTCGGGCGCGCTCTTAAAGAGACAGTGGAAGCCTAATTGCCAAAAGGCTCCCATTGGCTCCTGTATACCACACTCCCTATACGATTACCTTTTGGGGGTGTGGAAGTGACAGGAGCCAATCACGTTATAACTAAAGAAAGAAATTAGGAGAGAGTGGGAGGGAGAGAAGAGAAATCCTTGCGCAGCCTGGCTGGAGGAGGGGGCTGTGTGAGCTGTAGCCCTTACAGTGTCCCATGGTAGTTAGGGGTGCATACGAATGTGTATGTGTGATATGTGACTGTGTGTGACTGTCTGACTGTAAGTAATGTGTGTGTGGGGCTGCAGGGATTTTTTGTAGAGAGTGGGGGTTTTGTATTGGGACAGGAGTCTTTATAAAGGGGTGTTACAGTGGTGACTTAAATGAATATTAATTTAATAATTAATATATATAATAGTGTAACAAATAACATTAATAGAGTTCGGTATTATGGTCGAATATATAATAGGAAATACACAAAACATTGTAGTATTAAATGTATATTTAATATAATTATAATAACAATTAAACAAATGCTAGCAGAATGTCAATTTACCACAATAATTACACAATAATATAATTATAATAACAATTAAACAAATGCTAGCAGAATGTCAATTTACCACAATAATTACACAATACAAAACTACAACATTACTTACAAAAGGCTATAACAGTTGCTAGCTGTTATTCAACATTTTACTTACAAGGCCCCAGCCCTTTGGCTGGGGTTAAGTCAGAGCTGGTACTACATGATCAGTCAGGTACAGGCAAAAAGAGAGAGCTAGCTTCTCCTAACATCTGGGTTTTATTCAGTGTAAGTAGGCTGGCCTGTGATGTCACTGCCAGAAGCACAGGTCTTCCTACACACTCCCCCTAGTGGTGCCCCCAAAGCATTACACTAAATATGCTTTACTGACATCTAGTGGTGCGTCTAAAGCATTAAGCTCATTTTGCTTTTTTTATGACAAAAGTCATTAATTAATAAATACCATTACAAACCACCCTTTGACTTATGTCATAAAACAAACATTATAAACCCGTACATCTTGAATCTACCCTATTTTAACAGTACCTGCCCTACAACAAAACCCACCTTTTGAAGAATGATACCCATTTACCCGTAAAGTTATGACACTTTATTGCTTATTCAATTTTATTTTTTTTTTCCTAAAATAAGCACATACCCACCCTTATAATAACCACTGAGCACATGCATTAGCAGTTGGGAAACCTTGGCGTTAAATAGGCAAATACCCACCCTTGTAATAATAGACAACTCAAACCATGTTTTATTAGATTAATCAATGATATTGTGTTCATGTGAGGATGTGTTTTGGAGCTTAATATAGTATTAGACACCACAAACTCATAACACCTATGAATCATGGCACAGACCGACTCGATTTCTGTAGCCTCTGGCTGGTCTGTGTGCCTGGAATTTTCACAAACATTAGTCCTGGAAACTGGATACTCTATTCTTCGACAGTCTCATAGAACATACGCATGGAGACAGGGATGAATGAAACAGTTCATGTGATCAAGGACTTTTGTGTGTTTGTGGTCACATTGTTTTGTTTTTTCTTTCTTTATACCATTAACCACCTTGACGTAACAGTGTCCTGCTCCTGATGCATTTGTTCGGACTCTCACCACTCTTAGCTGCAATATTTTTTCTCCTTACAGCAACAGTTGAGCATAGTGTCCAGTGCTGCTTCTTCTGCTTAAAATATCCTTGCTTGAAAGTTCTTGAATGAAAACACAGGCAATGACGAACACAAACATAAATAATAACTGTTCCAATCATCACAAGTACCATTTGATAGTGGTGTCTTAACCATATTTTTTCCTATGGCGTTTGGATAAATACCTACACACCTCTCTTCACATCCAGCACACTCCTTATTCACAGATAAACACAATATCACTGCTGTATCTACCAATTTAACCCAAACACTAGTTATTACTGCTGAATTTACCAATTTAATCTAAACATTAACCAAAACAATTACATTCCTATTTACCACCCTTCTATTTAAACATGTATAGATAACCCAAAATGCCTACTTTCTCTTCTCCCTCTTATTTTTTTTGTTTTGTTTTTTGAACTGCAACCACTCATGCACTTTACACAGACACAAATCAAGCACCTACTGGACAATGGGGTTCCCTCGTTAGAGCACTCCCACCCCAGTTTGGTTTACACAAAAATACCCCCTGGTCCCTATGGGTCAATTCCCCCCTTTCCCAGGCAAGCATACATACATACATACAACAATAATACATAAGGGTTTCAATTGCAATACAATCACTAGAAATAAGAGAATAGTATGCACAAAATCATAGCATAGACATGTTAAATAGACAATAAAATAAAACATTCAATAGCTCATCAAAGGTCAACATTTAAACACTGGTCTCCATCTGATATTCTATCTGTGTTCCAATGTCCACCCCTGGTTTCTGCTATATCTGAAAAAGGTAAGAAAACAGATCAGGATTACTTTTCCTTGTCACTTATAGCGTATACTGCCAAATCCTTTACTTAGCATATATACATATATACACACACAGACATGTAAACACATTCCTTCAGCTTTTCATTTTATAAACAATTTGTTCAACAAGGTAACTTTCTTAATTTTTCTACTCGGCTCTTAAAATAACAAATTTCTAGCCAACTTAAACATGTTTAATAACTTTCCACCCTTTGGTTAAATTATAGAGGAGTGAACCACAACACCTCTTCCGCCTCTGAAAGGATATAGGTCAATATGTCTCAAAGTTCAACACTTCTGACAGCTATGAGTGACTCCCTATTAATTTCTAGCCTTTCCACGGACATGCTTGCACCTCGCGGCTAAGGGCCTGCACAACTAACCACCCTGTGATGGCAGTGGCTTTCCGCATGGGGGTGACCGCCCCCGCAAAATTATAGAGGAGCAAACATACAGCAGCCTCTTTTCCGGCTCGATTAAAGGTTCTGGGCCAATATGTCTGCAATTTAACCAGTACATTCACGTATCACTTATTGTATATTTCCTGGTCTCTCAGGAATTTCTATTAAATAGCGTATCCCCTTCCCAGGGCAATATACAACAAAAACTAGTCACCAAGGGTCTCTATGGTCATGATAGGCCACCCTACCACTAGTGTAATACGCCCTTTTTTAAAATATATTTCCTGGTCTCTCAGAGATTTTGCCTATCCCTTTCCCAGAGCAATATATATAAACAATTACAAATAAGTTACAAAACGCTACTTATAAGTAATACAGGGTTTCAAATAATAATAATACAGGATAGAACTGCACAACAACTATTGGGTATGCTCCCCCTTATCCGGACACGTTTAAATACCCCCTAGCTCAGGTTCCCCACCGCTACTGTAACTAAAATCACAGCCCACGTTATGGAGGTTCACCCGCTAGGCAGATACACCCTAATTCAAAGCATGGAAATATTAAAATCAGTTATAGATGGCTTCTAAAATAATATAAATACACTTACTTTGTTAAAAATGCTAACTTGTTAAAATATTCAGACTAAATAGGACAAAGGAATTATTTTACCATTTTTTCAGTTCATTTGTTACCAGTTCCTGCATATGTCCAGTAATTCCTTAGTCCTGGATAATAAAGCTGAAAAACACTCCACAAATTGATTAGCTTAGGCAATTACATTTACAAAACAATGCAGTTTATTTTTTTCTCATACAGGCAAGACTACCCACCCCCAACAAGGACAAATTCTCCCCCAGCTGTAGCTGAAAAGCATGGTCACACAGCTGTTAAAAAGGTGGTCTCTCCTTCATGAGTCAAAATCATATATATTTATACTAATATTCTGTGTATACGCACACATAAATCTATTATTCACTGAATCTGCTTTACTAAACGTATCTTTTTCTTAACTACTAATTTAATACATTTTGTCCAAATCTCTTTTCAACTAGACAAATCCATGAATGCCAAACAAATGTAAATTAGTACACAAACAGGGTCAAATTTAGCAATAAAACCTGGTGAACTAGTTTAGTGAAAAGTCTTTTCCTATGCAAATGGTAGCAAACAATGAAACTAGGCCTCAACTCATTCACACCATGTGGTCAATGGTGGATTAAAATCCACATGGTCAGACAAAAAGTAAAATTGTTTTTTGTTTTATATATAAAAATGACCAAAGGTTGGTAAAACGTAACAAGCAACACAATAATTCATCACTATGTTCTTACAACAAGAGATACCTTAAAAAACAAATATCTAATCCCTATCTGCTATCTGCATTCATTCCATTACATATTAAATCATCATTCATTTATTCACTTCTATACAGACAGACAATTGACTCTATGTATTAAACAAAATGCATAACTTTTGTATTTTCCCTAATATTCCAGCATAATCCCATCTTCGTCGCCAAGTGTTACAGTCGTGACTTAAATATGAATGTTAATTTAATAATTAATATATAATAATTAAGCAACAAATAACATTAATAGAGTTCGGTATTATGGTCGAATATATAATAGGAAATACACAAAACATTGTAGTATTAAATGTATATTTAATATAATTATAATAACAATTAAACAAATGCAAGCAGAATGTCAATTTACCACAATAATTACACAATAATATAATTATAATAACAATTAAACAAATGCTAGCAGAATGTCAATTTACCACAATAATTACACAATACAAAACTACAACATTACTTACAAAAGGCTATAACAGTTGCTAGCTGTTATTCAACATTTTACTTACAAGGCCCCAGCCCTTTGGCTGGGGTTAAGTCAGAGCTGGTACTACATGATCAGTCAGGTACAGGCAAAAACAGAGAGCTTGCTTCTCCTAACATCTGGTTTTTATTCAGTGTAAGTAGGCTGGCCTGTGATGTCACTGCCAGAAGCACAGGTCTTCCTACACACTCCCCCTAGTGGTGCCCCCAAAGCATTACACTAAATATGCTTTACTGACATCTAGTGGTACGTCTAAAGCATTAAGCTCATTATGCTTTTTTTTATGACAAAAAGTCATTAATTAATAAATACCATTACAGGGGGGATAAGCAGGGGATTTGTGGAAGGGGGTTGCGGGGGTTTTGTAGACTGGGCAGTACAGGATTTGTAGAAGGGGCAGGACAGAGGTTTTGTAGGAGGGGCGGAGCAGGGCAAGGGTTTTGTAGGAGGGGCTGACAGTGGTTTTGCAAAGTTTACAAATTGTAAAAAAAAAAGAGAGAGAAAACCTTTTAGGTACGCCCCTGCATACATGCACATGAACTTATCTACTCAAATACAAATGCACAGTCACATATGTAAGCATACATGCATAAGAGTATGGGAAAGCATAGGTCTTCACATAGTATACAAAAAAGGGCTACAGTGTTAAGCTAGTCAACACTGATATCCTCTAGCAGGTTAGAGGAACTCCAGGGCATGACCCTAAATAACAAGATAAGTAAATAATAGGGAGGGGTAGAGATAGCCACTCACATAAATTGTGGGTGGTCCCTACCCAATACGAGAGAACCTCCAAAGAGTTAGATTCATAAATGTGGTGTTAGCCTTTTATTTATATATATATATATATATATATATATATATATATATATATGTGTGTGTGTGGGTGTGGGTGTATGTATGTATGTATCTATCTGAAAAAGTCAAAATATATAAAGTAAATAAAATGTGCAAACCCTAGTGATATAAATCAAATAGAAAAACAAATACATTTAAAATGCTGGCATGTTAAGGCTCAAATATAAATATCCTATATCAGAGGAACCCGTATACCTTTTAATGAATAACCTGGGATGAATCAGTATATAGGTAGGTACCTCTGGTATAAATGGATAGTACTGAGGTCTGAGGGGTTAAAGGGATTTTAGACCATAAAGAGGGCTATGTGATTGTACCCTTTAAGAGTTACGCTCATAGGCTATAAATAGTTACACAAAGCATAATAATATTAATACTTCTCTGGACAGAACGGAATTCACATCACTCGGCACTCCAGTACATATAGCGGTATCTGGTAAATGTAATAACCAAGTGGATAAATGTGTAGAGATATCAAACAACCTAACTGTTCTAAAAGCAGAGCATATCATATATCAAAATCTCGTTATTGCGGTGTTTACTTATCTAGAGTAGCTTCTGCTAAGAGTCACATATACCGCTTTCCATATCGACATACTAAATATACTATATCCTCCTGCTGCTTCAAGGCAGCCTGTCTAAATATTCCCTGCTACAGAAAAAGCCATCAATCCCCAGACCTAACAGACTTCCCAGACAAACACATTTAAAATAAAGGGTGCATCGGCGTAAGCATACGCCTTTGTCAAGAGCTGGGCATCAAATGGATTCAAGGTGTTTAAACGTAGATATAGAGCACTCCCTCCAACCTATTTCGCCCAATCAGTGTCCATATCGCACTGAAGGGCTGGCTAAATGGAAGTGTTCATTACATAATTCTCTTACAGATCATTCATTGGTGGAGCCCGGGTACTCAAACATCTGGATATTCATATGAGGGGCTGCGATCGATCTCTATCCAATGTGCTTTGAGATTTTCCTCGCAACCCCCAAATGTCAAATCAGATTCTCTACTCTAAGGTGTTTTTCTACAGAAATAAATTCCAATAGTCTAGTATAGTTGTATGATTCTTAGATTATTAGAGCAGGATCCGCTCCATGATTATGTGGAGCAAAAATGTTATGGTTTAAATATATGCTATTAAGTCGATTAGACATCCGATCAGATGAGATTGTCATTGATCTCTTGGTGGTGTATAGACATGTTATTTAAAACAAATGGCATTTAAAACTGAATTTGTGGTCGGTTCGATACCGTGAAATACCTTGGGATTGGAATTAAGTCAGTGTGATGCGCCGGAACCGACGTAGGGGTAGGCCTGTAAAAGAGGGCAAAATGAAATGCCAGAAAAACCCACTTATTGCAAATATAATTATCACATAAGCTTTGCTTGCCTTACCTCTTATCCGTTGTGAAATGTTTCTGTATAACATAGCTGATTCGCAGTGAACCTAATTTATTAAGTGTACCGGCGTAATGCTACTGGATGTGGTATTTAAATTGAATGGATGTCCTAAATAGGAGTTTGGGTCCCAACCTAATCTAATGCAAGGAGTATGAATGTAAAACCGCTTTTAGAAGTAGTTAGTTTATTTAGTAGAGCAAGTATCTTAATTGTCCGATTTGAAAGTTGGCGTGACGTGAGGTAGTGTCTGTACCTTTTTAATTCCCTGATTAGCTGTGATCGTGAAGTTGTAGGGCTCCGGAACCCTTGAAAGGTTAAAGGCACAGAGGTTTAAGACCGGGTTTGTGTGGTATGTATGCTGTCTAGGGAGTCTAATACTGCCCGGAATTCCCTTCCATGTATGTATGTATGTTATTGTGCAGTGATGAACCAATTATTTATACCTTGATATCCCAAGGTAAGCATTAAGAAGATGGGGTAAGGTTTGAAAGGCTTGTCCGAACATGATGTTGTATGTCTGATTGGTATAGTGTGATAGTATTGTATAAAGGTTTTGAATGAAAGGTGGCAAAAAAGTAGCATAATAGACTACAGTTTGACCAGTATGCTTTTGGTTGTTGTATTCCACTGAGTCCTGGAGGAATGTCACGTTTCTGTCATATGTATTCTTAGTGAAAGCAAATAATGCTATAGGTGATAACTTGTTGTCGAGTCCCAATAGCCAGGCGACCGGATGACGGTGTTGAAATGCGGATTATGCTTGGGTGTTTGTCAGTAGGGTGAGGTACGAGACAGTGTCTCTTGTCAGTAAACCCTTATAGTTATGTAAATGCTACAACCCAGGATTTTCACTTGTACAAAAATGGGAGTTGGTCAGAACCAGGCGGAATGAACACATAACCCTATTTCGGGCTCTAATGACTCTCCCCACCTGACCAGGTCTGGTTTGCCGGAGGATCTAATATTATCTCCGTCCGGCAACCTGATAGCGAGCGTGCTAGTAAATGTCGGAGATTTCTCCTTGTGAGCTGGTCTCCAAACCCAGAATTCTCTGTGTCCGGAGGGATGGTTCTTGTCCGATGTTGCCTTCTTGGGACATACTAAAAAAGAATATCACAACAACAATGAACTCATTAACAATACGGTTGAGAAATGTAGAACTGGCTGGCTAACTAACTAGTGCCGAAGCGAAAGCTCTCTACACCGTGACAAGTGAGGCCCTGCTAGTTGCCAAGCAGCTGGTGAGAGGCTCTACCTATGATTTGGGCGTGGGGCTCGAGCCACTAGCGTGGTGGTGTCGGCCTCTCAGTGACCATAAAAGATCCAAAAACATGTGGCCATGACAGGTGAGGCCCTGACTATAAACCCGATTGGTGGGTGAATGAAAGGGTCTAACTATGATTTGGGCCGAGGGGCAAAATTCTCCGTGTTGAGATTGGGGAGTTGGCCTCGCGGGACCAGCTACGTTGTAAAGCTAAGGCCAGCTCCTGAACCCTAGATAGCCAGTTCTCTGACCCTAGACCGGTGCTTGATGAGGGGATAAAGTAACGTATTGTTGTAACAAGTCGTTATTGTGAAAGGAACCTTGAGGCCCTTGTGTCATAAAAGAGAACAAAAGAAGGAAGAAAAAGGCTGAAGACAGAAGAGGAAAGAAGCTGTGGTGCAGGGAGAGGAGAGAGAAAGAGAGAAAATTATGTTTAGCACCGTGTAGTACTTAGAGACTTAGCTGATAGTATAGTAACATTAGGCCCTGAGGGTGCTGAAGATTCCCTCTGGTAGCTATTTTATAACCCTGCAAGGAGATTTAGGAAGGCATCGAGCCGTGAATGCATGATAGAACGAGGCGGAAGGTGAAATGAGCAAGGTTTGTTAGAAACAGGATGATCGTTTACAGATAGTGAGTTTGAATAAACGTACCACTAGTTATCGCGTATAGCCGTGGCCTGTCGAGGCAAGGCGGGAATCAAGCCCCCGTACCCGAATACCCCATTGTATGAATGCGTGGCCTTGTTGAGGCAGTTGATAGAAATGTGAACAAAATGTTGTTGTTGTACCTGATAGAGACAGGAGACATTAAGGAACCAGTAACTGTCTCCTGGTAGAATGCCGTTCGAAAACCTGAAATTAAGGTGCTTTTTAAATAAGCAGGGAAAAGACCTCCTTTAGGTGACCTCTAAATATCTAACAGCCTCCTATTAATTAGTAGTATTACATTACGCCAACCCTGTAATTAAGCTTAATCAGATGTTGTTTAGCAGTAGCAGATGGTAATAGGTAACCTCCATATAAGTTAGCGAAAGATGTATAAATGTAATGGAGATTGTTCAATTGCCAAATGTCAAACTTATCTGACTGTATCATCTGACAACAATGTTTAAATGTATTGACGTGATAATGTTGGACTTAAAGTATGGGCATTCTTACCCAGAGGGAGGGAATTAAATGAACGGATTCCAACTAGTTTTAAAACAAAACAATCAACATTCCCCCTTCTTAGCAGGTAACAGTTATATAGCTATCAGTTCCTTGTATACTTACATACCCATAATTAATTACCAGAATAGTACATGAATAGAATGGACAAAGTTGTTAAAGATTCACTCAACCTAGTCGGATGAACAGTAAATGCACGATACATCATATTGGATGGAATAATGGTTGACAGATAAAGTAATACATTACATTCAGCGGTTAACTTAATTTGTTTAATTTAAACACATAGCATAGTAATTGCATGAGTTGACTTGATTGGCACGAATGTTTGACCAGATAGTGAAATCATTACACGAGTTAGTGATGGAAAATTAATTAATCTTTGAGACCTCAAGTAGTGTCCAATTTGCTATTATATAGCAACCAATAAGAATAAACTATTCCTTAGTGGAGTTACAATTCACACACCCAGACTACGTTCAGATTGAGGACTAGTTGTATAAAACAATATGCAGATTACACCAAAGGTAACTGTTAGGGTTGAGCAAGAAAGAGCTGGGTATTCAGTACTACAATCAAGCTTAACTATATATGTGTATGTTCGTCCGTCCAACCTAATGGCAGAAAACGGAATTACTACATGCATATGATTGAAATAGATGTACATAGAAACCTAACACCATGGCAAACCGATATGTATTATATCCAACCCTGTGAACCGTTTAAGAGATTACATTCACATTGCTATCTAATGAAATACAATCTGATAATCATGTATAACATATGCTGTGTATGTATCTTTAACAAATCTTGTTCTGAGAGATACAGGCAGGGGTCAGTATGTAGCATGCTGTTTAGCCGTAATGCTGTCTTTGTGAATCGTGTGCACGAAAGCCTTGCCGTCAGGCTTTGTGTAGCCTAAGCGAATGAACTGGCGGACGAGCGGGTTGGCTCCTGTTCGGGAGTTTCATATGAAGGCTATTTAAGGGTGACATTAAATTTAGATCTGAGACCTCGTTCGGCAGGATTTAAACGAATTAACCGGTTTAAACGAATGAACAGAAAGCCAGTGTATGGTACAAAAAAAACCCCCAACAAACTGTATGTCCTGAATTTAACAAGACCGGTGTGTAGAATAACCTCTGTAAACTGTTAGTAGTTGTGATAGTATCGGCTTGTGATACCTTAATGAACATAAAACATATATTGCAGCTAGATAATGGCCACTATGCATAGTTAAAACCGTCTAAACAAAGTATCACCGTGTAATGATAATTGCTAATCAACGCAAACTAAACAAAAGTAGCAAGCACCACAGCTAATATTCACTGCAAAAAAAATAAGCATCTGTGGGTGAATGAACACCAGGATGCAACCTCTCCCTACACTTAAGTGCCAGTGTGAGAGAACCACTAATGTCCCTGGCATGAGAGTTGAGACACAATGTGCTATGTATAACCGCAAACAGAAGGAAACGTGCATAGCAAATCAGATTTAAATCCATTTTGGGGGAAAACTTACAATATGGTTGGAAATGGTCAAACGGCAAATAGCCCGAACGCGGCTATTTGCCGATTACCTTGGCGTTCATATGTTTCGTTGCCCTAAAGGAGGAGCGGGGGAACGGAGAGGACGCAGGACCGGAAGTATATTACTATAGGTTTCACACCAAGATTTTCTCCAGCTAATTGTAATATTTCAATTGGAGGCCCATTTCTTAACCCCTTCAGGACGGAGTCAATAGTACACGTTCTGATCAAAACAAAATGTAAACAAAAACTGGTATTTTCGCTATATTCCTGTTCAACCGTAATTCACCTCTTTCATATTAAGTGTACCCACACTTATTATATATCATTTTATTCAGGAGAAACTGGGCTTTAATTTCTTATGAACTATTTATATTTGAAACCTAATTTATTATGAATAAAATAAAAAAAAACTGTGAGAAATTAAGATTTAAAAAGAAATTTTGTTGACATTTTAGCTGTAAATGTCATAATACAGATAAAAAAGAAGGATATAGGCGCTCACTAAAAAAACAATAAGTGTGAAAGGCAGCAGTGAACCTGCAGGACTTCCCAATGCCTGCTATGTAGTGAAAATGAAAAAGAAAATAGTGGTAAACCGCGCCGAAAGAAAAGTGATCAAATAATCATATTTATACATACATATCGTTCTTGAATTTTACAGCATTTGAAAACCTCAAAAAGGAAAGAACAATAAACAATAATAGTGCAGTATGTTAAAAATATTATAATGGTGTATAAATAAAGTACACTGTGAGTGAAGAGCAAACTCACACTTTACAGAGCTGCTAAGAGCTCTGCCGTATAGCGCCTGGACGGTACAATCCCCGTCTTAGGATAATATCCAGAGCAATGACTTGCTCTGGTGATGACAGCTTGTGGTGGTATAATCCCCACCAAAGGATATAGCAGGAAAACAGCAGCACCAGAAGATATGCAGAAGCCAAGGGATTGGAAAAAAAAAGCATTCAATTTATTAATAAAAAATATATATTAAAATATATATGGGTAAAAGTATATATAAAACATATACTGCAGCTTCAAATCCTATCCTTGACGCGTTTCGCCCGGGTATGGGCTTTTTCAAAAGAGAGGATGTCCTTGGCATTCCGCCCGGTTTATATAGGGAGTGTTGATTCTTCAATGGTGATCTGGTGTGGTGCTGTTCTTCCTATTTCCTGTTTGGTCACGGGCGTCGACCGGAAATGACGCACCGCGACCATTAATGTATGCTGGGAAATGTAGTCCATATAAAACATCCATACTAAGAATGCGGTTTAGATCGCGGCCGTCAACCGGAAGTGACGTGCCGCGAGTGCCAATGTATGATGGGAGATGTAGTTTCTCCAAGTGTCCATTTAATATAATCACAGCTGTCAACCGGAAACCGGAAGTGCCATGCCGTGGGTGGTAGCTGGGATATGTAATCTCTTAAAGTATATTACAATGCATAGCTTCAATATACAAATACAATATAATCCATTAATATTATCTGTGAAGCATGCACAACATAACATGTAGTGATTAATGTGAGAAAACAAATTCCAGTAGTATATTTACATCCCTTATTAGAAAAACATAGCCTGTAGTGGTTAATCCGATTCCAGTGGTATAATTAGGTGTCCTATCTAGAAAATCGTTATAGGCATACTTAATATAATCTAAAAGGATAGAAATATATTTTAGGAGGATAAAAGTATAATTCTTAGTTGTTAAAGGTACCAAATATGATATATACTCAGGGATATTGTTTTATCACATTATATAAAAAAAGAAACAACCACTATAGGGAATGATCCTAACTTTGAGGTAAGAATGACAAAAAGAAAAGAAAAAAAAGAGAAGATTACTTCCAAAAAAGGAAGAATAACGGTAATCACTTTTAACACTAAAATAAATAAAATGTTAAAATTTGGTTAAAAGTATACATATATATATGTATATATACATACTAGCGTATACATACATTTAAAAATACATATGCGTAGATAAAAGAATTATTATAGAAAGTTAAAAAGGTCGAATTCAGCATTAAGGATATTAGAGAACCACCTGGGCGACCAATAGTATCCGGCATCGATTCAATCCTGTCGAATTTATCCGAATACATAGATATAATGCTACAGCCGTATGTGAAGAAGTCAAAATCTTACTTAAAAGATACCATAGACCTACTTAAGAAATTAGAAAATATCAGCTGGGACGACCAATATGTATTAATAACCTGTGACGTCCAATCCTTATACACTATAATACAGCATGAAAAAGGATGTTATGCGGTGAAAAAAATCTTGGAAAGCGATAATGTTATGAAAGCAGAACAGATTAGCTTCATAGTCAAAGGCATTTATTTAATACTTAACAATTATTTTTGGTTCAAAGATTCTTTTTATTTGCAGAAGAATGGTACAGCCATGGGGACCAGGTTCGCACCCAGCTATGCCAATCTCTTCATGACTGAATGGGAAGATAGAACAGTGTGGAGGGGGCATGGCTGGGTGGAGAACCTGGTTGCCTATTTTCGTTATATAGACTACCTTCTGTTTATATGGAAGGGTCCACTACAATCTGCCAAATTATTTATAGAGTTTTTAAATAATAATGGTATTATTTTAAAAGCTGATTTTAGCCAAACTAATGTTACTTTTTTAGATTTGGATATCTATATTAATAATAATACATTATGCACCAAAACGCACTTTAAAGAGGTCCATGTCAACAATTTCATTGAGACAGATAGTTGCCATCATAAAAGCTGGCTAAACAGTATTCCTAAAAGTCAACTCCTAAGATTAAAAAGGAACTGCTCAGACAAAGAAATCTTTAAAATCCAGGCGAAAGAAATTAAAGAAAAATTTATTGAGAAGGGATACGATAAGGAAAAGATAGAAGAAACTATAGAGAGAATAACTAATATTGATAGGGAATCTCTAATTAAAAGCAATACTTTAAATAAGACAGGACATACGGATAAAGAGTTCACATTACCAATAGTCCTAGACTATAACAATAAAAATAGACAAATGAAAAAGATTATTGACAAAAACTGGTACCTACTAAAAGAGGATGCCATACTAGGTACTATTATTCCAGATAAGCCAAAAGTAATATTTAGAGGGGCACCCAACTTAAAAAAGCAACTCACAAAAAATTTCACAAGACAGGAGAAAAGCTCCAATGCCCTTAATAACTTTCTACAAACCAAAAATGGGTTTTATAGATGCAACTGCTGTAGAGCATGTAAAAAAACTAAAAAGATAGATTGACATACCTCAAACTTTAAATCAAATAACACCAATAAAATCTATCAAATTAAAGACACTATTACCTGTATGAGCAAAAACGTTATATACCTCTTAGAGTGCCCATGTGGCCTACAGTATATAGGAAGAACTATAAGACCTTGAAAACCCGAATAGGGGAACATTGTAGAAATATAGAGAAAGGTTTTAAAAATCATCTAGTATCATCCCATTTCGAAATGCACAAGAATGACCCTCGTGAGTTAAAATTTATGGGTATCACTAAGATGCCCCAGTATTGGAGAGGTGGAGATATGATCAAAAGATTGGGCAAAAAAGAGATGGAGTGGGTGTACTATTTGGATACTTTACACCCGAAAGGACTAAATGCTGAATTCGACCTTTTTAACTTTCTATAATAATTCTTTTATCTACGCATATGTATTTTTAAATGTATGTATACGCTAGTATGTATATATACATATATATGTATACTTTTAACTAAATTTTAACATTTTATTTATTTTAGTGTTAAAAGTGATTACCGTTATTCTTCCTTTTTTGGAAGTAATCTTCTCTTTTTTTTCTTTTCTTTTTGTCATTCTTACCTCAAAGTTAGGATCATTCCCTATAGTGGTTATTTCTTTTTTTATATAATGTGATAAAACAATATCCCTGAGTATATATCATATTTGGTACCTTTAACAACTAAGAATTATACTTTTATCCTCCTAAAATATATTTCTATCCTTTTAGATTATATTAAGTATGCCTATAACGATTTTCTAGATAGGACACCTAATTATACCACTGGAATCGGATTAACCACTACAGGCTATGTTTTTCTAATAAGGGATGTAAATATACTACTGGAATTTGTTTTCTCACATTAATCACTACATGTTATGTTGTGCATGCTTCACAGATAATATTAATGGATTATATTGTATTTGTATATTGAAGCTATGCATTGTAATATACTTTAAGAGATTACATATCCCAGCTACCACCCACGGCATGGCACTTCCGGTTTCCGGTTGACAGCTGTGATTATATTAAATGGACACTTGGAGAAACTACATCTCCCATCATACATCGGCACTCGCGGCACGTCACTTCCGGTTGACGGCCGTGATCTAAACCGCATTCTTAGTATGGATGTTTTATATGGACTACATTTCCCAGCATACACTAATGGTCGCGGCGCGTCATTTCCGGTCGACGCCCGCGACCAAACAGGAAATAGGAAGAACAGCACCACACCAGATCACCATTGAAGAATCAACACTCCCTATATAAACCGGGCGGAATGCCAAGGACATCCTCTCTTTTGAAAAAGCCCATACCCGGGCGAAACGTGTCAAGGATAGGATTTGAAGCTGCAGTATATGTTTTATATATACTTTTATCCATATATATTTTAATATATATTTTTTATTAATAAATTGAATGCTTTTTTTTCCAATCCCTTGGCTTCTGCATATCTTCTGGTGCTGCTGTTTTCCTGCTATATCCTTTGGTGGGGATTATACCACCACAAGCTATCATCACCAGAGCAAGTCATTGTAAGTACCTACATTTTCCTATATTATTTCTAGCTTATGATACTGTACCATTGGTCTGTATATTTTTTTTTTTTCCACATATGTATGACCGCTGAATTTGGACCTCCCGGTATATTCAGATCCTAAGACGGGGATTGTACGGCAGAGCTCTTAGCAGCTCTGTAAAGTGTGAGTTTGCTCTTCACTCACAGTCTACTTCATTTATACACCATTATAATATTTTTAACATACTGCACTATTATTGTTTATTGTTCTTTCCTTTTTGAGGTTTTCAAATGCTGTAAAATTCAAGAACGATATGTATGTATAAATATGATTATTTGATCACTTTTCTTTCGGCGCGGTTTACCACTATTTTCTTTTTCAAATGTCATAATACTGTTTCAACTGCAAGAAAAAACATATATTTAGATTCAGCAAAGCCTCACGAGTACAACAGTACCCCCCATTAACAGTTTTTATGGTGTTTTGGAAAGTTAAATATAGCACATTCCATTTTTCTGTTTTTTCAAATTGAAATTCTCCAGGTTGGTTATGTTGCCTTTGAGACCGTGTGGCAGCCCAGGAATGAGAATTACCCCCATAATGGCATACCATTTGAAAAAGGAGACAACCCAAGATATTGAAAGTGGGGTATGTTTAGTCTTTTTTAGTAGCCACTTAGTCACAAACACTGGCCAAAGTTAGCGTTCATATTTGTTTTTGTGTCAAAAAAGCAAAAAACTAATATTTGGCCAGTGGCTACTCAGAAAGACTGGACATACCTCACTTGCAATACCTTGGGCTGTCTACTTTTGGAAATGGTATGCCATCATGGGGGTAATTCTCATTCCTGGGCCATACGCTCTCAAAACATAACCAATCTGGCAAATTTCAATGTCAAAAAAATGAAATGCAAGCCTTATATGTGACTCTCTAACTTTCCAAAACACCATAAAACATTTACATGGGGGGCTGTTATTCTCGGGAGACTTCACTAAACACAAATATTAGTGTTTTAAAACGGTAAAACATATTACAACAATAATATAGTCCATAAAAGTGCCGTTTGTTTGTAAAAAAAAAATTTTAAAAAAATTCAAACATCACTTTTACTTAAAATATCATCGTTGTAATACAATTTACCAGTTTGAAACACTAATATTTGAGTTCAGCGAAGTCTCCCGAGTAAAACAGTACCCCCTATGTACAGGTTTTATGGTGTCTTTGAGAGTTACAGGGTCAAATATAGTGCTTGCGAATTAAATTCTCTGCACTTTCTCCCTGTGTTGTCAGGCATGTCAATCAAATTTGAATTAATCAAATCACATAATTATGTTAAAAGATTACTTAAATATACACGTCGAATTTTAATATATATACATTTATAGGTATTTAAATTCTACGTGTATACTAATGTAATCTTTTATGTAATTGTATGTATTTATCTATATATTTGCGGTTATTTGTATTTTATATATAGATAGATATATAGAATGTAATTCTAAGTGTATTTTGTTATATATATATATATATATATATATATAACAAAATACAGTTAGAATGAAATTACATATGAATATATAATTTATATAAAATTTTGTTTCAATATTTTATGTATTTTATTATTTATTGTAATTATACGTGTATGTGTGTGTGTATGTATGTATATATCTATGTGTGTGTGTAAATATCTATTATATAAATATTGTAAAGCGCTACGGAATCTGTTGGTGCTATATAAATGGCAATAATAATAATATATATAATATATACATATGATATATATAACGTCATTCTAATTGTATTTTAATACTAATATATGTACTTATATTAATATTAAAATACACTTTGTATGACGTTACATATATATATGTATATATATATTTTATATATAATAGATATACATATATTTATTTATATATATACCGTATATACTCGAGTATAAGCCGACCCGAATATAAGCCGAGGCCCCTAATTTTACCCCCAAAAACTGGGAAAACGTATTGACTCGAGTATAAGACTAGGGTGGGAAATGCAGCAGCTACTGGTAAATTTCTAAATAAAATTAGATCCTAAAAAAATTATATTAATTGAATATTTATTTACAGTGTGTGTATATGATGAATGCAGTGTGTGTGTGAGTGCGCAGTGTATTTATGAGTGCGCAGTGTGTGTATATGAGTGCAGTGTGTGTATGAGTGCAGTGTGTGTGTATATGAATGCAGTGTGTGTGTGTGTATGAGTGCAGTGTGTGTATATGAGTGCAGTGTGTGTATGAATGCAGTGTGTGTATGAATGCAGTGTGTGTGTATGAATGCAGTGTGTGTGTGTGATGCAGTGTGTGTTTGTGTTGCAGAGCCATGGTGGGGGGTGGGCATTTTTATAAAAAAAAAATAATAATAATATTATTATTTATTATTTTAATTTTTTGGTCTATATTATTTTTTTAATTATTTTTTTATTTATATTTATATATTATTAATTAATATTATTTAAATTTTTTGTTATATTATTATTTTTAATATTATTTTATTATTATTTTTATTATTATTAATATATTATTATATATATTTTTTTTATTATTATTTTTATTTATATTTTATTATTTTATTTATTTTGTTGTCCCCCCTCCCTGCTTGATACATGGCAGGGAGGGGGGCTCTCTTTCCCTGGTGGTCCAGTGGCATTGGCAGTTCAGTGGGGGGGGAGGGGGGCTGGCAGAGCTGTAACTTACCTCTCCTGCAGCTCCTGTCAGCTCTCTCCTCCGCGCCGGTCCGTGCAGCTCTTCTCTCAGCTCACACTGTAAGTCTCGCGAGAGCCGCACTATGACCCCGCGGCTCTCGCGAGACTTACACTGGGAGCTGACCGAGGTGCTGACCGGACCGGCGCGGAGGAGAGAGCTGACAGGAGCTGCAGGAGAGGTAAGTAACAGCTCTGCCAGCCCCCAGTCTGTATTATGGCAATGTAAATTTGCAAATTGCCATAATACAGACAGTGACTCGAGTATAAGCCGAGTTGGGGTTTTTCAGCACAAAAAATGTGCTGAAAAACTCGGCTTATACTCGAGTATATACGGTATATATATTACATTTCTATTTTATTTTAAATATGTTTAATTATTTTTATTTTTAATTTCCCATCAGCAGGGGCACTGTCTGACATTTCAGACAGCCCCTCTGCTGGCAGATCCACAGCCAGCTATAGGGGGCCATGTGATCGCTCTTTGAGAGCGATCACATGGCCCCCGGGCCTCATTTGCCAGGGGAGGGCTGTCTGGGCTGTCAGTGGAGGTAAGTACCTCCAATCTCCTGGGGGCTTCAGCCGTTACAGCGTTCTATGCCGCCGCAACGGCTTTAAAGAACACCATAACAGCGTTAATTGGGGGGGGAGGGGTGTCATTGTTTTTGTCCCCTATCCTCTTGGTCGTTCTCGGTTGTTGTCTATGTTTTGGGCTTGGAGCCTGCGGTGTCTGCGGTTTTGCATTTTATCATCCCCTTTAAGATGTTATGTTTTGGTGCATTTTTCCCTAAATGTGGTCTAATGGGGAAGGGACTTTTGTCTTTGACTTGGGAGAAGTGTAAAGGGTGTTTATTGAGTTTTGCGATTGGTATGCTATGTGTGTGTCCTCATGTAGTGTAGTTGTTCTGTTGAGTGGAGTTTTGTGTGTCACGCTATATATAAGATGTGGTGAGAAGATGAGAGAGCAGAAAGGGGGATGAGAGAGGACTAAATTAAGTTCTGCGTTAGGAGGGGCCTGGGCCCGTCCGCGCTCCACCCCCGGTCTTCGTCGCTCCGGCACAGTCCGTAGATATATATAAACCACAGTTACCAGACTTCCACGTGTTTAGTTTCCCTTCCTGTCAGGGAGGCATGGAGCGATTCTACTTGTTTGATCCATTCCTTCTTCGTCGGGACCTCTGCTTTTTTCCATTAGGCTGGTAGGCTGCCTTAGCCACATTTTTTTGTAGCTCGATATTGGTTGCTGGGAGATATGTAGTAAAGCTATTACGGCTGACCAATCCAGGACATCTCCCAGCACCAGAGTTATTTCGTTTATCATTTCCCAATATGGGACTATGTCTTGGCATTCCCACCAGATGTGCAACAGCGTGCCCCGTTCCACTTGACATCTCGAACACATGGTATTGTCGGGAAGATTCGGTGTAGAACGGTTGGCGTTCTCTACCAGGAGGAAATCAGTTTATAGTTAACTTCTTGATAATGTGAGCTCATGGAGCTCTTGTGTTGCCACATGAGCGCTTTGTCCCATTGCTGTGGTGGGAGTGTTATACCTAATGATTCCTCCCATTGCCTTTTGAATGTTATTTGTTCGGCCATTCATGACTAGGTGTTGGTATAGTGAGAAGATTGCGTGATCCAACCCCGAGCTCTGTTCGCATAGTTCTTCAAACCATGTTAGGTCCCTATGCAGGCATTCTATATGTGTGAGCGTAGTGTAGTATTGTTTTAGTTGCATATATCTAAGGGTAGTCAATGCGGTCCGTGGTCTGCCTTCCAGCAGTGAGTCCAGGTCCTGCATTCCGCCGTCTTTTAAGGCCCTTTGTATGGATATGTAGTCTCCATCACCCAGGAAGTTCCACGCCCCAGCTGGCAGTCCTCCACCAATTTTGCTGTTGTGTGCCATCGGAGTGAGGGGGCTGGGCGTTGGTGAGATATGTGGTTGTTCTCTTAGCGATTTCCATCCGCGTAACGTTTGTGCTACCGGGCCCCCGCCTATTTTTTGGTCAATTGGTCTCATATCCCCCCCTCCCAATCATCGGTTCCAATGTCAGTTCATTGGCTGCTTTATCCAATGTTATCCATTGCTTATGTGGGGGTTTCGAGTGCCAGTCAAGAATGCGCTGTAGTACCGTGGCTTGGTATTTTCTAAAATCCGGTAATGCCAATCCACCGGGTGGTCTGGGTAGGCATAATATGTCGTGTTTTTTCAGAGCGTTCAAATTCCGCTAGGAGGTTTGGCAGAGTTGTTTGATGAAAAAGAGTAAATCGGCGGCGTAAGCCACTACCTTGTGGGTCGTTCCCGGTCCCTCGTGTCCCCTAATGTCTGGGTTCAGGTGAATTGCTTGGAGGAACGGTTCTAGCAATATAGCGAATAATAGTGCGGAGAGTGGACACCCTTGTTTCGTTCCGTTCTTTATATCGAAGTCAGTCGTCCGAGCTCCGTTGACCTTCACTGCTGCCCTTGATTTGCTATATATGGCGGCGATCCATTTTAAGAGCTTTTGTCCCATCCCCATCTCCCTCAGCGTGGCCATCATGTATTGCTGGTCGACTCGGTCGAACGCCTTCTCCGCGTCAGTCGACAGCAACAGAAGGCGCTCCCCCGTCTTCCTCGCCCGGTGCTGGATGGAAAAGAGTCTTAAAGTGCTATCTCTTGCCTCTCTTCCAGGTATAAAGACCGTTTGATCCATGTGACAGTAGGAGAGGCTGCAGTCTGGTTGCGAGCACCTTTGTAAACAGTTTTGTGTCAACGTTTAAGAGGGATATTGGGCAGTAGCTGCCGCAGTTCATTGGGTCCTTTCCTGGTTTGAGTAGTACTGTTATGGTCGCAGACAGGGATTCTGGGCCAAGGTTTCCGCCGTCTGCCAAAGACTTCCTGCGAATTTCCTATAATAGCCCGTGGAGAAGCCATCTGGACCTGG
>OW240914.1:104082498-104097498 GCA_933207985.1 Pelobates cultripes
CTCCACCAGATAAGATTCTGTACTTAGGCCCCTCATAATTGTTAGCACCAGGCCCGCTGGGCTCTTAATCTAGCCCTGATTAAAAGTAGTTTAGAGGCTGCTGAGGTCAGGGGTGGGTTAATGGGAATATTGAAGTCCCAGAGAATTAGGGTTGGTATGTTAGAGGAGAGGAAGTAAGGTAGCCAGGCAGCCAAGTGGTCAAGGAAAAGGAGAGGGAAACCAGGGGGGCGATAAATAACAGCAATGTTAGCAGAGAAGGGTTTGAATAAGCGAATTGAGTGAATTTCGAAGGAGGAGAGAGAGGGAAGGGGGGGTGGGTAGAGTTTTGAAGGAGCAGTGAGGTGAAAGGAGAAACCCTACACCGCCACCTTTACTGTCAGACTGTCTTGGGTTGTGTTTAAACTGTAGACCACCATAAGATAATGAGGCAGGGGTAGCCGTGTCAGAAGGAGAGTGCCAAGTTTCTGTTAAAACAAGTAAGTTAAGGGAGCGTGAGAGGAATACATCACGGATGGAAGTAGATTTAGTTATGTTGCACACAGAGCGTGCATTCCAGAGGGCAGAATGGAAGGAGGGCTTAGAGGGAGAGTTACCTGGGATGGATATAAGATTGGCGAGGTTTCTAGGGTGGACACAAGGTAGGTGGGTAGAGGCAGGACCAGGGTTTGGAGAGACATCGCCAGCTGCCAGGAGTAGAAGTATAGAAAGTAAGAGAATGTGGGAGCAAGATTTAAATATTTTGGTTGAATGTCTGTATTTTGAGGATTTACAAGGAGTTGGAGGGGAAAGGGTGGATAGGTATGAGTATAGTGTATGGGATGAATAAAAAGAAGAGGATAGAGAATGGCCCCGCCCCGGGAACTAACCACACGCCTCATAGGACAACCCCAAGCACCGGACTTGGAGGTCCCCCATACCTACGACAGACTCAATAAACACGGAGACCACACACACACACACACACACACACACCCCCCAAAAAAAAAAAAACAACGAACTACAACAACGCACAGATAAATCACCCCCAAAACAGAGGCTGAAGTTAATGATACCCTATAGGTTGGGGCATGATCACCGCATACCACACAGTAAGAGTAACAAACCAGCCCATCCACAACGAACAACGAGTCCCAACATCCGAAGACAACAACAGACTGAAACCCACACCTAACACATAATACAAACCCCGTAGAAACAGAAGGGAGGCCTACAGACAAAAGCTAATAACACACACGGGCACTACCCGGGACAATACCCCGCCTACCTAGACCGCCACACTCAATCAGAAGCCAACCTCACACCACCGAAGGAGATCGATGAACCAATTCTTCAGATGGACCTAGATAACCCCAATGGACCCACAAGTCCATCGCCATCACTAGACAAAAGCTAAAGGTGCTCACCGCTCTCACTACACTCATCATCCCCGCAGGTCTACGAACCCTGTTAGACTTAAGGTCCCGCTGCCACACACCCACAATGAAATAAACACGGCCGCCACAAAACACACTCAACCCCCACATACCACATAACATACCCCGCACTAACAGAGTGGATACCGAAAAGAAGAAGACCGACCACACACACACAGACAATATTAAAGACAATACACCACACACCTAGACCGACACACACATCCAGAAGCCCAACACACCACACCAATAGGGATTGACGACACGACGCCCAGAAGGGTCATGATACATTTATACAGACCTATGCGCCCATCGCAACAGATGGAACAATACTAACTGTGCTCAATGTTCTCACTATGTTTCACATCTATGGAGGCCTGCGAGCCTCGCTGTTTTAAAGGTTCCACTGTTATCTGTTTCTACTGTAAGGAAAATTGCAACCAAAACGTAATGATATGAGCTTTTTAATCATATACACATCCTCTCCCATGCATACCTCCAAGTGAAAGCTATGATTATAATGTAAAGTTACTTTAACTCTTTAAACATATTAATACATTTATATTACACAGCTACACAGTGCCACAATGGCAACACGGCAACTAATAACGGGCCACCCTTTATACTCCATTTCATTTAGCAACAACTCACATCTGAGTACACCAAGAGCTGAATGCCCGAACTCCCCACAACTTGCTTGCATTATAAACACATTTATAGTCTGCACCATTTATATGCACCAAGGCAGAAGACAAAAGCCTATGACTGTGAAAGTAGACGGGCCAGCCGAAGTTATGCAATGTACTTGTTGTGTTATAATGGGTGCCAGTGAACTCGTTAGACCGGACCCCACTTAGAGAGTAGACTACTGACCGAAAAACGATGTTGCCATTCCTGCAAACACAAATGCCTACAAATAGCAACAAACGATAATCGCAGTAAATCTGCATCCCAGGCACATAGCACTCTGCCCTATCCACAACTGGATTGGCACTACGCTCACAATTCAGCACGCACTGAGTAATACCAGAATCAGTACGTTGAATCCCCAATGCATTCACTTTCTAGTATCGATCTTACGGAGGATGCACATACCCCAAGTTATACTACTGTTCAGAGCCACACGGCTTGTTCCTAATGTTTATGGACATATGCATCAATCAATAGTTGGATATGCGCATCCATACACTATTAAGAGATTTAAGAGACCTGCGAGTCTCACACTGATAACTGTGAATACACATACAATGCTGATTGACCTTTAATAAAAAATATATTTACATAAAAAGAAGAGGGTAGTAAAGCAGGAGCAATGAAGATGGTGTCATTAGAGACAGGTAAGCAGAAAGATAGAGAGATTTTAGTAATGAGAGAAGTGAGGTTGAAACAGAAAAATAGTAGAGAGAACATTGCTAAGTAGTGTTTTGTAATAGATGAGGAAATTATAAAGGCAGCTGCCTAGGACCATAGGAGAGTGTGGTGGGTGAAGGTTAACTGGTCTTTGTCGTTGGAATGGAGGTACTACATGTGAGGAGAATATAATAGACATGATTGGTGTGTTTGGAAAACTAGGTGATTTTGAACTATCTATAAATGTAGTGAGTACCATGGGGAGGGTGGGAAAAAATTATCCAGAATTACTACCTCAGCATAAGACTTTAGTTATGTGAGACGTGCTGGCTGTGAGTCCTGGGCAACTTTTAAATGTGTCTGCTGGGCTCTAACCGTTCAGGCTATCAGGGCTGTACTGGGATAAGTAATGGTTTAATACTCTGGGTAATGGTTATGCCATGAGTTTGTTACTTAATAATAATAACTTTTGGAATAGAAAAGGTTTTGGTATATGTCAATGTTTAAAAGAACAAGTTGTTTGGTTATTTAAATTTAGTAAATAAAAGACCACAGCCTTTCTCCAACCTAATGTGCAATTGTCTTTATTTATCTATTACCGCCTACAGCGCACATGTACTGTATTGTTTGTACTGCTGAATTCTTGAACTCATAAATAAAGAACGGACAAAAAAAAAAAAAAAGCATTCACAGAGGGAGTGCCAGGTGTGCCCAGGGACACCAACCTGCCCTCCCTGTCTAGATGGGCACTTTTGTATAGGTCTGAACACAGCTTATGACTTGAGCAAGAATGTGGATTTTGCACAGTTAAAGGGACACTATAGTCACCTGAACAACTTTAGCTTAATGAAGCAGTTTTGGTGTATAGAACATGCCCCTGCAGCCTCACTGCTCAATCCTCTGCCATTTAGGAGTTAAATCCCTTTGTTTATGAACCCTAGTCACACCTCCCTGCATGTGACTTGCACAGCCTTCCATAAACACTTCCTGTAAAGAGAGCCCTATTTAGGCTTTCTTTATTGCAAGTTCTGTTTAATTAAGATTTTCTTATCCCCTGCTATGTTAATAGCTTGCTAGACCCTGCAAGAGCCTCCTGTATGTGATTAAAGTTCAATTTAGAGATTGAGATACAATTATTTAAGGTAAATTACATCTGTTTGAAAGTAAAAGCAGTTTGTTTTTCATGCAGGCTCTGTCAATCATAGCCACGGGAGGTGTGGCTAGGGCTGCATAAACAGAAACAAAGTGATTTAACTCCTAAATGACAGTGAATTGAGCAGTGAAATTGGAAGAGAATGATCTATACACTAAAACTGCTTTATTTAGCTAAAGTAATTTAGGTGACTATAGTGTTCCTTTAACCAGGTAATTTTCTCAGGGTGCACATCCTAATGTAATGTGTAGTGCACGTTTGAGATCATCCTATTGTTTACTTATGAAATGTTTGGGTTTATATACTCCCTCTAGAACAAGCATGTTAAACTCGCGGCCCAGAATGGACATCTTTGAGGCCCCGCGAGCTGTGAGTGCATGCTTAGTGTTAAAGCAGAGTAGGCACCTGCTTTCCCCATAATGCAGGTGCCTACTCTGCTAAAATTACCCGGCCGGGGAGGAGAGGTTGCTCGCAGGAGCTCCTCACTGCTCCCTCGCGCGCCGTCTGTAGTGATGCCGGGCGCCGGAATATGACGTCATATTCCGGCACCCGACATCACTAAACTGCGCGCGAGGGAGCAGTGAAGAGCAGGAAGGAGATCTCCAGATAGAAGACGCCCCGCACTGATACCGGAGAAACTGACGGAAGCAAAGCACAGAGGGATGGACACAGGTTTCTTCAGGAAGGAAGAGATTCTTTATTGGATCACCGATCGGGACTCAGAGGGACTAATGTCACCAAAAATACAGCAAGTTCTGAGCCCTGAACAATAGTGCAGGCTCCCTATATAGGCACATAACTCCTCCCATATTAAGCTCCACCCGCACATTCTCTTGACCAATCATTACAAATAAGAATTAACTTCCTGCTTGACCGCATGGCTTGTCCAGCACAATGGAGGAGGGGAATACTACATCCTGTATTCTTGCACATGCTCCGTACACTACTGATCGTATCTTGCCTCGTGCAACCAACTGATCGATACGTCAGCATATGCACGTACACATGCCACGTGGTAATCTCGGCCTACTAAATTTATTTTTACCGAGATTCCACCACATTCCCCCCTTTGATGCCTCTTGATATTTTACAATTACTTGAGGCATCACTTAACCTTGGTTTGCATACACCACAAGTTACCTTTGAACCAGACCAGACTTATCCTATGATGTGAATCTTCAACACTCGTCTTCCTGCATTGGTTCTCCCTGATCTAGAGCCTTATATTTATAAATTGCCATTATCTGTGCAGCAGCCTTCCTCTCTGCTATATTTTCTATCAGGCTTTGCACAGACCTAACTACTAAGGGTATAAGACACGGCAGGAGTAGACACAACATTAAAATCAGTAGGACTCCACCTACCACTGCCTTAAGCCCTCCAAACCACTCATACCAGCTACCAAACCAACTACTTGGATTGTACCCTTTCCATACCTGAGTAGGCACATGCGCTAGTTTAACCATATGGCTAGTAAGCTCAGCTATTGCTTGCCCTTCATCATCTATTTGAAGACAGCAATTGCTCAGGTTAAACTTCCCACATACACCTCCCTCTACTGCCAAAAGATAATCCAAGGCTAATCTATTTTGGTAAACTGCTGTCCTCATCCTGGTATTATGCTTCGCTAGAAGATTGAGCGCTTGTGATGTCTCGTTAGTAATAATCTCAACCACCGCCTGTAACCTTATAATGCGGTTGAGCATATAAATAGGGGTTCTATAACCAAAGGTACCATCCTCTGCCCACGTGGCTGGCCCATAATAATCTATAATACGCTGGGGAGGCCATTCATTATCTTCCCAGGCACCTATCTCTATGGGTCCCCTTTTCTTCCTATGATTCACATCATACACTTTAACACCTAAAGTCTCACCTGTTTCAATAGGCAACAAGAAGAAGGATGGTTTTAACATACCCAACACACATGCCCCTTCCCAGTCCTGTGGTAACTCCGAATAGGCCTTCTTACCACAGATCCAGTACAAATTCGCTGGGGCTCTCCAGTTAGATGTGATGGATAGATCAAACCATACGTCCTTTAAATTGGCATATCTTGCAAACGGGTTAGATGGTTCTGAGACATTTGAAGCCGACCACCAAGTTGTATTCTTTGTATCATCATCATAAGCTTTTTGCCCTAGACAAGTTAATTCTCCTACAGAAGTATTATACATCATTCCTTTCCTCGCTATGCAAACATAACCTATGATGGAGGTCTTCAATCTCCACTCAGATTTACCTCTAACACTCATATGATAGTCGGCTTGTGTAGATATTAATTGGTCAACTGCCTCAGAACCGGACATTACCTCCTTTGCTTCCCAAGGCCATTGGTCTCCCATGTTAGTACCTCCACACACATAGCAGTTGGTAACATTAAGACTACCGGCAATACTCTCGGCTAAATCAATGAACAAGTTTTTAGCATTATGGGGGATCTTATTATCTATGCTCATCTCTTCATAAAAGGAATGGTATACTTGATGAGTTTGGGAGGTTACCGTATCAGTCTCTATCCCTATAAACAATATTGTCCCAGGGTCTAAACCCGTCCCATATATTTGAAACCCAAATAAATTACCATATTTATCTAAGAACTTGTCAGGGTTATTTATAAGTATATGGATTGGATTGCATTCCATAGACTTACAATATGGATTAGTAGGCAACTTAGTCACAATCATGTCCTTGTCTGCTGTCTGTCCCCAAGTCGCCCACCCCACACAAGACCAATATGGGCAGAAGTTATAATCTCTATTTGGGCATCTTGGACTTACATATTTATTTTTACTACTGGGACAAATATATTTATCGTTAGACCCATACGTCCTCTCCCATCTAAGATCCCCACATACATTCCACGGCTTTCTACCACTTGATATTGCTTTACACGCATCAAATAGCAGAGCACCTGAAGAATATACGGATTTTAATACCGTCTTATTAATTAGGGTCCCCTGAGAATCTCCATTTCTGAGAGTCAACCAAATTGTACGGGGTTGATACTCAGGACTGAAGCACTTAGGTTCTCCTACTCCTAAATGACACACACTATATTCTATATTTAAGTATCTACATCTTGATACATCTCCTTTACACTCATATTGCGAATGCCAAATTAGGGTCTGGGATATATGGTTACCTGTTCTTGTAGTCTTAATGCATACCTCACAGCTAGGAGTGTTGGTACCTCTACCTTCCTGAATATAAAAATACACATAAATAAACATTATTAAAAATACATCTTTCGTCGTCATCCTCAGTCTTCGTCCGTGTGAAGGCACCTCAGCTTCCAGGATGTAAGGACTGCAGGGAATGGAGTTCTGCTCGTCTTCACAGGGGTCCCCTCAAGACTTTCCCTGACTTATACACTCGTTGGTGAGTGGACAGGCTTTATTATGGCCTTCTCACTCACTTACCAAGTCTCTGAAACAATAAAATTTGTAATCTACAAGGTTCCTCGTCACTCCGACTGAGTCGTGCGTTTTAACCGGATCTTGCAGGGATTCTCTGGATTTGCTGTAACTTGCCAGGAATCGGCTGCTGCTGGTTTAACCCTGGAGTGATGTATCCACGGAGCCACTTCGGCTACTTTTATCGCTGTAGGGGTAGACAGAAGAACAACATAAGGACCTCTCCACTTGGGCCCTAACGGCACATTATTCCACTCTTTAATCCACACTTGGTCGCCTGGGTGGTAACTATGAATTGGGGGATAAATATTCACAGGTAATCTATCTTGTACCCATTTCTGTACCTCCTCCATAGTCTTACCCAACTCTACAACCTGCTGCCGGGTAATTCCTTCTCCCAACTGACTCAAATCCCCCCTTAAGTTACCAAGCACGGGAGGTGGTCGCCCGTACATGATTTCAAAAGGAGAGAGGCCCATCCTTCTGGTAGGTGTACTACGGATTCGCAATAGAGCTATGGGCAAGAGAACGTTCCACTTAAGTTGGGTTTCCTGACACATTTTAGCCAACTGATTCTTAATAGTTCTATTCATTCTCTCTACCTTACCAGAACTCTGGGGTCTATATGCCGTATGAAGCCTCCACTTTATACCAAGCATATGAGTCAATTGTTGTAGGCACTGATGAACAAAAGCTGGACCATTGTCCGATCCTATAGAGCAGGGTAGTCCATATCGGGGTATTATTTCTCGTAGCAGGAATCTCACGACTTCTCCTGCTTTCTCTGTACGAGTAGGACATGCTTCTACCCAGCCTGAATAGGTGCACACCACTACCAGCAGGTAGCGATGTCCACCCGATTTAGGCATCACTGTATAGTCAATTTGTAAATCGGACATGGGAAGTCCCCCCATAAACTGGACTCCTGGTGGCTTTACTGGTCCTTGTCTTGCATTATTTTTAGCACACGTTACACATCTACGTACAATGGCCTGAGTCAAGTTGGACAATCTTGGTATGTAGAAATGTTTTCTGAGAGATTCTTCTGTACTGTCTCTCCCAGAATGTGTCCCGTTATGATAGTTTTGGACAATTTCTACCGCTAGTGATGCTGGAATAACTATTCTTCCATCTTCTAACTGATACCATTTGTTCTCCAAATACTTTCCAGGTTCAGTCCTTAACCACTCCTCTTCTTGAGCTGTATAAATTGGAGTCCATTGAGACAGTGGAGTTGGTATAAGAGCAGCTATATGCCCCACATATTCCTGTCTTCCTGATTCAGCAGCACGCTTAGCTGCACTATCTGCCATCCGATTCCCTTTGGTTACATCACCATCTCCTCTCAGATGCGCCCGACAATGTATAATACCGACTTCTTTCGGCTCCCACACTGCTTCCAATAGTTGTAGGATCTCAGCTGCGTATTTGATTTCTTTGCCTTCTGAATTCAATAGTCCTCTTTCTTTATACAAAGCTCCGTGGGCATGAGTGGTTAAAAACGCATACTTGGAGTCCGTGTAGATGTTCACTCTTAAACCTTCAGCCAATTGTAACGCTCGTGTCAGTGCTATCAATTCTGCCTTTTGTGCTGATGTTCCTTTTGCCAGTGGCCGAGCTTCTATCACCTTGTCTATCGTTGTTACTGCATATCCTGCATAGCGGATCCCTTCTTTTACATAACTACTGCCGTCGGTGTAATATTGAACATCAGGGTTCTGGATGGGAAAATCACGAAGATCTGGTCTACTTGAAAATACTTCATCCATTACTTCCAAACAATCATGTTGACTTTCAGTAGGTTGTGGCAAAAGGGTAGCTGGATTTAAGGTATTTACAGTCTCTAAATGCACTCTTGGGTTTTCACACAACATTGCTTGATACTTGGTCATACGGCTGTTACTAAACCAATGATTTCCTTTGTAATCCAACAACGTCTGTACTGCATGTGGAACTCGTACATAAAGTTCTTGACCCAGAGTGAGTTTATCGGCTTCAGCTACTAGCAGGGCGGCTGCAGCTACAGCTCTTAGACAAGGTGGAAGTCCGCTGGCCACTGCATCCAGTTGCTTAGACATGTAGGCAACAGGTCTTTGCCATGATCCCAAGTACTGTGTCAATACTCCCACAGCCATTCTTCTTTGCTCATGTACATACAGGTAGAATGGCCGTGTGTGGTCAGGTAGACCTAATGCTGGGGCACTCATCAAAGCCCTCTTCACATCTTCGAATGCCGTTTGCTGTTCTTGAGTCCATAAGAAGGGGTCGTGCTCTGTACCTTTGATAGCTGCATACAGAGGTTTTGCCAGTATCGCGTAGCTGGGAATCCATATCCTACAGAAGCCTGCTGCCCCCAAGAATTCTCGCACTTGTCTTCTATTCCTGGGTATCGGTATTTGGCACACAGCTTCTTTTCTCTCTGGCCCCATAATTCTTTGACCTTCAGAGATATGGAATCCCAGATATTTGACAGTTGGCAAACACAACTGAGCCTTCCTTCTTGACACCTTGTATCCTGCCTTCCAGAGAATGTGTAGTAGATCGTGCGTTGCTTGCTGACATACTTCCTTTGTAACTGCTGCTATCAACAAGTCATCTACATATTGTAATAATACACACTCTCCTGGGATAGACTCGAAATCTAGTAGATCTTGACTTAGAGCTGAACCAAATAGGGTAGGTGAATTTTTAAACCCCTGGGGCAATCTTGTCCAGGTCATTTGGCGTTTCGAGCCCGTTACAGCATTTTCCCATTGGAAATCGAAGATACATTGGCTTTCTGCGGCAATTCGGAGGCAAAAGAAGGCATCTTTGAGATCTAAGACTGTAAAGTAAGTAGCCCCGCCCGGAATTAAAGCAAGCAGGTTATATGGATTGGGCACGACTGGATGTATACTAACAACCGCATCATTGACTGCTCTCAAGTCCTGCACAGGTCGATACTCATCTGTACCGGGCTTTTGAACAGGCAGCAATGGGGTGTTCCAGGGGGAAGTACAGAATTTTAGGATACCATACCGTATGAACTTATCCAGATAAGATTGGATGTTCTTCTTAGCCTTCTGCGGAATATGATAGCTCTCTCCTCTAGCGCCTTAATGGCCGCTTGGTTAATCCTTGTCCTTTCCTCATTATTGAACAATGTCATTAATAACTGCTGGCAATCAGCCCATGTCGGGTTATGTGTCTGAACTATCGAGGTGAACAGATCGGTCATAGCTTGTGGTTTCTCAGTGTACGAGGAATTGTGGGTCTTTCAATTCAAGAGATCGGTAGTCGTGAACGGGACATATACGAAGACTGGGTCAGCATGTGCCATTTGACCTGCGGCATCGATATAGGCTGACCCAGGATTCAGACGAAGAGGCATCTGATAATGTTTTAATTGTTGGGTACCGGTCAGTTGTCGGGTTAGTATGGGGCTACGTGGAGGGGCGTCAGTTAAAGGTTCCGGTCGAGAGGTAATAGGGCATGAGGATGTGGGAACTTGATTTTGGGAAAAGTTAGTGAATAGTATACTCCGAGCCGAGCTAGAAGAAGCTTGACCGGAAGTTTGAAGTGGCGCCAAATCAGGATATTCAAATCTAATGGGGGTTGGTCCTGGTTCCGGAAGGGGAGTTTTAATACGAGGGGGGGTGGATTCTGTACTGGAGGAGGAAGCGGAAGTGGATGGGGGCAATAGGGGAAGGGGTGCAGAGCTTCCTGCATTCGCGTCACTTCCTCTTAAAGGAAAGTAAGGAGGCGGCAAAGGGATCTCGGACTCAGGGGGCGTGTCCAAAATGGGCCTAACACCAGTCCTAGTGGACAAACAAGTCCTGGCCACCATGAGGCGACATTGCTCCTCGTGGCATATCCGGATCCATTTTGGCGAGTCGTTTACGGCCTGCCCCCAACAATCAATGTATGGAAACTGTCCGTAAAGTTCAGGCCTACCTGACACAGCCACGTGTACACGCTGTACCAGGGTTGGATCCAAACTGCCACGCGGCGGCCATGCCGCAACCAAAATAGGCCACTCCCTAGTGCACAAAGTGACCAAACGTACAGGAGACATTTTAACCCCAAAATCACATGTTTTGAATCCCTTTTTAAAATTCTTTACCATACAACCTAAGGGATCCGAAATCGTTGACTCTGACGCGCCCATACTTATCAATGGAACGTCGTTGACAACGAATACTATGCACGCGTTCTTATTCAACAGTCACACCCGTTTCCTCTGGCAACAGCACCACGTGGTACAGTTACCGAGTGAAACGTACACAATAACACAATAATCACTCAGGGAATTCCCGTACACACACAGCTGTTACACCAGTCACTAAATAATCAATATTATGCCCTTTGGCGAAACTATACAGTCACCCACGCTATAATTCTCTATATATGAATTACCCGTCTATAACACACCCCAGTAACATCGTCTTTTACTAGTATCGGTTACAGTACGGTTAGCATAGGTCAAAGCACAATTTAAGGTCACAATACAATTATTAGTGGTTACGGTGTTAAACATGCAATAGACGACAATGATTAGTACTTATATACAGTGTCAGTAAATATACAGGGTTATGGTACCGTGCACTATGATACAGCAACACACTATTAACACTCTCGCTAGACGGCTGAGCTCGCGCTATCTAACAAGATATACACTTTACTAACAATCTTTAACACATTTACAATCCCAACTAAACTATTGGCCAGTACCTTGAATGGACTACCTAAAACTATATACACCCGTTTTGGTTAGCCACACTGCCCAAACACCACATATAGCGAACTAGAGGGCGAAATTTACAAAATTGCCCTTCTAGTCTATTTACTCTATCAAAAGTCTAGTGGGTTCCAAATTTACACGCCTTCCCACTTAGCCAAGATAGGTTGAGAGCTAGCGAACCGAATTTACACAGGCGCCGCTTAGTCTCCCGGTCCCTCCGACCTAGCGAACGTAATATACACCCTAGAACGCTAGTCTAGACAAGACACCGGTGTCCGGCTAGGGCTATTTACACAGGACCCCGCCTGACTAACCAGATCAAAGCGGTCTTACTAAAGAGCGTTCGATCGAGCGGTGCGCCTTCGCTCCTTCCCTCCGACAGAGGGGGCAGATTCCATACACAGATTTAAACCCCTTTTGGGCCTACCGCACAATCGGTATACCCCTAGTGGGTCTGCCGTCTAAAACAGCAGTTGTCTTACCTCCTCGTTCCTGAACCTGAGTTCACACTCATCGACGGGGACACCCCAGCACTTCTTACGTAGAGGCCGATGATCTCCTGGACAACAGACCAGTGGCGCCGAGACGAAGGGAGGTCCACGCAGAAGTTCAGGGGTGCAGCCGTAGAGAACGTGGGCAAAGATAGACCGTCTCACGCCTCTGCCTCTCAGCTACCGTTGAACGATGAGCTTCCCGGCCAATGCACCAAATGATACCGGAGAAACTGACGGAAGCAAAGCACAGAGGGATGGACACAGGTTTCTTCAGGAAGGAAGAGATTCTTTATTGGATCACCGATCGGGACTCAGAGGGACTAATGTCACCAAAAATACAGCAAGTTCTGAGCCCTGAACAATAGTGCAGGCTCCCTATATAGGCACATAACTCCTCCCATATTAAGCTCCACCCGCACATTCTCTTGACCAATCATTACAAATAAGAATTAACTTCCTGCTTGACCGCATGGCTTGTCCAGCACAATGGAGGAGGGGAATACTACATCCTGTATTCTTGCACATGCTCCGTACACTACTGATCGTATCTTGCCTCGTGCAACCAACTGATCGATACGTCAGCATATGCACGTACACATGCCACGTGGTAATCTCGGCCTACTAAATTTATTTTTACCGAGATTCCACCACAGCACCAGCTCCCAAAGGTAGGGAGCAATAAATAAAATTATGTGAGTGCAAGAATGTGTAAATGTGTGTATGTCAGTGAGTGTGTGTGTGTATGTCAGTGAGTGTGTGTCTGTCTGTGTCTGTCAGTGAGTGAGTGTATGCCTGTGTGTGTGTGTCTGTCAGTGTCTGTCTGTGTGTGTCAGTGTGTGTGTCTGTCAGTGAGTGTCTGTGTGTCTGTCAGTGAGTGAGTGTGTTTTGGTCAGTGTTGCATTGGCTAGTAGAGTACCTGGAGGCGCATGGAGGCACGCAACGCCATGTCATCGACGTGCTCCACCTTCACAGGGTTTCAAGAAGTAGCGGGAGGATCAGATTTGGCACAGGGTGCGGACCGCGCCATTTGGGGTATACCAGAGGCCGGACTCCGGAGTAGCATACTGGCAGCAGAGCCCT
This sequence comes from Pelobates cultripes, assembly GCA_933207985.1. Classification (NCBI taxonomy): domain Eukaryota; kingdom Metazoa; phylum Chordata; class Amphibia; order Anura; family Pelobatidae; genus Pelobates; species Pelobates cultripes. The sequence continues at coordinate 104,096,124 of OW240914.1, forward strand.
CTTTACTATTATCTACTTGAAGAAGCCTGCTAAGGTGAAACGCGTTTAGATATTGTTCCTAATTTTATAATAAAGATATTTTATTGGCATAAAACACTTTATTGCCATTTCCTTTCTTTTTTACCTGATTTTACGTATATTTCCTTTTTACCTGATTTTACGTATATTGCATACTCTACAAGAAGTGCAAAGAATCCATAGGTGGGGATTATACCACCCGAGCGCTTACACCGAGCAGTTTTGAGCCTGCTCTACATTACGTGAGTAGTATACTTTACATCCTTTTAATTTTGGATTATATACAGTGAGCACTATATATTTTATTCTCTCCTTCTGGGTCACACAATATCAATTTGAACGCTGAATCCACGCCAGATACTCAGCTATCAAAATCTACTCCACATATCCTTGAAGTGGGGATCATTCCACTTTACGCGAGCAATATCAGAGCTGATCCTAGCTCCGAAAAGTGTAAGACTGATTTTATATTTTTTATATTTATTTTATACACCGATTTACTGTGCCATTGGAGTCTTGTTTTATTCTTCTTCCTACATATGCTGAACTTCCAACATTTGATTGTGAAGACATGATCCCATCTACACCCTAAGAATACTTCTTTACACGTGGAACCTACCTTTACGGACTGTGATAAGTTCACCCTTTTTGGACTACTGTTTATTATTTATTTTATCCTATATTTTATTTGATTATTTTATCTTTATATTTTATCATAATTTTAAGTATATACTGTTTTTCATATACTTTAGGCGCACCCTTATTTCTTTGTTTGTTTTTGTTGTCTGTTACCATTAGGGGATTATTAGGGACTCCCCTTTTGAGGAGTGCAGCCTTTTCTTATAATTTTATAGTGCCAATTTAGCGCTGATTTTCTTCTCTTTTTCCAATTAACCCTAGATGGACCTGGCACCCAGACCATTTCATTAAAGGACCACTATAGTGCCAGGAAAACATACTCGTTTTCCTGGCACTATAGTGCCCTGAGGGTGCCCCCACCCTCAGGGACCCCCTCCCGCCGGGCTCTGGAGAGAGGAAGGGGTTAAACACTTACCTTTCTCCAGCGCCGGGCGGGGAGCTGTACTCCTCCTTGCTCGCGACGTCATCAGCTGAATGCGCATGCTGAGCTTCACCTTTACAATGCTTTCCTATGGACGCTTGCGTGCTCTCACTGTGATTTTCACAGTGAGAAGCACGCAAGCGCCTCTAGCGGCTGTCAATGAGACAGCCACTAGAGGCTTGGAGGCTGGATTAACCCTCAGTATAAACATAGCAGTTTCTCTGAAACTGCTATGTTTATTAAAAAAAGGGTTAATCCTAGAGGGACCTGGCACCCAGACCACTTCATTAAGCTGAA
>OW240914.1:104102498-104144998 GCA_933207985.1 Pelobates cultripes
TAGAGGCAGAGATTAGTTTGAAATGTTATTCAGCCTAATTGAGTAAATAATTTTAGAAAATAAAAGGAATTATTTATAAATGACAATACCATCACCTCAAAAGTCACTGTCCACATTAAAAAAAATAAATGTAAAAAAAAAAAATTAAAACATTTGGAGTAAAACAAGGTTAAATTTCCTTCTGCCAGGGACTGAATCTACTATAACATTAATCCAACAGCCTGAATGATAAAACATATAAGTTAGCATAAATACAAGTGTCCAACAAAATACTTGTAGATGCTTTCTGAGAGGATATTTTTTTTGTTTTTTTTTTTTATGCTATGGTATGACCTTTGTTTCTTTAAGTTTGTGGATTTAATTATTACTTTATGTAGCGCACAACCTTGAATATATTTTAATTCTTTTAAAAACTATATGTACCATATGTTGTGTGTGTGTGTGTGCGTGCTTGCTATTTTTTTTTCCATGGCTTGATTAAAAGCTCTGGGATATAGTTTACAAGTAGGTAAGAGTATTAAAGGACCACTATAGTACCAGGAAAACATACTCCTTTTCCTGGCACTATAGTGCCCTGAGGGTGCCCCCACCCTCAGGGTCCCCCTCCCGCCGGGCTCTAGGGTGAGGAAGGGGTTAAATTTACCTCTTTATCCAGCTCTGGTCGGGGAGCTCTCCGCCTTCTCTCCTCCTCCTCGGCTGAATGCGCATGCGCGGCAAGAGCCGCGTGCGCATTCAGCTAGTTCATAGGAAAGCATGCTGTCAATGAGACTGCCACTAGAGGCTGGATTAACCCTAATATAAACCTAGCAGTTTCTCTGAAATTGCTATGTTTATAGAAAAAAGGGTTAACCCTAGCTGGACCTGGCACCCAGACCACTTCATTAAGCTGAAGTGGTCTGGGTGCCTATAGTGGTCCTTTAAAGTAATTACTGTATTAGAAATATACTAGTTGGTCGCATTCAATTTGCACCCTTTTAAAGTATCCTGTGTAGTGCCAGGGACATGCAAACAAAATTAACATTCGTTATATACTCCCCTGACAGATTTTTATCCAAAGTGGCCATAGGAATGATAAATATGCACTTTATCTCTGCAACAAATTTGATTTGTGTAATGATTTCTGTTCAGATATGGCCATCTCAGAGCTTTTTGCCTCTCCCTTATTACAGGGTTTAATAGACAGTATCCAGTCTGATAGCTGTGCGATTATTGAGCTGCATTTTTTTTACAGCATTTTATTCATTTATCAAGTTTTTAAATTATTAAAAAAAGAATAAAATGTAATAGTCTACCTCTGGTGTGCTATTAAAAGGCATGGTGTACACTTGACCTGATTCTCCTGTAATATACTCTGCTATAATTAGGTTAATCTCTGATGTCTTGGAAGCAAAGTGTGAAAAAAGAGGTTTGATAGGTTCACGGAACAGCCTCCCAGCAAAGGTTATTACAAGGCTACTCACTTAATGTTTTATATGTTTACTTTTACAGCTAGAAATTAAAAGAAGGGACACAAGTGACATAACATCAGAATAAGTCAATCCATTTGACAAAGTAAAAGATGCTTGTACTATTTTCTTCAGCAAACGATACTAAGATGAATAGGGCATCAACAATATTTTAGGGGAAAATGCAAAGTACCGTATATACTCGAGTATAAGCCGACCCGAATATAAGCCGAGGCCCCTAATTTTACCCCAAAAAACTGGGAAAACTTATTGACTCGAGTATAAGACTAGGGTGGGAAATGCAGCAGCTACTGGTAAATTTCTAAATAAAATTAGATCCTAAAAAAATTATATTGATTGAATATTTATTTACAGTGTGTGTATATGATGAATGCAGTGTGTGTGTATGAGTGCGCAGTGTGTGTATAAATGCAGTGTGTATATGAGTGCGCAGCGTGTGTGTATGAATGCAGTGTGTGTGTATGAGTGCAGTGTATGTGTGTATGAATGCAGTATGTGTGTATGAGTGCAGTGTGTGTATGAATGCAGTGTGTGTGTATGAATGCAGTGTGTGTGTATGAATGCAGTGTGTGTGTGTATGAATGCAGTGTATGTGTGTATGAATGCAGTGTATGTGTGTATGAGTGCAGTATGTGTATGAGTGCAGTATGTGTATGAGTGCAGTGTGTGTGTATGAATGCAGTGTATGTGTGTATGAGTGCAGTGTGTGTGTGTGATGCAGTGTGTGTGTGTGATGCAGTGTGTGTGTGTGTGATGCAGTGTGTGTTTGTGTTGCAGAGCCTTGGTGGGGGGTGGGCATTTTTATATAAAAAAATATATATTATTATTTAAATTTTTTTTTGTTATATTATTATTTTTTTAATAATTTTTTTATTATTATTTTTTTTATTATTATTTATGTATTATTATTTTATTTAGTTTTTGTTCATTTTTTTGTTATATTATTATTTTGTTTATTATTATTTTTTTTATTATTTTTATTTATATATTATTATTTTATCTATTTTTTGTCCCCCCTCCCTGCTTGATACATGGCAGGGAGGGGGGCTCTCCTTCCCTGGTGGTCCAGTGGCATTGGCAGTTCAGTGGGGGGATGAGGGGGACTGGCAGAGCTGTTACTTACCTCTCCTGCAGCTCCTGTCAGCTCTCTCCTCCTCCGCGCCGGTCCGTGCAGCTCTTCTGTCAGCTCACACTGTAAGTCGGCTCTCGCGAGACTTACACTGGGAGCTGACCGAGGTGCTGCACGGACCGGCACGGAGGAGGAGAGAGCTGACAGGAGCTGCAGGAGAGGTAAGTAACAGCTCTGCCAGCCCCCAGTCTGTATTATGGCAATGTAAATTGCCATAATACAGACTGACTCGAGTATAAGCCGAGTGGGGGTTTTTCAGCACAAAAAATGTGCTGAAAAACTCGGCTTATACTCGAGTATATACGGTAAGTGTTTTGGATGCAGTGGATTACCAGTTAAGGTGGTTGTGAGTTTTGAGAAGATTTTAGTGGTGGATTTATGGCTGTCAAGGGCAGGAAATAAAGTGAAGAATAGCAAATTCAGAAAGCACTAAGCAGTGGGTTCTTATCTGCATTAAAATACCTATATTCTTCATGAATCTGTGTTTTAGACAGTATATAAAGCTGCGTTCCATAGTCCGTGATGCTCGCCGTGACTGCATTCTGTTCTCCAATGAATTCCAACATCATGCCTACCTCCCTCGAGAGATTGGAGAGCCTGCAGAGGATTGGCAAACCAGGTACATATTTTTCACCATGCCACCACCACCAGTGCCCCATAAACACCATGCACAGTGCATTCTTTTTCTGCCTTTTCTCCCCCTCCTCACAAAGCAGCTGCTTTGTAACTGAGAGTTCCAGAAGTATCTGAACATGTGGTTCCTGTTCATGTGTTTATAGGCCATGAATGTTGGATTTACTTTGAAGAGGAACTGTAATTTGTCTAAGTGTCAGTTCCTCATTCCATTGCCACATTATTTGATATTCCTACACTTACTGTCGTGAGGAGAGTTAAGGAGATGAATATTGTTCCAGACCCCACTAATCGTAACTCAAATATTCAGTGCCAAGGTGCTACAAACCCTAGGCAAGTGCCTACTGTTTCATGATGGAGCACACTATTGAATTTCTTAATCTGTACAAAGTCTTCTGTGATTACTTGTTAGGGCTTGCCATGCTGCCTTAAATCATTTCAGTGCTGATCACTGTATTAATGCTGTGATTAGTCTGATTAGGATATATACTTGATTAATGAGCTCGCTGACGCTGGTCAAGCGGACTTATTTTATTTTTAAAAAATGTTTTTTATTTTTTTAGTTTATAAAAAATAAAAAAATGTAAAAATTACCCTTTTAGTGCTGGTCACAGCTGTTTAACCACATCGCAACGTTGGGACGTGCTATGCCGCCTTACAAAAGGAGGGCTTTAACAACGTTAGGGCGGAATAGCAGTCCCTAATCTGGCTTCCTTCAGGCCCATATACTTACCCTCCGCTCTGATTGTGGTCTATAGGTCCCCCTGCATCCAATACCAGAGATCCAACTTGTAACCGCCGTGACATCCTGTCACCATGTTTACTGTTACAGTGTCTCAGCGCCTAGTCGTGTTAATAATTTTTTGTTGTTGGAAGAATGTACATTAGTGTTCATGTTGTACATGTATCCTATTAGAAGAGAGATGGCCATTTCACTTTAAGAACTCATTCACCTTCACGTACCCAGGTAGTTGAGTGTCAATGTGCTTGGTTTATGATTGCTGTGCTGTCACCCCTTTCTGCAGATGCATTTATAATTCCTGTGTATGGTACTACCAGCACTGCCACAGGACGATTCCCGTTGTTATGGTGACAGAGGACGAGGCAGTTATCCAGAAGTATAGTAATGAGACTGGAGGGGTGTATGTGATCTCATTTAAGGTGAGTATGCATAAATTTAACATTAGTAATTGCAATGTGAAGAGCATGTGTTTAATCATTTACAGCCCTGCAGTCTCCCTGTTGCATTAGCAATTTTGCATGATAACGTTAACTATGTGTGAGCCATGTAGGTTTATCACGGTTTCTGCTAAAACCAGAGTAGAAACGCTTGCATGTGTGATCCTTGTTTCTCTGAATGGCGCTATTTTTATTTATTTTTATGACACATATAGAAAAATATTGTGTGAAACTACCAGTTGATTTAACATTACAATAATCTTACTGCACAATTCTGAAGACTCTTTAGGGGCCTTAGTATGCACAAATATCATAACTTGATTCAGGAGGATAATTAGTAACGTGGATAGTAAAGCTCATTTTTTGTCAGCATGTATGCACCCAGGTGGCAATTTTTGAAATCACTATAATGCATACATTGAAAAAAGCTGTGCTGGCAAAAAGATCTCAATGAATCATCAGAGAAAGTTAAATCCTCTGCAATCAAATGGAAGGGTGGTTAGATTATAAGCCCAACATTTTAGCTCTCACAAAACATTATTAACCAAATGTTCATTGTGCCAGGTGTATTCATAATCTCACACTTTATGTGATTCTAAATTAAGGTTTAATAGATTATACTTTTAATTATATTCAAAATTATATATTTTTAAACAAGCATGGTTCTATGATGGGGACATGTCCATTTTAATGATTGGCTGGCATGCTGCGCTTTTTTGAAAAGTGATTTGATTTGTTGTAATGTGAACAGAATTACCTTGAAACATTCTGGCCAGATCTGAAAGAGGCAGTGGAACTCTATGAATCTCTCAGACAGTCTCAACACGAGCGGGAGGTGGAAAGCCGAGAGAAGAATGGCAAGGAGTACCAAGAGCATTTGCCAACAGAGATTTTGGAAGCTGGTATAAAGTCTGGGAGGTACAAACAGGTAATTCATTTAACAACTGATTGTAAGGTTATTTTTAACAGTGGGCTGTCATTGTCCGTGTTGGCTAATACATGGGTGGTTTTCTTTCAGGGTATCCTCAATGTGAACAAACATCGGTCTCAGCTAGAAGCTTTTGTTCGTCTCCAGGGCTTTGGTGGCAAAGATACAGGTAAGTACAGGTTTAAGCTGTCCAAGGAACTTTACTCAAAATTATCAAGGTGCTTCTTTAACATGATGATTATTACTGCTAGAGCAGAAAACATTGTCTGATCTAGCATTGGACACAAGCAGTGCTGTTTCTGAATTCATTAACTCCTTATGTTTAATGCATAGCATCCCTAAACTTTATAATTATGGTTAATTTTATTAAAATTTAATTTCCTAACTTCTTTGTGGTGTATCCTATGACTACACTACCTCATTCAACATGATGCTGTCACTTGCTGTTTGCTGTTCTCTATGCTTCAGTTCTTCGAGTAATAATTGTTTGTAATAAATATCTGTGATTCAGACCTACAAAGTGATTTACTGATTCATGGCAACAAGGCTCGGAACAGAGCAATCCATGGAGATTTGGTGGCAGTGGAGCTTCTTCCAAAATCTGAATGGAAGGGAAAAACTGGAGCACTTTGTGAGAATGAGGAGGATGAGCGGACTGGGGACTCACAGACAGAAATTATGCCAACAGGTAATTGAAGTCTTAAAGAACTCTGCAACATTCGTCAGGAACTTAGAGTAGTACCCCAAAAATGTACCCGCTATCATGTGTAGTGATATGTAAAGGTATTGCTATAGATGGCATTGTGGTGTTAATGGGTGTGCATGTCTGTAGGTAACTGAGTGTTGATCTTTGTACACAGTGGTATATTGAGACTGGGAGATAGTGTACGACTCACTAACTTGTATTCTTGTGTGTGTGTGTGTTTCTGGAAAGTGAATAAAATAGTCAGTTCTGCAAACTAGGCCTATGTATTTTATTTAAAAAAAAATATATATATATATATATATATATATATTTGTAGCAGTTCTACATTGGCTACACAGACTGATCAAATTGTAATCATTGCCCTTAGGTTGTGTTGTGGGTGTGCTTCAGCGGAATTGGCGTGATTATGTGGCAACCTTGCCTTCCCAAGAAGAGATTCAGACTCGGGGCAAAAACACTCAGAAGATCTTGGTGATACCTTGGGACTACAGAATACCCAAGATCCGTATCAGCACCCAGCAAGCCGCTGCCTTGCAGGTACTCCATGCAGTAAAAGACCATCTACCTGTCTTCATATGCATTACTACTCTAAATCTCTAATCCGTTAGGCACTTTGAGGTTTATTGTGTGATTAGACCAATGAAGTGACTTAGAAATTATATCTGCAAACTTTAGGCAAAATAGTTAAGTTGGAAACTTGTTTTACAGTTTATAAATATTCCCAGCTCTCAGTTTCACAGTTTAACTGTATATGCTATGCAGTTCAACACAATTTGTTTTATTTTTTTATATATATATTTATTTATTTATTTATTTTACATTTGGAACTGTTGCTTTTGGGCATTTTTTTTTTTTTTTTAAACTTTAAAAAAACATTTTTAATCCTTTATTTTTGTAGTGCATAGCGTAACATACAAAAGTACTTAAACATTTCTTAATAGTATACACATCCAAATAATGGCAGGGTCATATCAGTAAATTGTCTGATTGTGCTAATTGCACAGGTTACTCAACATTAGAGTAACAGGCTGCATGTAAAAACCACTGGACTCCGGGGACGCTCCAGCATTAAAGGACCACTATAGTGCCAGGAAAACACATACTCGTTTTCCTGGCACTATAGTGCCCTGAGGGTGCCCCCACCCTCAGGGACCCCCTCCCGCCCGGCTCTGGAAAGGGGAAAAGGGGTTAAACTTACCTTCTTCCAGCGCTGGGCGGGGAGCTCTCCTCCTCCGATCCTCCTCTTCTCCTCCCCGTCGGCTGAATGCGCACGCACGGCAAGAGCTGCGCGCGCATTCAGCCAGTCACATAGGAAAGCATTCATAATGCTTTCCTATGGACGCTTGCGTGCTCTCACTGTGAAAATCACAGTGAGCAGCACGCAAGCGCCTCTAGTGGCTGTCAATGAGACAGCCACTAGAGGAATAGGGGGAAGGCTTAACCCATTCATAAACATAGCAGTTTCTCAGAAACTGCTATGTTTATGAAAAAATGGGTTAACCCTAGCTGGACCAGGCACCCAGACCACTTCATTAAGCTGAAGTGGTCTGGGTGCCTAGAGTGGTCCTTTAAAGTAAAGGTGTCTTGCTCTGCATTATGTGCATGGCCTAGAATTCAAATAAATGATAGAACAACAAAAATGAGGAGGTGGAAGCTTAGGGGATACACTCATAAAGGGGTTAACCCATCAAAGACTACCAAAGTAGTAATAAGAGAAATAAAAAGGAGAAACTGAGTGCCCTAATGGAATAAAATATAACCTTTAATAATTATGTTAAAAGAGATAAGTAGGTGTCCATAAATGAGTAAGTACTCAAAAATTCAAAATATAAATATACAAGGCTGTTTAAATAGTGATAACTATATGCACAAATACATAAGCCTAAAACATAGGGATGCCTACTAGGTAAAAGCGCTAAATAGTAAGCTGCTACCTATGGAGTGAGTTGATTATTAATAAAGTATCAATATGGAGACAGGGGATACATAAGTAGCAAAAACTAACATAAGGACAACTGTAACAGGCTATGTATGCTAAAGCCGCTGTCTAGTATGAAGCTAAAAACAATTTGTAAAAATGAGTACAGGTAGTCGCTCAAAAGGTTAAACCTATCCTACTAGTTAGTTTCGCCTCAAACTAAAGGAGATTAGATTCACCATTAAGTTGTAAGTAAAGAGGTCCTGTTCAAAAGTTTTCAGTGTCCTCTACTTAGTGCTAACTGCAAAGAGCAATATTGCAGTGTTCCTGACTATAATTACCATATCGTGAGCACAACCCCCAGTGATCAGTCCAATAATGTGTTTTACACCCCACCTTCTATAGAATGTAAGCTCGATTGAGCAGGGTCCTCTTCAGCCTATTGTTCCCGTAAGTTTTTTGTAATTGTCCTATTTATAGTTAAATCTCCCTCTCATAATATTGTAAAGTGCTACAGAATCTGTTGGCGCTATATAAATGGCATAATAATAATAAAATAGTGACTTCGGCACTATGACCCTTGGACCTTTGTAAAGATGGCGCCAATTGTGTAGTGTGTCTGTGGCTGGGTGGTGGGCCCGCTACCTCGGCTGGGCCATCGGAACATGACTGAAGTGCCCGACTGCTCAGTCCGCCCCTGAGTACAAGCAGAGTACGGTCAACGTTGTATGCGGCGCACGAGCTATGTGTAGGGTAGATTGCCCCAGTATGTCCAGTGGGCACCAGGATATCCCCCACCGGTCCAAAGAGGGAGCAGGGGGTAGGAGTGCAGCTGAGACAATCGGTGAGTGCAGGAGTGAGGAGATCGGCCGCCTCTCCTCAGCTCATTTCACAGTAGGCCGTAGCAGGGTGACTCGGGGATCTGATATGTAATGAGTGCGATTTCAGGGTCTGTCTAGTCACCCCTGGCCTCTCAGATCAAGGGAGTGCCCGTTAGTGGTACCTGATTTACCAGGTTTATCACCCCAAAAGTGGTTCAGTATTCGGGAATTCAAGTTCAGCACGTCTGCTTTGCATGGAGGTCCGGCTCCGCCCTGTTTACAATTTTTGACGTACAGAGACACAACACCGTGAGAATTGACATGAATTGGAAACTGAATAGATATCCTACACATAGGTAGAAAAGAGAGATACTGATCACCAATTGGCATACAAGTGAGTGTCTGCACTTTAGGTAACTACCCTAAAGTCAGGGCCAGCGTATCCTATGGGCCAACTAGACGGCTGCCTAGGGCGCTGCTTAAAGGGGGCTGTCAGCAGGAGCTTTACTGCTCTGCTCTTTTGGTCGACCCTTTGTTTTAATAATTCTAAAACACGTGCCGCCGGCAATGTTACCGGGCGCTAGGGACACTTAAATGTCTGTTGACTAGCGCCCGGTGTAACACTGGTCTGGCGGCATCCACTTGAGCCTGCTTAGCCAAGCCACCCACATGCATTCTTATTGCTGCGAGGGCGCTTCAATTCCTCGCTCCAGCCCCTTGCCCTGTACGTGGGGAAAAGTGGGCAGGAGCATAGCAGGGAGCGGGGCTGACACGCAGTGAAGGCGACCAGGCACAGGGAAGCGGCCAGGAACACGTGTCTGCGTGTGTGCGTCAGTCTGCATGAGTGGGTGTAGCAAAAATCCTTACACCGGCCCTGCCTAGAGATAGAGATAGAGAGATCTATCTCTAATCTCTAATCTCTATCCTCATAGATTGGTATGAAAGGTCATATTATAATAGCTAGGTAACCGGTATTACTCTAAATGTTGACCAAGGTGATATTGTGCAGTTGAAAAACAAAAAACATGCAAATCACAAGATAATAAACAAACATAAACCGGTAGGACTAGCCGCTTCTAGTGCATTAGCTCTGTGTATAGACAGGTTGCAGCTTAGTAAACCTCGGCTCATGACCTAGGAGATAGACTGAGGGTATATAGTGGAGAGACATACTCTCTATATCCATTGTGGGCCTCATTAGTAGCTACTCACTGTGTCCATTAACACTATCATGGAGCCAATGCAGGTTTTCCCTCTTGCCCCAGAGACCCACCATATGCACCATTGTGCATGGACCGTGAGGCTTGTCTAGCAGAGTGGCTTCTCCTTCATCTGCGAGGACCGGTCCAATGGAGGGGTGGGGGACCAAGCACAGACCAAAATTGCCCATTTCTCCTAATCCAGGGTAGGTAGCAGGCTGCAGAGGAGACTGGCATCCAAGATCATAAATATTGTTTAGAGTATAAATAGAGGATTCTGTGAAACTATATGCTTGGTGTTTCTAATCACTTCTGTATATAAAATATACTAAAATTAACAAGTGTGTTCAATATAATTAACCAAATGTAATCCAGCTAAAAATCATTGAGAAAAAAAAAAAGCCCGGACAGTGCAAAATTTGATTTACAAAAACAATACCTTCATTGCTTAATGTTTAAAATTGCACCCCTCCTAATCCCCCATAATTCACTTTGCTTTCATTTGTGTCTGACTGAGTTTTATGGGAGTTATAGCCTAGTCATAATGTATGCAGCTGACCTTATTTTGAATATTTTCCCTCTATTTTCCTAAAGAAGGTCACCTACTATTGCAACTCTATTGCTCTGCAGTGTTTAATGGGTTGGTTGTCTGATAGAAATCTAGATTATGAAGACAGATAATCAATTTGAACATCTAGTCTGCCCATGTTCTTATCTGCCTAAATAAATTCTCCTTATGTGTTCCTTGGCATGGTTTTATCTATACTCCAGGCTTTTGTGAAACTTAATTATCTAGTACACCTTCTCCAAAAAAAAAACAGCTCTACCGCCCCGTTGCATTATGCTAGGTTTGGACAAAATAAAAGAAACACTATATAAAAAAATAAAATTAAAATAAAAAGTTTAACTTTGAAGTAACTAAATCACAAGCTGCCCAGGTGAGAGTCTTATTAGAGTGAATGCTAGAAGTTTTAGGCTATTCCATAGCAGTGCAAGGCTTGCAGGTACATCCGTTGCAAAAATTGCAAAAGTAAATGTGTCAAACGAAAAACAGGGTTATTCACAAAAGTGAAAAGGTGATGCTAGCTGTGGTTTCCATTCAGCCACTTTCCTTAAATTTGAAAATTCTCTTTGAATAATCTTGTTAGTCTCAAACATTGACATTGTATACAACATATCAACAAACTTTATTGTCAAAGAGGGATCGTTTCCACTTGTTCATGTAAGCATGGCAAAGCTGGATTATATGCCAGGGCCTGTCATTCAGATTCCTATACATGCAAGGCAAGTGCAAATAGGTTTCCTCACTTGGTGTTAGGAGTGCAAATTCAGGGCCATTTTGAGCGAAGATAAAATAAATATGATCTAATTATTCTCTGTACATTGTATTGAAGACAGTTAACGTGGTGCTATATGCGCAGTGCACTTTCCTACCAAATCCATCCCTCAAAAATAAGCTTTTTTTTTTTTTTTTTTTCTACTTGAAGAATGGTGCTAAGTATCTTGCTGAGTGCAATTCAACACCTGTATGGAAGCATTTCAAAAAGAATATAAGCTGTTCCAAAGTTGAATGATCCTCTTCCTCTTTAGGTCTTTTTGTAAATGTAATTTTAGAATTTATTTGTAAATGATAGAAGCCACTTTGCTTTTATTCCATGTAGTGCAATATGTATATTGATCTTTTGTAACACTTCAGACATTGGTGTCTGTTTTGATGTTCCAGTTTTATACCTATGTTCAATCGTAGCTGTATAAATACTTTTAGCTTACATGAATTGATAAATGAATCATAGTTGCTTGCTGCCTTTCTTTTTAAACCTTTTGAACATGACCGTCTCTATTCCCATTGCATATTCTCTACTCTTTTCACGCTCAGGATTATCGGGTGGTTGTGAGGATTGACTCCTGGGAGTCAACATCCCTGTACCCCAATGGACATTTTGTACGCACCCTGGGACGTATTGGAGATTTGGAGGCTGAAGTTGCTGCTATCTTGGTAGAGAACAGTGTTGGCGTTAATCCATTCTCTGAGGCACAGGTCTGTGTTTTTCCTTTTTATTACAGTGATAGATTGATAGATGTCTACTCAAAGAGACATAACCTAGTGATAATATGAAATAATACAAAATATGTGATCACTTGGATCTAATAGAATACTTTGTCTGTAGCTGGCTGAAATGCCCACTAACACCTCTGATAACCCTTGGAGAGTTGATGAGAATTTCAGTGGACGTTTGGACCTGCGTAGGACTCATCTGGTTTTCAGTATTGACCCACAGGGCTGTGAAGATGTGGACGATACACTTTCTATTCGAGCTCTTCCTACTGGGTACTTGGAGCTGGGTGTGCACATTGCTGATGTCACACATTTTGTACAGGCTAATTCCTACACTGACACAGAGGCTCGAGCTAGGTAATGGAGACATCTTGTTACAAATGCGGTCTTCAGAGTCTTCTACCATATATCTGTATGTGAAGCATCTTGCAAACCTTTGACATTTTTGTCTTGTAATCTAAAATGTTTTGCTATTAAATATTTTGAGGGAAAGTTGTAGGCTTGGAATTTTATTTATTTAAAATGTATTACAGATTATATATACAGCCATGTTACTCCCTAATGTTTAAATTTTTTCCACTGTTTGTGCAAATCCACTTACTTGAGCCACAATCCCTCTCCAACTCCCCTAGTTTCTGTTAAAGCACCAAAATACCCTAGCTTTGTGAGGTGCTTTTGGTGTATAGATCATGCCACTGCAGGGTCACTACCCAATTCATGACTGCATTGCTCTGCTGATTACCAGCTATATCCTACAGCAGCCTCCTGTGTGTGATTTTAAGTTCCATCAACAAAGCAGGAGATCATAACTTCAAAAATAAAAACACTGTGCTGTAATAATGAACCATCTTCTCGTGGATTCTGTGTCACAATAGAGAAGGTGTGACTCTCAGACTGTATATACAAATTGGCAGAGATTTAAACATTCTGCAGTGGCATATTCTAAATACCACAACTGACTGCTTCATGTAGCAAAAGTAGTGTTGGTGCTCAGTGTCCCTTTGAGTTATGTCCATTTAAAGTAACACTTCAAACCGCTAAAGCACTTCAGTTTGCGTAATTGAACTAGTATTGCTGGTGCAGCATGGCAGTTGCCACACATGTACCCCAACTCACAGTGCTTATCTGTGAGAAGCAGTCTTTTGGCTGAGCGATGATCACTATAGGCCCCTAAAGCTGAAGTGGTGTAGGTGTTAGCTGCATGCCCCTCTTGTTCCAATTCATAAAAGTGCAGATTTTTGAAGACAACACTTTTATGAATTAATTTTGCAATGTCTCCCTGGCAGTCAAGCTGACAGTCTGACTCACTCCACTTGAACAATCAGTCTTATGCTTTCCGATATTGGGAAATCACCACATTTGATTGCATTTGTGGCAACGACCGGAAATGCTCTAATTCCATCTCGACAGGAAAGGGATACTGTGGTTAGTAACGAGAGATGACTCCCCACTGAAGAAAAAGTTGAGTAAAAAATGTTCACCTGGCGTATATAGGATTAAATTTTTTTTGCTTTTTATTGTAGGGGAGGATGCAAGGGGGCACAATAATCTAAATAGACTTTAAAATCTCCAGCATTACAAGTAAAGGTTTTTATATGTAACGCTGATGTATCCCTGTAAATAAGAGCACCTTGAGAGATTCATCTTTCTTAGATGTTTGTTGAAGCTGTCGGACAGCTTTTATTAACATGTTTATTCGTTGTTTTCAACAACTTCACAACTTTTAGCTGGATTTGTTATGTGTGTTTCGGGCTGCTGTACGTATAAGTGTAAAAGGTTGGGGCAAAGATGTATGTATGCCATAGCGTGTTCACGGTTTGGTAAATGTCCAAATTCCATAATTTTTTGATTAATTTTTCATGTAATTTATTTATAATCTGTAATAAACACTGACCCTGAACTTCTTTTTGGTCATTTACATTTGAACTTCTATCCGTATACAGAGCTACCACATATTACCTTGCAGACAGACGCTATGACATGCTACCACCAATCCTAAGCGCAGACCTCTGCTCTCTTCTGGGAGGTGTAGACAGGTAGGTAGTTCTGTTTTGTTTTTTCTTATTTTTATTTATGTATTTATTTTCTGCAGCAAAACATAAGGAACATAGTAATACAAAATGTCACAATTCATTCTAGTGTTGCATTAACATTATTGCAGTACTGCATTATTATATTTTATAATTACTTTTTCAAAAATTTTTTTGGCAGATACGCAGTCAGTGTTATCTGGGAACTGGACAGTAAAACCTATGAGATCCGGAGAGTGTGGTACGGTAGGACCATCATCCGCTCATCCTATAAGCTTAGTTATGAGGTGGCTCAGCAGCTGCTGAATGGTGACCTTGAACCTCTGAACACCGATTCTGAGCTTCAGCCTCTTTCTCAGAACCCTGCACGTCTGGAGCAGCTGTTGTGGGCACTGCGCAAGCTAACAGAGGTAGCACAAGCTGCAAGATTCCGGAGAGACATAAGTGGAGCTCTAGAGTTGGAAGGAGTTGAGGTACAGGTCCAACTTGGGGAGGAGCACAGTATTGATGATCTGATTCCTAAACAGCCCCTTCAAGTGCATGAGACAATTGCAGAATGCATGATCCTGGCCAATCACTGGGTTGCCAAGAAAATTTGGGAGAGTTACCCCCAGCAGGCATTATTGCGTTTGCACCCACCTCCGCGCCAAGAATTCTTCAAGGAGCTAAAAGAGTGCGCACAAGCACGTGGGTTTATCATGGACACAAGGTGAGATGTCTGAAATATTGTTACATTACTTGGTCAGATCCCTATTTTGCCAGTTTATCTGTTGCCAGTTTATCTGTTTAAGTTTTTTTTTTTTGTTTGTTTTTTTGTTAACAAATTCATAGTTTTTATTAAAAGCTTTGATGCCTATTGCCTAAATTTCCAGCTGCAGTTTGCTTGATTTTATGTGTTCATGAATACAATAGAGTTCTAGAAAGTTATTTAATTTCTCCAGACCTTTTACTAAAATGTTCCATAAATATTCCCACGATAATTAGAGATTATTTTTTTGTGATGTAGAACAGCTTTTTGACTGGGTAGCAGTAATGGATTGTATTATGCAATTACATATTTTTTTTTTTGTCTTCCTGTATGCAGGTCAAATAAGGCTTTGGCTGATTCCCTTGATAAAGCCAATGACCCCGCCGACCCTTTAGTTAACAGATTGCTGCGGGCAATGGCAACACAGGCTATGTCTAACGCTCAGTACTTCTCCACTGGCTCATACACAGAGGATGGGTTTTATCACTATGGTGAGTGCTGTAATATTGGAGATGCATTTGAGTATAACTATGGTTACTGCAGATTTTATGTTCAGACTTTACATCCAAAGTACATAATGTTGTCAAAATAAAGGATATATAACCCTATGATCCCTGAAGCAGCTCACTTTTTTTAAAAATTTTTATTTTATACCAATTACTGGAAAATCTATTAGCAAGAATGAACCCACTAATTGAGTTTAACATGGTTTCGGTAATATGTGACATAAGTGTAGGGGTCCAGGCCTCCTAATAGGTTTGTCACAGGAGTATTATCTAGTGACTTTGGTTCTCCATTAGAATAAAATCATAATAGTTACATTTGGAATCCCCAAATCATGCTTTGTAAAACTAGTGGTATTTTGGTATGACTGTATGTAAGAATGAATGGCTGTTTTGCTCTCTACTAGGTCTTGCTCTGGATAAATACACACATTTCACTTCTCCGATCCGTCGATATGCGGATATCGTGGTGCACAGACTGCTTCTAGCAGCCATCAACAGTGGCTCAAAAGGTCATTTGCTTGGGAACAAGGATCTTGACGAGCTCTGCCGTCATATCAATGCTCGCAATCGTGTAAGTGCACTTTGTTGAAGACCATGCATGATTATTTTTATTCATGCATGTATGACATGAGGTGATATTTGTGTTTACATTTAACTGTGTTTCTTCTTCAGGAAACTATACCCTTTTTTTGCCTCCACTCCTACACTGGAATGGCAGCACTCAATGAGAGCATTAAACATATACAGGGAACATTCCCAAAGGTCCCTCACCAGCACTTTAAGAAAACCCAAAACTCAGAATTTCCCATCTGTCTGTTCTTGTTCCGATCAGGTTGTCTTTAGATATCACTTGTGTGTTTGTTTTTTTTGGGTTTTTTTTTATTCCGGATTGGTGGTTGGTTTGCTTTAGCTGCCTCGTGGACCACTGGTCCTGTTTTGTTCAGAGTGCCAGAAATAAAGGGAGAGCTAGATTATAACTTGATTTGGGCAGTGCTGGAACTAATGCAGGAGCTGCTCTGCATTCTGATGCAAGGGGGGTGCACTGTACTCATGCGAAAAAGCTCTTACTGGAGTTGCTGGCACCAGTTTTCAAAGTTAAATGCTCAGACAGCGAAATAAGCTGTAGGGTGTGTGTCTAATTACCTGAAGTGTGCCTACACTGCAGGGTAAGTATTTTTTCCTAAAAAAATCTAACCCATCAGATGTTGCTGAACTAGAACTCCCATACATCTCTGTTAATCTAGGACAGTCAAAAGATTTTGGTGTTATACGCCATAAACATCTAGGGGGCAAGGTTTGAGTTTCCTGATCTAAACCTTTCATCTTAACCAAAAAAAGATGACTCTCAACACCCTGACTCCTCTGCTGAACAGGGTTCTACTTTAAGCTTTTCTGAATAAAATTTTTTTGTGATGAACAGATTTCATTATTTAATTAAGGAAGAAGCTTTAATTTCTTATGGAAGAATAAGAACTTTCACAAAAGCATAAGAAAATCATGTGTTTTCCTTTTCAACCAGTATTTAAGGTTATTATGCAAAGGAAATGAAAGGTGCCATAAAAACGTATCTTTTACACTAAAAATTTAAACAACATATTTTCAGTTGGGAATCAAGATAGCTTCTGCTCTTTGGAGATTTGGATGCTGTATAATCTGTAGACAGTTCTCTATATTGCGACAGGAGATTTTATTTTTGAAGTTTGAGATCTGTAAATTATCTGGGAAACAAACTCAGGCTGGAACTGTTGCAAAGCCACTGCTGCAGAGATGTACTGGGGATAGCAGATGGATTACTGTAGGATCTGGTAGACTTAGAGTTGTAGATAAAAGGCATATTGCACAGTCTGTTGTTCTATGTAATTAATTTTTAGCACTATTGTTTTAACTGTTATGGAGACAGGCTCTGGCACTGAGTGTAGTGGTGGTGTGGAGACAGGCTCTGGCACAGAGTGTAGTGGTGGTGTGGAGACAGGCTCTGGCACCAAGACTATGGTGAAGCCTAATAGAAAGCAATTGTTGGGGAATTCTATCATAAGAGGTGTGGAGCTGGACAATAGTGGTCTTGTGAGATGTCTTCCCGGAGCTACAGGAGACTTATTTGTAATATTGTTAAGCGAGCAAAGCAGGAATGGGAATTGGATGTACTTGTCCATCTAGGGACAAATTACTTGGCTTGCAATGAGGTTTCAGAGGTAAAGGAAGGTTTTTTTTTTTGTTTTTTTTTTGCCAATGATATACAGCAGGTTGCTTCCACACTCATTCTCTGAAGTTCTGTCTGTGCATAACACTCAGAATGACAGGCAGATGCGTATTAGGGACTTTAACTTGTGGCTTGATGAATGGTGTCGGGAGCAAGGATTTGGCTTTATTTCTCATGGTAGCTCTGTTTGGAATGGAACTATACTGTACAAAAAAAGATGGTTTGCATATTTCTCAAAAGGGAACAAATGTTCTCAGTGAGCAGTTCAGAGGTTTTGTTAGGAAGTATTTAAACTATGAGGGGGGGGGCAAAAGGGTAATAAAAGATCAATCCAATTGCCCCCCCAAAACAAGGACAGAATGTGTTAAAAAATGATAAGCTTAGATTTATGTTTACAAATACTCACAGTTTAGGAAACAAGATCCATGAACTTGTGGCAATAATGGCAATGAGAATGTAGATTTAGTCACAGTTACTGAGACATGGTATAATGAGAAAAATAACTGGGACATAGCAATACCAGGGTACTCTTTTTATATATAAAAGCTCAGGACCCCTGGGATCTCTAGATCTTTCAACGCACAGGACTGCACGTCCTCAGTCTGTGTCCTTGCGATCACTCGGACGTCTCGGGATTTGGTGCGTTCCTTCTCTCTTGCGCTGTCTCTTCACCACACACACCCACAAAGGCAGGCAATTCATCTCTGCTGCAACTGAAGATAATTTGCACTTGCTTTTATTCAGGACAGGGGACAATAGACGATAGTCCAGAAGGGCGCAAAGGGTTAAAAGTAAAAAAGATCAAAGTTTATTACATGAGGCTACAAGACACTAACCCATTTAGCACTGTACATTACAGCTTAACTTCGTTTGGAAGAGATCTCTGGCGAATTCTTGTTTGACTGTGTATTAATGCTCGGGCGCACACGCTTAGTATAATTGGGGCTTGGGCAAATACACGTAGACCAAAACCTCTGGCACTGCGCTCACATGATCCCTTTCTCTTCTGGCCAATTTCTAAAATGGTGACTGTAAATAAGAGAAGGAAAGTTGACAGGGAGGGCCACCGCTTCCAGGGCAGGTGAAAAGTGGAATATTTCTTCACTGAAATACAGAATCACTGTGTTTGTGTGATATGCCAAGAGACTAGCTGTTTAAAAGGAATTTAATGTCAAGAGACACTACCAGTCAAGACATAGCACATACAACAAACAGGGCGTGACCGCAGTGAAAAGTGTTAGCAACTTGAAGCTGTTTTAACGTCACAACCGTGAGTCAAATGAAAATGCCACAGGGGCGAGCTATGAGGTGGCAACGTTAATTGGTAAAAATTGCAATCTTTTGCAGAGGGTGCGTTTATCAAAGAATGCATTACGAAAATGGTTGCAAATATCTGTCCTGATAAGAAGCAAGAGTTTGCCAACATTTGCTTGGCTTTTAACACTGTAGCACGGAGAATTGAAAACGGCCAAAGGATTTTGACTTCTTTTCAATTGCCTGTGATGAAAGCACGGACCTGTCTGACACAGCTCAGATTTTTATGAGAGGGGTGGACGATGAAATGAATGTGACTGAAGAATTAGGAAAATATTTGTTTGTTATAGATGAAACGAAACTGCCTTGGAACAAAGTTACTGGGATTACTACTGATGGGGCACCTACCAGGGCTGGTGAACGAAGTGGATTATCAACCCTAATCTGTAACAAGGTGATCGAAGAAGGAAGCAAAGCTATTAAACTCCATTGTATCATTCATCAACAAGTTCTCTGTGCTAAACCATTCAGATATGATCATGTTATTAAACCGGTGCAAAAGCCCTGTGCCACCGCCAGTTTAAACAGTTTCTTCTGGATATTCAGGCTGAATACGAAGATGTTTTATATCACAACGATGTAAGATGGCTCAGTCGTGGGTCTGCACTGCAGCGTTTCTACTCTCTCCGAAAGGAAATCTGAGAATTTTGGAAACAAAGGGACAACCAGTGCAAGAACTATCTGATCCTATTTGCCTGGCTTATTTGGGGTTTCTAGTTGACCTAACAAAGCATCTGAATGTACTGAACACGAGTCTCCAGGGGAAAGATGCAGCGGTGAACCAGCTTTATTCACACCTCAAAGCCTTTGGAACAAAGCTGCAACTTTTCCTACGGTAGTTGTCACAAACAGAGCCCAATACCATACATTTTTCAGTGTTGCAGGAAATGAACAGTTTTCACAGGACAATATCCGTATGCAACAGACGTCGCGTCTCTGGCTGGGGAGTTTTTTTGCTATTGAAAAGATCAGACTTTTCTCCTCTCCATTCTCTGTTGACCCCAATGATGCTCATTGAGCTGCATTGTGACAAGTTACGCAGTTGTCACCAACAGCTCGCTCTTGTGAACTTTTACCGCCAACTGGATAAGAGCCAGTTTCAAGAGATTCGAACATTGGCTAAGAAAATGATGAGCTTGTTTGGCTCAACATATTTGTGTGAGAAGACATTCTCTGCTATGAACCTTAACAAGAACCGCGTGAGGACAAGACTAAATGACTCTCACCTGCGTGACATTTTGCACATCCACTACCTTTGAATTAGACCTAGCCTATGTGCTGCAGCCCAGATCTCAGTTTCACCCTTCACATTAGTGCTGGCAAGTTAATTTTTTTTATTTTTTTATTATTGAGATGAATACATTGTAAAATCTCAGTTAATGTCAGTTGGCCTAAATCAGTTATACATATATTTGGACACAACATGTATACTTGGTGTTAGGTTCCTGTTCATATTTTTTTTCACTTAAAAGTTGACAGACAACCTTTTTTTTAAGTATGCCGTTCGCAATAAACTTTGCATAAAATAGTTAATTTGCATTTAATTATAAGGTTCAAAGAATGTCAGGCAAATGGTTGGCCCTCACGCATGTTTACTTAATCAAATCTGTCTCTCTTTGAAAAAAGTTTGGACACCCCTGCTATGAGTATCAGTAATGACGCACCTTAATGGGTGTGCCTGAGCTTCAGCTCAACACATTCCCACAATGCCTGGCCACACCTCCTCGGAGTCCTCCAAATTCAGACACTAGAACTTACACACCACATCACACACAAACATTTCCTCACCACATTAGAGATCATATAGTGTCATATGATTATTATATATAAATATAAGGAGACAGACACACTCATACGTATCTATAGAGCTTTGTGTTATCTCCATCTCTCTGTCTCTCGGGAGGCTGATTAACAGTGGCTGAAGGGGAAGGGGTTAATAGTGGGTAGGGAGGTTGGCTGACAGGGAAGGGGTTCACACTGGGTAGGGAGGTTGGCTGACAGGGAAGGGGTTCACACTGGGTAGGGAGGTTGGCTGACAGGGAAGGGGTTCACACTGGGTAGGGAGGTTGGCTGACAGGGAAGGGGTTAACACTGGGTAAGGAGGTTGGCTGACAGAAACTGGCAGGGGAGGGGTGTCCCTTTAAGTGGAATCTCCTTCATAGCAGTTCTCATAGTTGCTACAGGTGTTTCAGGAAAAGGTTAAAGGTGGACATCTTTAGACTTTTATATCAAAATTATTGTGGAACCAGTAGTAAAGTAGCAGGTCTACCAAATTCTGAGTTGATCTGTACTGAAATCTCTGAAAGCTTTCCAAATCCATTTAAGAAAATACATCATGGTAATCAGAATAGACACCACCACCACAAAGGCTTATCTGAATGACAGGGAGGCACCAGATCCAAGAGATCATGTTTTGGATTATTCTCAAGCACAAGCCTCTATGAAGCAGATTTTAAAGTCCAAAACATGGCCCTCTCATCACACATTTATAAAACACAATATGGACATATGAACCTTCCAGGATGTGGTTTTCCGTTATAAGGCGCTGCAGGCTGTCACTGCATGACTTAGATTCTCCCATCTTGTTATCTTGCTATGTCCCATAGGTTCATACTGTCAATAATTGTACACATTTGTGAAAAAATACCTACATGTTAATTACTGTAAATTTCCTTTTCATAGGATTACCGATACTATGTCTGTCTTTCCCTCCCTTAAATGAAATGTTGTACTTTTGTGTATATATTGTTTTTTTTTTAGGAATGTTTTGATGTTTCTTATAGTGCTGGTTGGTGGCTTGTGGGGGGTTTTCTATGTATATATGTATTAGTGCCTGTAGTAAGTGCTGCCTAATTTCAATTAGGGAATAGCAGAGCTTTGATGTATATGAAAGTTAACTCGGTTTTCATTGTTGATGCTTTTGTTTTTAGGGATTTCAAGCCTTTCTCATTCATTTTCTCCAAGTTGGTGTTTTAAGGCAAAGTGTGTCTTGTTGACTGGAGTAAATCCATTTTTTTTTATTTTTTTTTATTCCTGCAGGCAGCCCAACAGTGCCAGAAGCAGTCTGTCGAACTCTTCCAATGCATGTTCTTTAAAGACAAGGATCCAGACCGTGACCTACGCTGCACCTGTGATGCTATAATATATGCCATTCGAACTAATGGTGTGCTCCTCTTCTTGCCCAGGTATAACGGTGTTCTGTGTCCTTGCCATGGTCCTTCTGCTTCTTATAGACTTATCTAATGTAACAAATTGGAGGAGTACACATAAACTACAACATGTTTTATCCTTTATGTAATTCATATTCCAAAAGTATACACAACACAGTACACAAATTATACAAACTGTATAAATCCCCAAATAGATGCCAACTACGCATGCATATTGTCTTTTAATAATGTGTGAGGCCTACCACATTCCTATATGTCAGTCGATACAACCAAAAGAAACTTTAAACAAACATATATGCAGGTAAATATAACATTATATTCCCTGGCAAAGAAAATACTTTGTGTGAATGAGGACAGGGGGGAAAAAAAAGCCATAACCCCCATATGTCCCCTCAATTTTTCAACCTATAGTGTTTATCAATGGAAGACGAGGGTCCAGAAATGATCTCCAGTAATATTTAGCTTGTAACAATTAAATGAGTAAGAACACTTGATGGGGATGTGACCGCCACTTGGCGATTATGTCTATCTAAAATAAAATTCAAAAGATGCAAGTTCCATGCTGTGACAACTCCTGGAGGAGTGTGGAAGCTGGCCTCCTTCCCACCGACTATGGGCCAGCGACTGTAAAGACCCATATTTTTAT
This sequence comes from Pelobates cultripes, assembly GCA_933207985.1. Lineage (NCBI taxonomy): Eukaryota > Metazoa > Chordata > Amphibia > Anura > Pelobatidae > Pelobates > Pelobates cultripes. The sequence goes on from OW240914.1 coordinate 104,125,148, forward strand.
TCCCCCTGGTTTGGCACTTTCCATTTGTGCGCATAGAACAAACGCTAGCTCCCTGGCGGCCGTTCGCATGGACCAAAGCCGCGAATAGACTTCAGGGGGACTTAGCAGCGAATGCCTTGGAACTATTTTTGCATGAGGACTTTGCTGTTCCCGGTTGGTCCCCAGCGACACTTAGCCGCGATTCTATGGAACTATTTGCGACTAGGGGACTGTGCAGTTACCGGTCAACTTGGTCCTGCGTTTTGGACCACTTTGAAAATGGCCAGGAGAGCACTTTTTGGATGGAAGGTGCCTGAGACTATGGGGGAACAAACGCTGCTTGCGATCCAGGGGGAACGCTCTGTAGTTTGTCCGCTGGTGCCCCGGAAAGTTGACCGGCAAAAGCACCAAATGATCTGGAACTGTTTTGAGCATAGGACCACGTGTGCGGCCGGTCAGAACTTTAACACTGTGGCGATTCCCCTGTACAGCATGGATCTGAGTGCAATTTGCACAACTTGGGTGCTCGGATCAGGGGTGTTTGAGGATGTGTAGTGTGTGTGTGTGTGTGTGTGTGTGTGTGGTTATGTATTTTTATTATGTTTTTGGGTGTTTTGATGATTTTGTGTATATTTTCCTGTAACTGAGAGATAATCAAAGTAAGGTCCTTTATTTTTTATTTTATATTCTTTATTTTTGGTAGTGCAATGGTGAACAGACATGTATATACTGTCCTATCAGCAAGATGATATAATACAGGTTAAATCACATGTAAGTTGCTTAACATGTCATGAATAGTGCACTTTTTGTAACCTTAACGACAAAGGAAAAAACAAGAATAAGAAGTTAGGTTACCGTGTCTAGATGCTTGTCGAAACGTAAACTTCTTTTTTTTTTTTTTATAATTCTTTATTTTTGCAGTGCATATCAAGGGTATACATGTCAGCTTGTGGTAGATTGCGAGAAACCGATAATGGTTGCAGGACATATTATTAGAACAGTAATCAGAAAAACAATGCACTTATTTATATAGTATAGACGAACAGTCCGGAGTCAGAATTTCAGGTTAGACTCTGTTATAGTTGTCAGGCTAGGTATGGCTTGCTCGTGGGTTGAGCAATGTCTTATTGTGTAGGTGGTGCAAGTAAGTATCACCCTGCGTTCTTGTGCGGCCTGATTGTAAATATGTGGTTCGGGGGGGGGGGTGTGAGGGGCTTGGGTTGCTATGTGTGTGTGTGTTGGCATGCGGGTTGTCTCGACCCACCCACGTCTGATCAGGAGACCTTTAGCATGCTCGGGCTGGAGGCGTTAGTAAAAGAGGTGAGGATTATAATTGGAGTAACTTGCGTATAACAGATTAATTTAAATTATACATAACACAATACCTGTCACAAAATCTGACCTAGCCCCCCTACAAAAGACAATAGGAGACTTCATATGGCAACACAAACAATGTCGTTTTCCGGAACATTCTTTATTGGCCCAAAGATGGGGGAGGACTGGGCCTGCCCCATCTACACAACTACTACCTCGCGGCCCAGATAGCTCAGATAGCCATGTGGCATTTGACACCAGGAGTCCGCAGATGGGCAGACCTGGAGGCCGGCATTATGGGAGCAGACCTACCCCAATTTTATATATGGCTACCGAAAGAACACAGAGCCCTACAACACACCCAATGCCCAGCAATCCTAAACTCTATACGGGTCTGGGACGCCACAGCCTTAAAATATAAACTGACATCACCCTCCCCAATGATGCCAGTCCTGAGAAACAGGGCATTCCCACCAGGAATGCGAGCCAAAGACTTCACAAACATAGAGGGGACGGGCCTACAAAGAGCGATCCTTCTGTACGAGGGCCACCAGGTACTAATATTCGAAACCCTGGCCGAAAGGACCAGGCTACAACCCTCAGATTTCTTCCGATACATCCAGATCAGGGATTTCGCACAACACAACCTAGCGAAAACGGCAGCACTAACTAAACCAACGGGCTTTGAGAAAACCCCCCGAAAGGGCTCATCATGACTCTCTACGCACACCTTAGGTCCAATAACACTGACTGGGGGCACTTACATTACACGACTCAATGGGAATCAGATCTGGGAGAGGTCTTGGAGGGCACAGACTGGAGAGAAATCTGGGGTGCAAACAAGGCCAGCTCAATATGTGTCACACAGCAGGAGCAGGCATACAAAACCATGTTCAGATGGTATACCACCCCAGTGAAGCTGTACCACATGCGCAAAACCCCCAACGATCTGTGCTGGAAGGGCTGCGGACACAAAGGGATGTATAAGCACATGTGGTGGGACTGCCCGAAGGCCCAGGCCTTCTGGCAAGAAGTAGGGAGCCTATTAGACAAAGTGTTCCAGAGAAGGGTGGGCATAGATCCATGGGTGTGCCTTCTATCCAGGCCAATCGATGAATGGCCAGGAAAGAACCAAAAACCCCTACGCAAAATCACCTTAGCAGCTAGACTCGCCATGGCACAGGCATGGCTCAAACCGGAAATCCCCCAGATCCATATGGTGATAGACAAAATAAGAGAGATCCACCTCACGGCACTGGTGAGGGGCATCATGAAGGCATATGAAAAGGTCTGGGAACCCTGGAAGGTCAGCAACAGAGAGGACGGAGTCTAGATCAGGAAAGGGAACACCGCCATTACTAACTAACCCCGAACGTAAGCCGGACGGAGCTCCGATCTCCGCTCCCCTTTCCCCGCCCCCATTCTCTCTTCTCTATCCGACACTCCTTTTTCTCATGTGATATTGGGAGAATTGAAGACCATGATACGATGCCACTCGCCATGAGCGGAGGGCGATCAAAACAGACGAAGCACTATACCAAGGTCTCCATTCTCCTGCCTGGTTAATCGTTCACTGTTTATTGGTTAAAATGTGTCGCCAACAACAGTACACCGAAGCTTGAGATAACGAACATAATATTGTAAGAAACGCATTTTACGTTGTAAATATGTACTCAACAGTATGAGTGTATGTACTAAGTTATGCATATCTATAAGCCACAGTGCAATGTCACGACACGCCAAAAAAAAAAAATTATACATCATATGCATAGAACATATACAAGAGAATTAGGCATAAGAGGACACCGTTGCTGGCACACGATTCATGTGACTGCCTCCTTTCCCTTGTTTCTTCGTGGGACGAATGGGACAGTCCTGCCAGGGTCCCAAGTGTGTAGTAGTGGTTGATTAGAAGGGGTCATAGCCCCCTGTGCAATGCCCAGCGACTGAAGGAAGGATGAGGCCTCCGATACCGAGGTGAGTTTCAGGATGGTATTGTCCCGGGTGACCGCTAGGGCCCTAGGCAGGAGCCATCTGTAATCCACTTTCGCTGTGCGGAGGAGGGTGGTAATTGGCGTGAGCATTTTTCTCCATAGTAGTGTGTTACGGGTTAATGAAAAAAGGTAAGCTGGGAGGATTCAAATGTGTATGTGGTCTTGTCCCGTACTGCTGCTAGTAAGCGGCATTTGTCCAGTAGAGAGTGGCATCTCACCATGACATCCCTTGGGGCTGTTAGGGTACCTGCTTGGCTTTGTTGATTCGGAATTGTCCGTCAAATTCCATCTTTTTGGCTTGCGTGTGTGGCAGGAGTTCAGCAGTGAGTCTTCTTAAGTAGTGCGGTAGTTTGGTTGTGCCGACAGTGTCTGGAATTCCCCGGATTTTTCTGTCTGCTACGTTCCTCTATGGTGTCCATTTTTGTTTGGACTGCTATGTTTGTATATTGCAGTTGGCGAAGGGTGTCCCCTATGTCCTTCACCTCCTGGTGTAAGTCTATGATGTTGTCTTCTGCGGCCTGGACTCTTGTGGTCACAGCTTGTATATCTGTGCGGGCCTTGTTTGTCTGCTTCATACATTTGCTTTACCTCTTGTAAGAGCTGCCTGATGTCGCGCTTTGTGGCCGGGGCCATGTCATCACCCTCACCTTGTAGAGTGTGTTGTGATTGGGGTTGTTGATGTTACCCCTGGTCCTCCGGGCTCATCGCTGAGCAGTTAGAGCCCGTGTCCGGGTCAGGCTCCGCCGCCATTTTGTGGGTCGCTGGAGCAGAGTCCCGATGTCTCGGATGTCTTTGGGTGCTCCCGCTGGCTGTTTTGGGGTTTCGCGTCGCGTTTCTTCGTCGAGAGGTAACGACTGCTTGTTTGTGGGCGGTGTCTGGTACCCAAGAACTTGGAGCAGCTGCAAGGATAGCCGCGAGGCCTCTATTGGTGATGGGGCAAGGTAGGCCTGACTCTTGACGCGGGTTTTTCTGCCCTTTTGGACAAATAAGGGCATCAGTGGGTGTCCCCTTGTGACTGGGAGGTTTGGGTGTTTTTCCCGCCTGACTGGGACTCAGTGTGGCCCTGGTTGGCTTTAGATTTGCCGATGACCCAGGGGAGCTCTGAGAGATGGCGTCCATACGGCTCGGTGGTTAAGCTCCGCCTCCCAAAGTAAGGTCCTTTAGACTCAATTATCTCTCCGCTACAGGAATTAAGGGGAGGAGTTTATATATGAACCTGAAGGGAGACTGTGTATTGTGGGTGTGTTCTACATAATGTAATTATTGCTGTGCATGGTGCATAAAAGGAGGCCACTTGGCCTGGATTAAACATTCCAGCTTGTACTCCCAGACCTATGTGTCTTCTGGTTACTGGGAGGGGAAAGGGGTACTCCTTAATCACTGTTCCAGTGGAGAAAGTCCTTGTAAGGACTAGCGCTCCCTGGACAATGAGCACTTTCTGTGGGTGTATGACTGACCTAGTCCAGCCCACAATGGCATTCGAACAAATGGTACAAGGACTTACACTTGAGAAATCATTCATCACAAAGCTTCAGCCAATTCTTGACTGCACAAAGTCACCTGTGGTGACATTATTGCATTCATCAGAAAGACTTGCCTGATTCTTACCAACGGGGACTCTGGTATTTTGACTAATTCAAAGTATGCTTTATTTCTAGGATTTGCTTTACATTTAAATGTCAAAATGTAATAAGCTTTTCAAATCCTGATAGAAAAGCTTTTTTTTTTTAATGATTTACCTACAGAAATGCCTATAGACTTTAATGATGCCTTCTGTACATAATTTGGAAAGTTTTTTGCGAGCAGTATTGAATCATTTGGAAAGCTTTTTAAATCGTGGCCAAGGATTTACTTTTTTTTTTTTTTTTGGTGCAGTTACCCACAGATTGCAGAAAATAGGTACTCGTGGTAGGATATTGGTACTTTTCCAGTCATTTTATTTAACAAATCACCTCCACAATCCAATAAATATGAAGCTAAGCCAATAACTGTTGATATAAGAGTGGATGTTTTTAATGTGTTCTTTCCTGTTTATGTGCTATTTAGGTATGGTATAAAAGGTGCAGCATACATGAAGAATACTGAAGGCCTGGTGCTCTCTAGCAACGAAGATGGAAACTGTCACTGGACATCTGGACATTTGCAACGCCTCTCAGACCGAATCACAGTCAGTGCACAAACTGGAAAGTCCACCTCCTTTTGCCTTTTTGACCATGTGACTGTGAGTATGCTGCATGGTTTTTAAGTCTGTAAATACATACACGCATATACAAGATCCCACAATGTACAATCTGCAAAATGTAAAAATACAAAAAAAAAATCCTGCGCTCAAACTCCCATCACTCCTGGGCGTCGGCAATGCCCATAGTACACATCAGCCCCAATACATGCAGTAAAAACCAAAGAAAAAGTTACCTGTGCTCTTCCCAAATTCCTTTGTATATTTAAACAAATAGAAGTTATTTAGTTGCTCCAAATGCCATGAGAGAATTCAGCCCACCTGCCACGTCAAGGCAAACCTCCCAGGTGGGTCCTACCCCTAACCTTTCACCTTGCTTCCTTGAGCATATTTGCAACCTGGAGCCACATTTTGCTTTATCTAAACAAACTGCTTCAGGTTTCTATTTTAGTAGAAGGGACACAAAATACTTTCAAGAAGCTTTCTTTTGTTATTTTGTTTATTATTGGATAACTGTATCATTGTGCTGTCTTTTAATGTCTAAAAATAAATACATAAAATATGTTCTGCACCTTACCTTAAGTTGCCTGGCAATTTTGCATGATACTGATTAGGAAAAAATATATAGAAAAATATATACGTTTTCTAAATGAGATATTTCTTTTCTCCCCAGGTGCGTGTCAGAATTCAAACTGCTCGTTTCCACCCAGATAACATTCGTTTAGAAATAATCAGCAACAAACCCCATGTTGATCCAGCAGGCCTGCCTTTAACCTCTAACAATCTGCATGTAAAAACTGATTTAGTGAAGGAAGTTACACAAACTGTGTTGGAGGCTCAGCTGGCAGACGAAGAGGCTGAAGCACAAAAGTTGGACGTACAGAATCGGGAGTACCGTCAAACACAGGGCCGTAGTCTGTACACTATGCTGGAGGAGCTCAGAGACCTGGCACTATTAGATGTTTCAGGGGCTTAGAAATGATTACCCCACAGCAAAAAGGTTCAGGCAGAACAGTATCTGCTTCTGCTCTGAATTTTGCTTAATTTAAAAAAAGGACAAAAGAGGTTCCTCCAATGAGATGGGGAAATTCTGTCATAACTAGAATGTTGAAGCAGCAATTAGGTATTTACAAGTATTACAATGTATATACAGTGTAAATAATTATTCTCAGGTTGCGAGAGGAGTTACAATAATTCCTGATATGGTGTTTTTAAAAAAAAATATTTATTTTTTTAATTAAGATAGCTCAGTTTTAAAGTAGATTTATCTACCCTTCATATTAGTATGACTGCTATTGGCTCAAGGCCCCATGTTGCCTGTTTTGTGGTAAATCTGATACCTCTCCCTCCCTTCCGACCCAACAATGGGTTACGATATAAATGAGTTCTCCATGTAATATCATTCTAAACGGACTGCCATGCAGTTAGAGGAGATGACTAATACTTTAACTATATCTGACCAGGGAAGGTTGTAGTAGTGATCCTGCTCAAGTCAGAAATTTAGCAGCACATTGTAACTTAGCCTGTGTATAGGACCACCTGTAACCTATGAGAATTGTATTGTAGAATAAGATTTGCAATAAGAGACAAAAGCAATAGCTGTAAATATAGACTGACTATGGTTTGAGTGTAAATTTGTTCTCTGCACTGCCCACCTGTGTAGGCATTCTGGGATTTCCTGACAGCATCACAGGTTGGTCTATTTAAATGGTTCATGCACTGATTGCTATCTCTGTTCTTGTAGAAATTCTGCAAACCTCCCAGCGATTCGAATATCCCCTGCACTGAAATATTTTTGCTTTTTAACAGTTCCTCTCCCATTACATTTTTTGTTTGTTTTTTTAAATCTGACTACCATCAGGATCGTTTGTGAATAGACGCTTCATAGTATAGAAATAATTTTCACCAGGATGGGAAAGGGGTGGTTCTAAACAAAGTTAAATATATTTTAAATCAAGGTTAATGTCCCCCCTGAAGAAAGAACCTCCATAATGTGCGTCTGGAAAATTATTGATTTTTTTAAAAACTTGATAATGATAGATTCAGCCAGTCTCTGATACATCATCATCATTCCTTCCAACAAAAGGTTTGTTAGGTATGATACCAGTCAGGAAGCATTGTTCCTCTCAATAATAGCTATAAATTTAAATGCTACTGTTTGTTTTGCATTCCTATTATAAAGACTATTTTAAATGTGTGGTGTTTTTAAAAAATTGTTTTAATCCTCTATCCTTGTGCACTTTGCCAAATATGCCTTCAGCAGTGGCGTACATACCAGGGTCGCAGGGGGTCGCGGCTGCCCCTGCGACCCGGTGTGTACCCACAGGGCCAGCCTCTTCTCCTGGGGGGCCCAGGAGGCGGCCACCTCAGGGCCCCCCCCAGGCTGGCCCTGCTGACCCGGGCTGGCTGTGCGGCGCGCTGGCTATGCGGCGCGCAAGGGAGCTGAAGAGGAAGCACTCAGAGGAGAGTGCTCCCTCGTGCACCGGTCACCCAGACAGCCAGCCCGCCCAGCAGCACCACTTTACCCCAGGGAATCCCCTCAGCTCTCCAAAAGGTAAGGAGGTTGGGGGGATTAAATTAAAAAAAATAAAAAAAAAATTTGTGTGTGTCTGTTACTGTGTGTGTTTGATGTCAGTGAGTGTGTGTTTGTCAGTGAAAGTGTATGTTTTGTAAGTGAGTGTGTATGTCTGTCGCTGAGTGTGTGTCTGTCAGTAAATGTGTGTCTGTTAGCTACTGTGTATGCGTCTGTTCGTGAGAGTGTGTGTCTTCAGCATTTACCTTTCTCCAGCGTCGGACTCCCTTGGCGCTGGGGTCCCTCCGCCTCTCAGCTCCGAATGCACATGCGTGGCAAGAGGCGTGCGCATTTAAACCGCCCATAGGAAATCATTACTCAATGCTTTCCTATGGACGTTCAGTGTCTTCCCTCTGTGATTTTCACAGTGAGAATCATGGAAGCTCCTCTAGCGGCTGTCAATGAGACAGCCACCAGAGGCTGGATTAACCCTCAGTGAAACATAGCCGTTTCTCTGAAAGGGCTATGTTTTCAGCTGCAGGGTTAAAACTAGAGGGACCTGGCACCCAGACCACGTCATTGAGCTGATGTGATCTGGGTGGCTGTAGTGGTCCTTTAAAAGTGTGTGTGCGTCACGGGGTCGCAGCCCTGCAACCAGGTGCCCGCCGTCATGTGTTGCGGCCCCCGACCCGCGCTAAGCGTGGGGGGCGCCACGGATCAATTTTTGCACCGGGGCCCCATGGGTCATGTGTACGCCACTGGCCTTCAGTATTACTCAGTACATAAATTAGTTGTGTGCTCCCCTAAGGCGGTAGCATTGATGCTTGTTATACGAATTGTGTGATGCCCCTCTGAGTGAGTAGTTGTGTGTGTGTGTGTCTGTCTGTCTGTCTGTCTGTCACATGTGTAAGCAAGCATAATCCAAAATCTGCTTGTTCAGAGGTTTTATTTTCTTATGAAGCTGCCCACAAGTTCCTTTATTGTTCATAAAATACATTAGTGTCATAATTTAATAAAGCATGAAAAGAGAAAATATGAACATTTTAAAATTTGTTTTCCTATCATAGCAATGCAGCACCCAATGTTATCATTATTGAAGTGCTAACTGGAATTAGCTGATTGCTCCCTAAAATACTCTCACCTAATCATAGATTTTTGTCTGGGTAGCCTAATGAGCACATAGTATTCTAGTGTTAGAACCTTTTATCAAATACACAATGGTAGTTACATATACCATTAAACCCACACTGCACCCTGTGGAGAGGAATTGGCATGTGGCAACTTAAAGCACTGACCCCCTTTGGGTATGGTGCCACCCTGGAGTTTGCACTGAAGTAATTTGATGGCATCTAATGAAAGAAACCCTAGAGGCCCAGAACCTAAATAAGACCTGTGTCCTCCAGGCAGGGCTGCTGCAAGGAATTTGTGTCATACTTCTCTAACGCACACAGCAGGGATACATGTATATGGTAAAGTCCATGTCCTAAAGGAACAGAACTTTACTGTTGGAGGTAACATCTACCTCAGCCGGGGCGGGGCTTACCAAGCGTCCTGACCAGACGCCATTTCTGAAGCTCCCAAAACTGCAAATCGAATCCAGACGATATCTGCTAAACCGATTCCAATCCGGCTTCCACACAATCCCAGCTGTGATCAGAGGAACGTATAGCATCGATAGATGCCTTTTTTCCAACCGCCAAAGCCAGCCCGACGGAAACCCAAAACCGGGGCCTACAACACGCTGCAAGGCCTGGGGAGTTTCCTGGGAGAAATCGCAACATCAAGAGCGGAACAACCCTACACCCACACGGTACAGGCTTCATCCCAGAGCTTGCCAAGCATGGGTAGGCGTTCTCAGAGGACGCACACCTCGGCAGAAACTAGGGACATAGGAACTATGTTCCAGAAGCCACCGCCACCTAGGCCTCCCGCCGTGGAAGAAAGAGAGCAGGCCCCGGCGCCACACCAAACTGGGCCCGAGGGATCACCGCACCCACCACCACAACGAGATGGGCCTCCAGACCCACCCGATGACTCAGCTCCTACTACGAAAAAGGACCTAAAACTCCTACTAACCGAAATACATAAGCTACTCGCGGCCGACTCGGCCATTCTCAAAACGGAGGTCCGTGCAGTGTCGGAGAGGGTTGGAACCAACGAAAAGGCCATAACAGAGGTACAATCTCACCTTTCCGAAGTACAGGGTTCCATACAGACACTGTACACGCAGCAGCACTTTCTGTCGCTTAAGCTCACCTCACTAGAAGATCGCCAGAGGCGAACCCATGTTAAAATCAGGGGCATCCCCACAGAGATTACGGCTGAAGAGCTACCCCACTACATCAGGAGACTGCTGGCCGCAATCCTGCCACATGCAAAGGCAAAGAGAGTAGCTATCGACAGTGTTTATCGCCTCCCAAGCCCTTCTCACTTTCAGTCCACAGCGATACGAGATGTCATCCTCCGCTGCACCTCACTACCGGACAAGATACAGATTATGTCAGCTATGAAGGGCAAAACCCCCTTCACTTTTGAAACCGCAAGTCTCACTTTTTTCCAGGACTTAACAAGAGCCACTCTCCTACACCGCAAATCATACAGCACGGTGACAGCACAACTGCGAGCTGCGGGGCTACAATACAGATGGGGACTGAATGGGTCCCTGACTACGACCCAAGGCAGGACGACACACACCCTGACATCCATGACGGATGCACCGACCTTCCTGGAAACTTTGGGACTATCGCAAGCTGATGTGCCCTCCACCTCGGCATCACAGGCGGCAATGAGGGACCCTGCGTCCATACCACCGTTCGTCCCACGATCGATGAACACACAGACAGCCCTGAATGAACACTTGTCTACACATGTGTTAATACATTATTTAAGTTCACTCTTATTTCTATGTTCATAGTTAATATCTGTCATATATCTCTAGCTGCTGCCCTATTGCTACCCTCTAATAGGACAAACTAATTTAAGAAATAGCCGGCCTGGTCGGATGACGTAGAGACCACACTACATGGCGGACCAAACACCCCCCCGCCCCCGCAACCCCCTTGGTCAAGGGCTCTTAACCCGCACACGCACGACAGAGAACGCATAATTCACATCTCGGGCCTCCCGGCTCAGACCTCACACAGCGTGACAATTTTCTCTTAACCACATACACAAATGATGTCTTAATCAATAGAGAAACTGACAGGTCACCATTACAAACCCATTGCATATCCCAGACACACTGACCCCATATAAGAGTGTAATGTTGCACCTTGACAAAGCCTGATATATGTTACATGCCGTAAATTTTCATGAGAGCCTGCATGAGAGATCCAGGCCTATGGGTCGCAGGCCTGTAGAGCTGCAGGCCACTAAGTATACGAAGCAATAACCGTTGTCACATATACACTGCATATTATCCTAATACGTTGTTAACTGATTGTACCCAATACCTGCAATGTTGTGTTATACTTGTTACAAAAAGAAAAATGGAGGCTACTTTTTACGGAAGCTCGTTCCCCCTGACTGCGTTCAGGGCCGAGCAACTTTCCATTGTCATTCTTTATACTGCTTTGCGTAAATGCCTCACTAAAATAAAGATTTAAAAAAAAAAAAAAAACATCTACCTCAGCCATACAAACTGCAAAATAAAGTGTTTCATTATTATTATATCACAGGACCCCACCTTTTAAAAGAAAAAGAAAGGTAAAGGGACACGGCTGACTTCCGGTGCGAATGGTTGCTCTTTGCTAGAGCTCCATGTGTGCCTGCGACTCTAAAACATACACTAGTGGAAGAACTTACCATTTTCCCAACAAAACACCATTATATTGTACACAAACACCTCGACTATGGGTTGAAATGGGTGGTGCACATAAGTCCAAGCAGCATGTGGCCCTGATCTTCCTCAGCAGTAGACCGGATTGGTCCGCGATACGTGGCAGGAGCTATCTTGAGTCTGACTCAGAGGCTAGCAACACTAGCCATTGCCCTGAACATTCCTCTCTCACCAGGATGGACTTGAAATCCATGCTCCAGGAAATGAAGGACCACTTCGCATTGGAGCTCTCGAAACACCTGCCTCCCATTGCTAAAAACCTTACCAAAAGAACACAGAAGATTGAAGAGAAGGTGGAGGTTATTACCACCACAAACTCTAACCAGGCAATCCAGGGCCTATGTGAGCAATTTTAACCCTTTGAAGATTCCCAAGAGAATTTTAACAGATCCTGCCGCAACAATATCCAAATAAGGGGGCTCCCAGAGACCATCACGCCCACAATACTCCCCTCCATACTGCATAAAACTTTCTGCGGCCTACTGCCTAATGTCCCTCTAGTGGAGTTCTTAGGATTGCGCCCATAGGGCCCTACGCAACCCATCGGCTGACTGTTTCACCCATGAGATGTCACAGTGCGCATTCATTATTTTCATGCCAAGTAAGCCCTCATGAGCGCAACACGCAATGCCCCAGTCAGGATTGACCTGTTTGTGATCCCTGAGGTCCGGTGTGAAAGAAATTTCAGCACTACTAGCTTTATACCACTCCATACTAATGGTACTTGATTTGTAATCAGGACTTGCTATGTTTCTTATGTTTAGCATTACGACTACTACTTTACCAATGAACCTCATGTCCCAGCGGGGATCGTGCATTCGGCCCACCTGCAGGGACACGACAGACCTTATGCTGGCAGACTGTAACCTGCGCTAAGGCTTACCGATCACCTTTCCCAATTTTGGCCTTTTTTTTTTCCTCCCTCCCCTCTTTCAAATCAACTAAGCCCACTGCACGCCCACCATCACTAAAGTAGGCTCTCAAGTCTTAGATCATCACCTTCTGCCAGCCTAGACACTTACTACCATTGTAAACAGATATTCCCACCAAGCACTGATAACTGGCATTTCACATTGAGTACCTTAGCCCGACGGAGCTACCTTGGTTGTGTAGATAGCAACTGCTTACCATCCCCTTTGGATGCAAGATAAAGAAGACTGGCACAACCTTCCCTTATATGTGGCCCCTACACAACATCTAGGACTTGACATTGTGCCCCCCACCAACGAATTGACCCCATTTTGAGAGATGCACTAATTCCATAACGGCCTTCGGGGTCTTTGCACACCCACGTGGGGCTTACTTGCTGGACCCAAGCTGAGGTCAAAGCTCCATGCCTACAAAGGAGCCTCAGCTGTCTGTCCCGCGGTGGACCCTTCAGACTGTTGTTTCCCAATGCCAGTGCTTTGCAGTGTTGTCTCATTTCAAGATTGTAAAACTCACTGTAACCTACCTTAAGTAAAACATATTACTCCCAGCACTAGGACAGACTCCTTACTACAAAAAGCTCCTCCCTTGCTGAAGTCAACAATTATTATTATACTTATATAGCATCAACAATTTCCGTAGCACTTTACAATAGGGTTACTTGTGTCCAAATAGATGCTTGTCATAGCAAAGTATTGCAGGCACATACATGCCAATTGTTGAGATCTGCCAATGCTTCTCTGTGAAAAGTATTTGAAACACAATCACCATGCTGACATATATCAAATATAATCAATAACTTAAGAAATGGGGGTGGCACGGCATGACATAAGACGCTGGGTGTGCGGAGCGTCCGATAAGCCCGCGGGTGTTGTAGCAACTGGTATGGATATCTTCAACCTTCTTACATAGTTACATAGCTGAAAAGAGACTTGCGTCCATCAAGTTCAGCCTTCCTCATAAATGTTGTTGCTGTTGATCCAAAAGAAGGCAAAAAAACAGGTCTGAAGCGCTTCCAATTTTGCCACAAACTAGGAAAAAATTCCTTCTTGACCCCAAAATAGCAGTCAGATGTGTCCTTGGATCAAGCAGCTATTACCCCACTAATTCGATATTATATCCCTGTATGTCATGTTTTTGTAAGTATTTATCCAATTTCAGTTTAAACATCTGTATGGACTCTGACAAAACCACCTCTTCAGGCAGAGAATTCCATATCCTTATTGTTCTTACTGTAAAAAAACCTTTTCTTTGCCTTAGATGAAATCTCCTTTCTTCCAGCCTAAATGTGACCTCGTGTCCTATGTATAGCCCTGTTTATGAATAGATTTCCAGATAAAGGTTTGTACTGGCCCCGAATATATTTGTATAAAGTTATCATATCCCCTCTCAGGCGCCGTTTTTCCAAACTAAACAGATTTAATTTTTAAAAAAATGCTAAAATGCTCCATTCCTTTTATCAATTTTGTAGCTCGTTTCTGGACCCTCTCCAGTGCCATGATATCCTTCTTTAGAACAGGCGCCCAAAACTGCACAGCATATTCAAGATGTGGTCTTACCAGCGATTTATAAAGAGGCAGAATTATATTTTCATCCCAAGAATTTATGCCCCTTTTTATACATGACAAAATCTTACTGGCCTTATCAACTGCAGATTGACATTGCATATTGCTGCCTAATTTGTTGTCTATAACAATTCCCAAATCCTTCTCGTGTGTGGTTATCCCTAAGTCACTACCATTTAGTGTGTAAGTTGCTTGTGCATTCTTAACCCCGAAGTGCATAACTTTGCATTTCTCTATGCTAAATTTCATCTGTCATTTTAGTGCCCAGTCCCCCAATCTATCCAAATCTCTCTGCAGCAAAGCAATATCCTGCTCACATTTTATTACTTTACAAGGTTTTGTGTCATCTGCAAACACTAAATACATGGCTTTCAATGCCTATTTCAAGATCATTTATAAATATATTAAATAGAAGTGGTCCCAAAACAGAACCCTGAGGGACACCACTTACCACTTTTGTCCAGCCTGAAAATTTACCATTAATTTCTTCAACTAATGCAAACATTTAGAGGGAGAATAGAACTCCTGAAAAGCTTAATTACGCAAGCGGCATCTCTGGCTGACCTGGCGGTGGAGTTCTAAATACAGGCGCTGAGACATAGTTACATAGCTGGAAAGAGACTTGCGTCCATCAAGTTCAGCCTTCCTCACATTTGTTTTTTGCTGTTGATCCAAAAGAAGGCAAAACAAAACCGTTTTAGCTAGACGCTAAACAAAGAATGATAAAGTGAAAAGAGAGAATTGTGAATCTGTATGGCAAATGATGCTGATGGTCTGAACTAAGACACTCACTCTAGCCCTATCCCTAAATTCTACACTGTTAAATCCATTGGACTTAACGGACAAACGAAGAGGACTAAAATCTATATCAGAGAAGCACTTATTAACCACATACATTTTGAAAAGATTTTTTTTTTTCTTTAAAGTGATAGTGCAGCTAGTAATGAAGCAGTCGGCTTGAATGTGTAAAACAAGTCTTTATATGAATGTAAAACACTGTGTGGTGAATTGCTCTCTGGTATTCTAAATACAGAGTCTGTATATTGTCTCCTTGAAATCGGGGCAACAGTGTTTCTTCTTATACCCTGTGGATAGGGGGTAACACTTAAAATCCGAAGGAAAGTAGTACTGTTAGCAGCAGAACATAAATGGATGAAAGCTAAGGATGAGTATCAGCAGAGAACAAAATGGGTTATTCATAGATCTTTGCAGAAATCTCTTCATATAGTGAACAGATTTTATTTTTGTTTTTTCTATTTTTTTTGTTGTTGCTTGCTTTGTCTGTGCTTTCCCTCCTATACTATAAGCACAAATTTATGGCTACAAAAAAGGAAATAAGGGATTCTAAAAACAAATGCAAAAAAAGAGAAGAGGTCTAAAGCAGAACGAAGAAATTAAAAATTAACTTCTATTTTCACCATAAATCTCCCCAAAAAATAATTATGAAGAAACTCACGTAGACTCATTAAATTCGATAGGAGGAACTTTGGAGTCACTGAGAAGAAACTCACTAAGCACTTCAATATCAGAAACACAATTTATTAATCAAGCTCAACTTCAGAACTGTTTGGACAACCACATTGAGCAAATAAAAAAGTAACTTAGAAGTCAATTTGCAGATTTCAAAGAAGAGATACAGAAATTGAGTACAAAGATCCAGATAAAGAAAGAAAAGATAAGCGGCCTGAATTTTTAATTACATCAAGCCAATTCACAGATTACGGATTTAAAAAAGAAGATACCTGAAATGGAAGATACAATCAATAACAAAGATCGGAGTTGCAGGAAGAACCGAAAGATAAGAGGAGGTCACAGAGAAAATAGGAATTACCCAACTCAACACATTTCTTCTGGAACTGTTTAAAGAGATGGGAGTAGAAGAGGCAAAAAATGAAGCAATAGAGAGAGCCCATAGAATCTCTACACCAAGAGATATTCTTAAAGAAACACCTAGACACATAATTTGCTTCTCCTCCTTGTACGTACCACAAATGATTTTCTCAGCAGCTAAAAACAACCTCAAAAAACAACACATATACACACACACACTTATTTTTTTCTTCCCAATACACCTAAACTACTTAAATTACGTAAATATAAGCAAACACATGCAGAATGGGGCCTGACACATGCATCATACAGAGTTAAAGCACTTTAACAATACTTTCACTATATACATCTCCATTGTTTAATATAACACTATTTACTAATGTAGAGAATGAAACACTTGGAATCCCATTTTTAAAATTTATATATGAAGATTGTTGAAAACAGATTACCCGCTTTTTTACTTAAACTGGTTAAATGTGTGTTGCACTAGAAATTAACATGTAATCACTTAATCTCACCTCAATAATCACACAAGTCTCTTTTCAGCTCTGTAACTATGTAACATTATTTGCTTGTGTAAAATATAAGAATATAAAATGTTAAAATTTTATGTGAAAATAAATGTTTTTTTTTTACTAGTCTATAACACTAAATAAACATGATTACAAGTGTTACATTCTCTACATTAGTAAATAGTCTTGATAATAGTTAGTACATGTAGGTAATTCTAGTCATTTAACAGAATAGATACATTTAAATTACCATTCTAAATAAATATAACTTTCCAATAGGGAGGACATATTACACAAGGATCTTTTGATTCACAGATGAACATGATTTAAGGCGGTAAGCACCTATTGATTTACATATGAAAAACAGGATCCTGTGCTAAGCTTTTCTATATCTATATCTATATCTATATACATACATACATACATACACACTCTCTCTCGTTTTCCTGGCACTATAGATTCCCACTTTGTCAAGGCCCACCCCCGTGGTGCAGAAGGGGGTGCACTTTAGTCACTTACCTGTGTCCAGCGCCAATGTCAGCTCCGCCCATGCTCCTTCACCAGCGGAGTAGAGCTAATGCGCATGCATGGCAATGACTGCACTCGCATTAAGATTTCCCCATAGGAAAGCATTATTCAGTGCTTTCCTATGGGGTTTCTTTTGACACTGGATGTCCTCATGCAGAGCGCAGATAGAATAACCTAATAAACCAAATACCTGCTTTCCCTGATAAGATTCACTGTTCACTGCTTCCCTGCCCTCATCAGTTCACACAAAAACACCTTGTATTTTTCAAAGGCAAAGTTCACTATTGCATTGCTTTTAACAAGGCAGGAATATTAGAATAGTTTCCTTTTCTTCAGCTCTTTTGTCTATGCACCATCAGAAAATGAAGGGATCTTTTGCATTGACGCTCAATAATGCACATGCAAAGACGATTCTACAAACAGTCTGATTATTTATTCCATAGAAACCGGTTTTGTATTTTTTAGCATAAGAGAGAATACACATGGTGATGCAAGCAAAGGAAACTTCTGGCACATCTGCAACGAGCACTGCCAAGGACCACTAGTCATTACCTTTCTTCCTTATAAATATTAGGGAACTGCCGTAAAATAGCTGGACTGTTCCATCCTATCAAAATCACTTCAAATTCCAACCATTCATGTGTTACAAAAAAGTCACAATAATATATTTTATGAGAAAAAAAATAGTTTATTGAATAAGTACAAGACTATATACAGTTTTATAATAATTATAAACATCAATCTAAGTTTTCTGCTTGGAAGATTGGGTCAGTAGGTGCCTCATGCTTTGGACTAAGAGTGTGATCTGGAACTAGTTCCGGTTCTCCAGGGCTAGCTATAGGTTCCGTCTCTTGATGGGGCTCAGTGATTTCCTCTTTTTTATCTAAATCCTCAAGCAAATCATCAAAATCATCTGGAATTTCCTCTGTATCAGAAGGCATTGTCTGGGACAGGACTGAAGCAGTAGCTGTAAACAGAAAAACCAAATACAGAATGATTAGTGTATAAAATAGTAACAGGAAGAGTTGTAATAGATCAGACAGAGCAAATACAAATCAGTGGTACATTCATTTTGACTGTCTGTCCCATCATATAAAATCAAGAGTTATTGCCACAGTCTCATGATCAACTAAGATCTTAGTAGAACACTTCAAGCACCATAACCACATCCCTCAAGCTGTCCTGGAACCCCTCCCCACTCCCTGATATTTTAGGTAGCCAGACAGTTTTTAGAACTAGTCACCACTCCCAATACAACTAAAGGAGAGCGCTGCAAGTTTCCATCAGGGCTAAAGGACTGGCTGAAAGTTTCAGCTGATCTCTCTCAGCCAATAAGCTAAACCCTGTACTGCGGGGCTTAACTCTCACAGACAACTTTCTCTTCTCTTAAAGCTGCAGTGGAAATGGGGAGCAGCGTCCAGTTATCACTAGGCTGAAAAGACAGTGTTTACAGCAAAAAGCCTGAAGGTAATGATTATAATCACCAGAACAAATTCAATAAGCTGTAGCTGTTCTGGTGACTATAGTGTCCCTTTAAATGTATTTGGGGTATGTGGCGAAAGTGACCTCGCCACTGGTTTTTGGAGGGGCCTGTTTGCCAGCCTCCTGCCCTGCGACTATGGCCCTGGGATGTATTGCCCTTTAAGGAACTGATTTGGGCATATTGTATTTTATTATGCTGCTGCTGGCCCTTTAAGAACCATCTGGGGACATACTGTGGAGTTACTGGGTGGCCACCATTTCATGTATCAGAGGCACATGGTGAGAACAATGGATGACGGCCATTTTGACTCACAGACACGGTTTGGACTTTTCTACATGGTGCCATCTCGCCGGTATTTGGTGCACAAAGACATCGTGCCGTAGTTTGAAACTATAGGACAGGGGACACATTTAACAGTAATTATTTTTCATATAGCCTGTATATGTTCTGCGGAATCTGCATTAAACCGTATCTTCCAAACTACTGAACGGACCTGGGTGAATTTTGGATATGTGGTTCACCCAGATCCCCCGGTTCCGATTATTATTGCATGTTTTGGGGTCCCTGTGATATGTTTTATAATACTGTATTTTCCTGACTGTGATAATTAAGTTAGTCTATTGTGTTGAGATAATTGTATCACAGGCAGAGGGGAGGATTTCTGATGTAATGAATGGGAGTGTTAGCTGTGTTATAATGTGTTGATTGGTTGTGCTTCAAAACCCCGTGGGCAGTACTATGTTTGTAGAATGTGAATAAAAGAGGCTGTATGTGCCAGTACAGAGACTTCTTCTTCACCCTCAATCTAGAGTCCTGTCTCTTATTGGGGGAATTGCTATATCACTACAAGGGATTGCTATGCTCTGCATGCTCCCTTGGATAATCACTACTAAGCTCTTTTAAGAGCTTGTTCCTGTTTCACTCTCTTAGAGGAGAGGTTCACCCACTGGAACCTGGAGCCTTGTCGTAGGTCCAGGGTGGGTAGGAGACGGCGAGACCCCAACCAAGCTGCGGCGGTTCGTGGGGTCTGCGGTGGTTGTGGTGTCTGGCGGAGTGCTTGGAGCATCCTTCAATGGAGGTACCCTGTCGGGGTAACAGGTGATCAGTTACAGGGTACACTTAATGCAAGTGGTATCCAGGCATCCCCTGGCACTATATATTAGGTATGGCAGAGTATTCTTCTTATAGGC
>OW240914.1:104149998-104183468 GCA_933207985.1 Pelobates cultripes
CCTTTCTCCCATGGGCCTCAACGAGGGTTTCTCATTTACACCATTCATCTCTGATTAATATTATTTGTAACGATTTTCTTTTCTTTATTAATCATTTGGGTATTGTTTTTTATTTTTTATTTCATGATACACCTGTATATAATGTGAAGTAGTTCTAGTAGTTTTCATTTGACTAAGACAGGTATTTATTTTGGGGCTACCCCTTTAAGTAATTCTTCACATATCTGTAATTCGTTTCTCTTTATACTATTATAGAATATAGACTCCCCTAGAATGGTTTTTTTCATGTTGAGGAGTGTGTTCCCGTTTTTTAAGATGGCAATACTGTTTATTTTTTTACAGACAATGTTACTATATTGTTGAGATTGGATACATGACTGATACATGTAAAGATGATTTTATTTATTTATATGCAAGTATTTCCCATAATTTATGGTAGGTGACATAATTTGGACGAAATGACAATGTATCTATCCTTTTGGATAAAGGGGTTATACAGAACCCAACTAAGGACATTTAATACCCCCTCATCCTATGAATCTCCTAAACGAGTTTTATATGCATGAAAAGTTATGTTTCCAATACTGACCGACACTTGGTCTTTATTTGAATAGGGGGAGCATAAAGCCTTTTGTTAATCGGGACACAATGTAGAACTTGGGCTGAGCTGGTAACACACATTATTCCGACACCGCCCACTTAAATTGTCATCACACTAGTCCTGCCTACAATACGCACCCGGTGAAGGATAGACACACCTCTGAAAATACATGGCTCCTATTGGAGGAATCACGAAAGAGGGTCTGGCAGACAGAGTATATATATATAAGCGATCCTTTGAGCATTAGCTCGTTTGCCTCTGACAAGGGGCTTCATTAGATAGCATCGAAACGCGCGTCACGCGTTTCTTCTTTTTCTTTCCTTTATGGACAACACATATTGAATATAGCACTTGAATTGTTTCACTGTTTTATTTAGGTAGAATTAAAGTTCCATTGACTTACCACTATCAGTCTAAGGGTTATTAAGAGTAAGTGAGGGACCTCTCATTATAGAGACCGTTAGGTGTATTTGCAGTATACACTATTAACTGTCTCCTCTACTCTCCTCACTAGAACCGCTCTATACTGTATACGTAGATATGTCATGACCATTCTAAGCATCATGGTATCTACCTTCTATACCTCCTAATCTACTTCTAATCAGGCTGTATGTCTGTATATACCTTATTTTGTACTATTATTTATATATATTTTTGTTAGTATCTAAGGATTTCATATAATTAGGCATCATCTAGTGATGCAAGGTACTATTTGTACTATTAGAGGCAAGTTTTGAGATGATGCATCACATGTAATCTATATACTTACACCTCTTAATTCACTTTTATATTATATGAATTATGTACATACTTGGTTTCTTTATTCGCATTATTATTTATTAACCTTTATGGATATTTCTTTCTAGCTGGCACTTGATGACAGGTAAGAGTGATTTAATGACATGAAGTAGATTTGCTCTATTGGAGGTTGCACTTAAAGTGGTAGTCCTATTTATTATCTCTGAATGATATATTACATTTAATATGATAGCATAGCATTGCAGAAGCCTTTAAGAGCCAGACACAAAGCTTGAATTTAGCTATCTGCTGCTCAAGATTATATTCGTGATAATCACAGATTAATGTTTATGGAACTTTTTCCTTTTTATCCTCTTTAGTTTTTTTACACTATATTGGGATACCTCCACCCTTTGTATTCATATATACGTATATTCCTTCTAGACTATGATATATTTCCAGGATACACAGCTAGCCACATTTGCTTTTTTGGCAATGTGAATAGCATTGTGTACTCCTTTTCAACATACTCTGATGCACTGCAACTTACCTCATGACCTTTACCTTTGAACTTTACCCCATCGAACAGATTCCGCAGAGCTGGGAGGCCACGCTGAGAGGTCAGCCTGTAATAGTCAAGGAAGGCAATAAGATCTAGAATGAAAATTATGCTCAGTTTTACCCGAGTACTGACACGAATCGTCTGAACCCAGGTTCATCTCCTGAATAGATTTAAGGGACAGCTCATTTTGTACATTTAAACAGGACATCAAAACAAACAAATAAAAATCAATGCTGATTGATAGCAAGTCCATAATATGGTGCCCCAAGCAGCTAAAATTGAAGGGAGTCACCAATTGCAAATGTATGTTAGCAGCATGTGCGATATTAACTCCCGACCCCCATTAACTGTTCCTAAATGAACCGCAACAAAGAGTACCTACCTATTGGCATCCAGTTTAGGCTGAGGTCTTTTAGAAGCCCTCCTCGTTGGTTTAGGCTCCTCTTCTTTCTGTGTCTGACCAATGTTCTGTGTCCAGTCATCTAAAGACACAAGACAATACAACATTATGAAAATACCAAAAATGGAAAACACTGATAATAAACAGAACATCAATTAGCTTGCTCTTTGGTTAGTTCACTCTCAGGTCTCCAACAGGTTATGTGTTCACTTGTGCCATTTCAAAAAGGAACCTATACATTTTGTATATTAGGGGTCGACCGATTATCGGTCTGGTCGATATTATCAGCCGATATTCTGTATTTTCAGCAATATCGGTATCGGCCAATAAAGATACCAATATTGCCAATAATGCAGACCAGGGCCGCAATCAGGGTCCTGGGGGGCCCAGAACACACTTACTTACCTTCCCAGCAACTCACTTCAGCTCCCCTGTCTAAATCTCACGAGTCCTGCGGCACGCAGGCCATGAGAGTTAAGCAGGGGTAATTTTTGGAACTAATCTCAGCTACTCTACCCCGCGAACACCCGGTAAACTGATAACGCTGCCAATCCAACTTCCCGAACCAGTAGGAGTACTGAGCAGGTGGAACATTCGTATGCTAGCAGCCAGGGGGAGCCTTCGTCGGCATTCGTGCGAAAACCCCAGAAAGAAGACCGGTCGAGTCTAAATTTCTCTGGAACTGTTTTGGGGCTTCACTTCCTGGCCGACCACTCAAAACTTCACTCAAATGGCGTTCCCGAACCACCGAATAGATCTGAGTGATATTTTGACAAAGTGGGCGCTCAGATCCCAGCTATTCGGTGAGGTGACTTTCATGGGGTTCTGAAATATTCAGATGTGTTTTATGATGTTTGCAAATATTGTATATTTTCTGTACCTGAGAGATAATTGAATTAAAGAGTTGTTCTTACGCAATTATCTCTCAGGCACAGAGGATGAGTGTGGGAAATGTTAACTTGTCCCCTCCCAGGTCCATTGGGGAAATGCCCCTGGAATATGATTTATTTAAGAAACCCCTTGCTTGGGGAGTTGCATAAAAGCCAGCTGTGGCTGAATAAAAATCAGTTGACTCCCAGAACCGTGTGTCGTCCAGTTACTGGGGGGATTTTGCCTTGGATATTTTATTGCTTCCTCAGCTACAAGGATTATACAGCGGAAATATTTATGCTGAATATTGGAGCTTCGCTACAGAAACTACACACTTGAAGTTAGTATTTCCATTAAAAGTGAGGCCTGGAATGTTCAGGGATAACATGGAGACATACTGAAAGGTTAACAAAGAAAATGCATGCCTAGGGTATATATAATGCTTACCTGAATTAAAACAAGTAACATTAAGTTTCATACTTTACATTCCAGCAGACTAACCAGCTGGTGCTTATTTCAAATCATAGATGTTTTTCTCCAGGCAGATGTTTCCATGCCATAACAGAACACAACCAATATTTACTTCCTACTTTGCTGTACTTTCTACAATTGCTGTTATAATTTTATTTTATTTAGTGGAACAAGTCAGCACCCCAGAACAGTTCTCTTACTTGTCACAGAGTCATATAGAGGACCTATATACTAGAGTCCGTAGGAAGGGTTATTCACTGAAGTAAGAATTCAAAGTGAATTCTAACTATAAGGCCAGAGCAGCTAAATGAAAAGCACTGGCGACTTAAAATAATTTTTCCAGTTCGGACATTTTGGCTTTAAAATTGAAATTTACTTTGAATTTACATTTAAGTGAATAACTTTGTAATTCACAAGCATCTAACTGAACTGTGGACCACATTTAAGTCTACACTAATCAGTTCAAGATGTATTGTCTAGATTAGTAAAAGGGACTCCAGCATCTCTCGGGTGATAAGCAGACTACACGCAAGACCAAA
Organism: Pelobates cultripes; assembly: GCA_933207985.1. Taxonomy (NCBI): domain Eukaryota; kingdom Metazoa; phylum Chordata; class Amphibia; order Anura; family Pelobatidae; genus Pelobates; species Pelobates cultripes. The sequence continues at coordinate 104,154,180 of OW240914.1, forward strand.
AGAAGCAACCACAGCGTTTTCTCAAACCACTCAAAGTCTGAATCCGGAGTATAACTGCTGAGGAAGTTACACGTCTGCATTATCCATCTAAATGCATCCATCCTGGCACAAAAATAGGGTAAGACATGTGTGGGTAGGCTAACAGCAATTTTCTTTGCATTACCTCCATTTTCCAGATCACCGTTTTCTGCACCTGGAGAAAGTGGGGGAGGAAGTGGAGGAAAACGCTCATCTTCTGTATGCTCATAATCTGGAAGGTCAAAGAGGTCATTTTCCAGAGGATCCATCATCTCGATAAAACCTTAAAAATGAAGTTCAGTTAAGATTCAGTACATGCACTAATTTAGAGTGTTCATTTTAGAAGAACAGTAAAGAGGTGACAATATTTTTACATGACATAAGCAGGTGTACAGTGCATTCATAAAGTATTCAGACCCTTTCATTTGTTTTCTTGCAGCTTTATGCTTCCATTTTTAAATTATTTTTGTTTTCACATCAATTTACACACAATGCCTAATAATGACAAAGCATCCAAAATTAGTATTTCATAAAGATAGAATCTTTATGAAATATTCAGATTGACTTTGATGGAATTTCACTTTACGCTATACTGAGCCACAATTCTCAATATTCAAAAGATATACGGAGACAAAACAGGAACTACTTTGTCTTCGAATTTTTTCAAAGCTCAACACTACCAGCATCAAGCCAGTACAGGGACGGCTATAAGGAAATTAAGCGTTTTCTATAGCACTGAGGTCCTTCAAGAACTTCAATGGTGTACTCTTACACATGTGCGAGAGTACAGCACTGACATCGATTCCTAGCCGCTGAAGCACCAGGAGCTGAACAAAAGGAGCAGGAAGAGGATGGCGGCGCCTGAGAGGGCAGGTTCAGGTAAGGAAATCTCACCTTTGCGCCCCCACCCCACTCATAGGACCCAAAGCAGAAACGTCACAGTAGGGTATCTTTGCAATTTATGCAATGACCCCAGGCAGTTACAGATCCGCTTGATAGAATCTTTAAAGCAGCACTGTCATGCCAAACTTACCTTTCCCCAATCGCTTCCTCTTCTATACTTCTCTCAGGATCTGTACTTCACTTTTTTTCAACTGATCTAGTTTTCTTTAAAACATAAGACAAAGTAATGACTACTTTGTCTTATGTATTTTTCCTATACTTGACCAGCTTTGACCTACTTCCTGTGGGTCAAAGAAATTTTCCCACAATAGTCACCCTTTCCCCTGTGATCTCGCGTTGCCTCCTTTCTCTATTCCTGAACGTCCAGTCATTTAGACAGGACACCGGCAAAACTACCACATTTTGTCCTAACAGAATGAGAACAAACAGTTTGTCCATTCGTGGTAGGACGATCTTCAGGACCTATTGTCTTCTGTCCCGGCTCCCACCCATGAGCTTTGTGTGGGGGTCCTAAGTAACAAAAGGAGGTGACCTATTGTGACTGGTGAGTAGGGATCCCCAAGCCTCTAGTCACCTCCTCACCCCAATAAAGTAAACCCTACCTACCCACTCACCCTAAAAATAGTGGGGGGGGGGGAATTAAATACCTGTCAAAAAAAAAAAAAGATTACTTACCATTAGATGTGTTCTTTTATTCTTAAACCTTTTTTCAGCCCCAAAAAAGGCCAAATAAAAAGCCACATTTCATGTCAAACTTTGTAAATAAAAAAAACCAAACAAACAAAAAACAGAGCGGTGAAAAATAAATAAATAAAAAGTACATCCAAAAAATTATCCATCTTTACCCAGCAAGGGCACTGCGCAGACTGAGCGCCGCAGGGCAGGAAAGGCTTATAAAGCCTTCCCACACCCTACAATTTGAGTCAGAGCGCTCTGATTGCTTGGTTTAAACCAACCAACAAGAGTGCTCTAAAATGTAAATTTAAGCCTTGAAAGTTACCAATCAGTCAAGGCTCAAGATTGATCTATCATAGCACTCTGAGTCAAATTGCAGGGCGTGGGAAGCTTTACCCGCCCTGCGGAGCTCAGTCTGCGCTGTGCCCTGCTGGGTGAACATGGATTATCATTTTTAGCATTTTTTTGGGCGCATTTTTTTTTTCTTCTTCTAAGTTCGACGGGAATTATGGATTTGTTTTTAACTTTTTTAGGGCTGAAAAAAAGAATATTTTAGAAAAAAGAAGACATCTAATGTTAGGTATGATTTTTTTTATTTACAGGTATCTAGTTTTTTTGGCCCTCTCACTACTTTTAGGGTGTGGGGGGTAGGTAGGGTTTATTTTATTGGATATGGGTGGTGAATGGTTACCACCAGACATGACTGAGTTGAGGTGAAAAAGTTCCATCTTTGTGAGAAACAAGATTCGCTGGTTTGAAGAAAAAAAAAAAAAAACAGTACTTGGGGTGCTTTTTTTTTTTTTTTGCATATTCCAAGTTGGCTTTCATGTGTTCTGCAGTGAGGAGAAGCTTCGATCTGGTCAGTCTACCATAAAGGCCAGTTCGATGCAGTGTTGCAGTAATGGTTGTCCTTCGGCAGGTTTGTCCCATCTCCAAATAGCATCTCTAGAGCTTACCCAAAGTGACTATCTAGTTCTTGGCCCCTTAGAGGACCACTCCACACACAGAACACTTTAGCTCTTTATTTTTTACAAAGTGCAGATTTCCATAGAAATTTGCAAATTATAAAGCACTTGCCTTGCAAAGTTTTCTCATTGAACTGCACTGGGAAGTCTGGGATTGGACAGCCAGACTCAAGAAAGAATCGGAGGGCTTACAAAGGCTTCAGACAAGTGATCTACAGCTTTTGCAAGCTGTTTTTAGAGATAACCCCAGTTAATAAAATGCATAATTAAATGCATGGATGTTTTTCAGTGATTATTTTGTATTTGGGCAGTGGAGTGTCCATTTAATGAGGCCTTTCTCCCCCAATTGCTCAGTTTGGTCTGATAGCCAACTCTAGGAATAGTCCTGTTTCTTCCATTTTTTTGAATTATGGACAACACTCTGTGTTCAACTGTAATATATATGATTTTACTTTTTAATACATTTACAAAGTTTTCGAAAAATGTTTTTTACTTTGTCAATGTTATATTGAGAGTAGAGAGAAAGAAATTTTTTTTTTAAAGGAACACCATAGGGTCAGGAAAACAAACATGTATTCCTGATCCTAGAGGGTTTAAAAAAACAGGTTAGGTGCCACCTCTCCACGTCTCCCTTAAATACGTTTTTAAAAAGTACATTTTTCTACAGCCGCGTGTGTGTAGTGTGTGTATATAATGCAGAGTGTGTAGTGTGTGTATAACATAATGTAATGTAGTGTGTGTGTATGTATGTATATAATGCAGAGTGTGTAGTGTGTGTATATAGTGTAGTGTGTGTATATATAATGTAGTGTATATAATATAATGTGTGTGTATATATAATATTATGTAATGTAGTGTGTATATAATGCACACACTACACACACTGCATTCGCTATACACACTATACACTGCACTCACTTTACGCACACTGCATTCCCTTTACACACCACACACTACACAAACACACACTACACAGTCACTGCAATAACTATACACACTACACAAATACACACAGCTCCACTGTCTAAACACACTGCATCCACTGCATGTGGCTTGTATATTTTGTGCATTTACCTTTAGTTTATTTTTTTCAAAATGGTAAATGCATAGAATATCGGCAAGTTATCGGCCTGAAAAATAACAGATTTTCGGTATCGGTCGATCCCTAGAATAAAGCTGCAATATAACATGTGACATAAATGATGGGGTCTGAATACACTGTAAATCCTTAATTAAGAGACAGGCTTTAACCTTAAACCAATGAAAGCTCAAGCATAGAATTTCTATGCACCATGTGTCTAAATTTTTATTGCACTTACTGTAAAATGTAAACCCCTATCTTTTGCTGGAGTACTTAGACACAAAATACTCTTTGCAGGCCATTGGTGTAGGTGTTTGGCAAGATTTCTGTTTAGTCATTCCATACATTTGAAATAATACAGAATAACGAAGAGGGAGTAGTAGTCTTTTTGTGGAATAGGGGGACGTGGCTCAGAAGGCAGGCCTATGATATATTTATTGTCCCTTTAGAGGAAAAGCGATCTGTCGTGGTTATGCTGCCATATGTGCCCTGTATCATCCCGTGGTTAAGAGTCAAACACTTTTCGTTGAACCCATTCTGTCTAAATAGGATAATATTGATATACCTAATTTGATAGTAGGAACCTTAACCATTCCTTAAGAGGGGGTGGTCGACTGGTGCCTGATGAACCCAGGTTACTGTCAAAGTTTTCATAAAAGGTTAGCCAGCTTACCCAAGTATGGCTACAGAGGACTCATGATACCATCACTACTACAGTGTGGTGCAGTGGTTATGGTGTTTAACAGCAGGGCTTGACAAATTTATTTGGAATCAAGGAGCCAGCTAAAAAAGTTAGGGGCCAGTCGTTTTCAACGAGAAAAATGCAATTCCTAAAGGGACACAATAGTCATGAATGTTCCTCAGGATTCATTAATCTCTATGAGGAGATGCGGATTGGCACATTTGCTGCGCATTCACAAAATCCTCCCAATGCTTTCCTAAGAAAAAGCATTGATTTAGCTGAGATCATAAAGATTGATAATCTCAGCAATGAAGGTAGGACTTGCACGTCGCAGGTAAAAAGGTTAGTAAAACACCTTCCTCATGCGATCGGAGGGGGCAGGTGCCTAAACGCAGACACTCACACTGACAGGATGACATGCGCACACACACACACACACACACACACATTCTGACAGGCTCCTACACACACTCACTCTGACAAACACACACTGTCAGGCTCTCTCTCTCGCACACACACACACACACACACACACACTTTTTTTTTTATTGAAACCCACTCAGCCTCTCTACCTTTGGGAGTGCTGAGTGGGTCTTTCCCGGAGTTCCAGTGGGGCTGCTCTCATCCTGCGTGCAAGGGAGCAGTACTCTGCTTGTAGCTGCTCTCTGCTCCCTCGCCCTCTCTGGAATAATGCTGGGGCCAGGGTGATGTCATATTTAGGCTCCTGGCATCATTAAACAGAGCGCGACAGAGCAGAGAGGAGCTACAGGCAGAGTACTGCTCCCTCGCGCGCTGCCTACATTGCCCTCGCGGGAGCCGCCTCAGGGACACCGGCTCCATGCTGCCTCTGCCGGCTGCCTCCATCCTTCTTAGGGCAGCTGGATCTAATATTCCCCGCAGAGCTGGCAAATCGTCCCTATGGCACCTGGGATTTGTCGAGCCCTGTTTTACAGTGTCAATTTAAGGCTTGCAGTGTAGGTAAGTGTAGTTTCAACAGCTAGAGAGTCTACCTTTTGGCTGCATTTATTGCAAATAATCATACTTTCACAACGCAGTGGGCTATTCGTTTTGATTTGAGAAGTTCTGCTCTAATCAAAATCACCATTTTTTTTTTTTTATATACACACACAATTCATCTGTTTTGTTAGATGACACCAAAATACAGAAAATTATTTACACATCTGTATTAAAACCTATTATACAAAATCTTAAGCAAAGAATTAGTAAAAAGGCGACAATCAACATGCTGAGCTTTGAAAAATTGCCGTAGTCAAAAGAATAGAAGAAAGCCAAAGAACAAACCGATATTACAAAATTTTTTACCATTCTATTTTAAATTAGAAAATTCTATAAGAATGTATTTGTATTGTACCCCTACATAAGCTTAATAAATGTAAAGAGGCATAACAGAGCCATTGCTCATGTCATAACAGCTTACTAGCATTTTATTATTTTTGGTTTCTGTCCAGTCAGGCAATGTTCACAGCCCATGCGTCAGATCAACCTTTGTAACACGTGACCGCGATAATTATTCACACTGTGCAGCCCAAAGAAATGCCCAATGATATGTAGGGTTTTTTTAATAAGATTTTTGTTGTAGTGTTTTTTGTAAAGAATTACATAACAGACAGAGACATGAAAAGCAAATTGTCGCCAAAAGTACAAATAAAACAGGCTTGGGTATAGAGATTGGGGTACATCGCAGAAATAAGACTGTGCACATTATAATTTATTCTGAAAATCTGAAGATTCCCCTGTACAAAGATATTAACTATGATCTTTACGCCCAGACTTGAGAGACAACTGCAGAGAAAACTATCCGTAAACTACAAATATTCAGTGCAGGTAGTAGGTGTCAAATGTAATTTATGAACCGGTTAAATGGCACCTTCACATCACAATTGATAGGAGCTATACTCCTGGCACTATCGCTTCCTCTACCTCCCCCAGTAAATAAAGGGTTAATAATAATGTCCCTCGGCATTGGGTCGAACTCCTCCTCCATCCCGCAATGAGTCGGCTCTAATGCGCATGCATGGCAAATGCCGCACGCATTAGACCTCCCTAGGAGAAAGCATTAAATCAAATCTGACGCTGGAGGTCTTCAATGAGCTTAAGAGCTCTGGGTGCCTATAGTGTCACTTTAAACAGTCAATTAAGGGAGCACAATACGGTGTATTTTGAAATAAATTTTAAAAAATACAAATACAGATCGGGTATAATAAACATGTTACATTTTAATAGGAAATGGGCAGCTTTAGTACTCATAGAATGGCATGAACTCAAACTCAAGTAAAAAAGGAAAAAAAAAAAAAAAACACACTGAGGATAAATGAATATTCATTATCTTCAAACAAATATTAGAAATGTACACTTTTCTGTATATACTATCAGGTAAATAATATAAATTTAAAAAAAAAAAACAAACAAACAACAAAACATTGAAAGCAATGTGGCTTAGTAGCAAGGTAGAGAAGAAAAAAAAAAAAAATAAAAATAAAAAAAAAGAGAGAATCCAATATTCATATGAGTTGTTCATACAACTCGGGGGTGTCCGCACTTAGGAACACTGTAGAGTTAGGTATACATATCTGTATTCCCAATGCTACAGTCCTGATGTCCCTTAAATAAATAGTTCACCCCTATAACGAGTTTAAAAAAATAAAAATAAAAAAATAAAACATTAAAACAAATTAATCACCCCTTTACGTTGTGCCATTTTGAGCACCTGTTGTAAAGAAGGATTTTATGGCACTAGAAAAAGTGCAGAAGCTGATTACAATATTAATAAGGGGAATGTGAGATTTTAGTTCTGAAGAAACAAATATAAATCTGTTTATTGAAAAAAAACAAAAAAACCTTGTGGCGTAAGGAGGGCCTGATGCTTGATTCCAAGATTTATTTTTTTACAATCAATCGAGGGTTATAGTATCCATTTAAATGTCACAAAATTTGATATAGTGTGCAAGTCCTCTTCTTTGTCTATATTACATTTAGGAGACTGGCACTTGGGATCACTGAGCACCCCCCATCTTGTGATTTTTAAAACAACGTTGTCTCATTGACAATTTGGAGTAAATATGTTGGGCTAGGTTCTCAATATAAGTACATCTTTTTTCACACCTAAAATCATTTTCAAGGTGCCAAGTCAGATGACCTAAGAAGTCAAACTCCACCCAGTATGTCCCTATATTTTGATATCAGGTGTCTTGGGGAAGAAGCACAGGAAAGCTTATAGACACAAGAGAAACCATTCACATGGAGAAGAAAATAGGTCAGAGAACAGACAGGAATTAACTCACGGCAAGTAACAGCCCACCTGCTTGTCTTAAGGTAAGAGAAAATGTGCATTTTAGACACGTGTAATGTCTATCACTGGAAATCTGTCGTGCACAAAACTTGTGCTGCTTAATACATTTGCAGCTTATTACATACTGCTAGATCAGCATGAGATAATTCTCTTTTCTAATTGCCAAAGAACACTGAAAATTACAATAACTTACTGTCCAAACATTTGCTGTATATTAATCCCTTTAAGGGATCCTATAGTGCAAGAAAAACAAAGCCGTTTTCTTGGCACTATACGGTTAATAGTTTCGCCCCTCCCTTTGGGCCCCTCATGGGGCAAAAGAAGTTAAAAACTCTTTAGCCACTTACCTGAATCCAGCGCTGATGGAGAATAAATTGTTATACCTATGCAATGCTTAGTGAATATTCCTCTAGACATACAGAGCTATATATACACATAATATATATTTATATTATGTTACAGTCTGTCAGTCTCATGTCCTGCTTTCTACTTCTGTATTTCTTAATACTAGCTAAAAGTATATACTATATACATGGCTTGAAAGACTGAATGGTCAGTAGGCCTGATTATAATACAAGATACTCATCCTTTGAATGGGTTAAACTCACATTCTTTAAACATACCATATTTTTCTGTTCAAGTGCCTGACACTAGCTTCTACTATATAAACATCCTGCCCTTGGAAAAAATAACATTCTCTCTAAGCACCTAAAATTTTTATTGGGTTCCTAAATCAAAGACTGTCATGTGCATCACTTAACAGAAGACATGAATTTAATAACATATATTATCCTGTATCTACAGATACCTGGACAGGTCTTCCTCGATGCTTTGTTGGTGGGAGGGGGCGCGAGGGAATAGAGGTGAAGCGCTAATTAAAGTCCCACACGTGTAATTAGTACACCTAGATATACTTTGCCTAAACTTTCACCTGCAGTACCAGAAAAGGGGACTTGTCATATATGCAAGTAAATAAAGAGTTTTTAAAAGCCTTTTTTCTTAGTTAAGTCTTTCCATGTCTGCAGGGGTTAAAAGCAAGAAATATTTTTCCCCTGACTGCAATCTCTTGCAGTTGGCTCCCTTTTCTTTCTCAAGCAGTAACCTTGAATAATTTAGATAAGAAGTGCTAGACAGGCTCAGTAGACTTACAGCAATAGGTAATGTTTTAGGAATACTGTTTGCACTAAAAATGCTATGATTGGTTTGATTTTGCCTTTTATTGTACACACCCCAAGAAAACTGTGTTTTATACATATACGATGTACCCGCATGAAAAAAATGCTACTACTTTCTTGAACTTTATCTGACTGGCGTGTGCATTGATTGTACATGGCAGTGAACATACATAGAGACAAAGGAAAGCAGAATGGGATACTGCATAAGTCCATGGCAGCATAAAAGGGTTACAGACCCTGTAAAATTTTGCAGCCTAACAAGCGTCGATGTCCCTCGGCGCTGAGTCAGGCTCCACCCACGATGTTGATACACTATGTCAAAGGGTTCCACAGGAAAAATTGGGAACCCCTGCCCTAATGTATACCTTTGTTACTGTCTTGTGAAGCTACTGACCATTTTGTGTTTTACAGTTATAGAGATGGGTTTGATAGGTCAGGATTCATAAACGAGAGCATTGTTTTTTGTTGGTTTTAGATAAAGATGTTATTTTTTTATTTTACTTATGCTATAAACAAAAATGTAATGTAAGGTGTATAAAAGTCTTTAGTCACAAATATGTTATTTAAAACTTGATATTTGTACCTGTCTTGCTTTATATATCTCCTTGACTCGTGACAATAAAAGCGTTTGAAACTAAAAACAAACCTTCAATCCTCCCCTACTAAACATTAAACTTACTGCTGTTAACTCAGTAAATTTACTACTGACCCATGTGTTAGCTAAAGGTACAATATTTTGAGGCTATAATCTAGTTGATATTATTGTTATTTGTTTCATTTATATTTTGCTGCGATTGACATTGAATCCCTTTATTTGAATTAACACTATCAAACAGGACTGATAGTGTTTTGGTATAATGTGTTATTTTTTCACCGCAAGCTATATTATAGGACAGGGGTAGGGAACCTTTCAGTAGTACTGTGACAAAAAAAATGTTTAAGTCCCTTGGCGTGCCAGTCCTATTTTTTAAAATTGAGCTGTGTATATTGCCATATTGTCTTATTTATGGGTGTTGCAGTTGTTTTGTAGCGCTGTATTTGTGTGTATGTGGGCTGCTATATTGTATATGATCATGGGTAGTTTGTGGTATTGTGTATACATATGAATGTGGACTGTGTATTGGGACTGTTTGTGAAAAATTGTGCGTGTGGATGCTATGTCATATTGTGTTTGGGGTGTGTGTGTGTAGGGCTGTTTGTGGGGTTATGTGCATGTATGTGGATTGTCAGTGGTATTGTGTTTGTTTGTATTTTTTTGTATGAAGGGAGGCTTCTTCTGCAGCTCTGTGTATAACTTGCAGTGTGGGTGGCTTCCCTAGGGTCTAGTGAGAACTGGGCTGGCCATGTACTGGTCAAGGGAAGAAGCTGCAATTGCTGCTGTGGGCTGCTCTACTCCAGTGTGAATTTATGTTCACATGTGCTGTAATCCAGAAATTGAGGATTGTCCCTCATAACCTTTTTGCACTAGCAGATATCTGAAGTTCCAGCACCTGTTAGGCCAGCACCCTCGAGTGTCGTGCAAAAGCACCTGGAGTCCTATGCATGGCACACGTGCCATAGTTGGCCTACCCCTGTTATAGGACGATTGTACTTTTTAGATGTTATTGCATAATAATGCTTTAATAATTTGCTATACTGTAGGTGTCTTTGCGGTTAATACAGAAAACTACCAATAAAATGTTTTAAAAATAAAACAAAACATAAACACAGATCATTGCATTTGTGTCTTAGCAACCTACTGCTCTTCCCACCTTTTTTATGTCTAAAGGAAAATGCAGCATTCTAAAGATTCAATTATATGCGCATTCCTGCCAACAGTATCTAAAGTAAAAGCAATTTCAAAGAGTGGCCATTAGTTCAATAGAAAGAGAATAATAAATCTCTAGAGCACATTTCTATTGATGACGCACGATACAATGTCAAGGATGAGCAATGAGACGCACCTAACACTTGTCAACATAGCTCTTTTACCCATTGCTGCATCACAAAATCTTGCCAACATTTCTATTTATTACTTGATCATGTGGGGAGGGTTGGAGATGTAAATGCTGCACACTTACTGCCCAAATAACCCTTTACCAACCGGGCTCTGGAATTTAATTTTTTTTTGCAACAAGACAACAAGTCTGCTTTAAAGGGACACTGTAGGCACCCAGACCACCTCAGCTCATTTAAGTGATCTGGGTGCTGTGTCCCTTTTGCAACAGAGGGCTTCTGGAATCGAAAATCGTTATCTAACCCTGGACGTCCTCACACTCTGCATGATGACCTCCAGCGTCAGATTTTCCCGCATAGGAAAGCATAGATGAGAATGTGCATGCATATTAGGTCTCCCCCGCCGGCTGATGCTGATTGACATACTAGAACAGTAGGTAAAATGGGACCTGCCCAAATGATCTTACAATCTAAAACAAAAGGAAAACATTTGCTCCAGAAAAAGAAATGTCTACATATCCAAGTGACGTCATAGCATTCAACACAGATTAAAGGGACACTGAGCACCATAACAACTTCACCTCAACGAAGCGGTTATGGCACCAGAAGCCATCTTACCATAAGAGGTTAAATCATTTACCAAAGACAGCACACGTGATGGTCAGGAGCCTTAATCATGAAGCCTCAGATTGGGCACCGATAATAGTCTGAGAAAGTCTGAATTGTCAGCCAGCTATCACTAGCTCTTCATTCATAAAACTGTGTGGAAAAGGTACACAACACAGATTTATGATTGGGGTAACCAATGATGGGCTGAGAGCGTCAGCTGACACACTCAGCCTATTGAAACACAATTAAAGTAAGTCATTGTGATAAAAACTCCACCAATTTCCTGTGCAGACAGCCAGATCCTTGTTCCAATGGATGACCAATAAAATAAAGACAATAAGCCTCCAGCAATCAGCATAAACAGTATAATAGTGGTTTATTCAGTTATCTAAAAGGACAGCTGGCGTTTTGACACAATACTCTGAGCAGTGCTCAGTCCAAGGCTTCCTGCAGTATTGAAGCCTAAAACCATCATTGGAAGGAGCTGGATAGAGCAGACTAATGCCATCTTTGCAACTTTCAGGCATAAACGAGTTACACCTTTAAGGTAATCAGTTGCCCAGGACCTACAGGCATCATAACAACTTAATTGAGATAAATTTGGCATGGTGCCTGGAGTGGTTCTTTTAAGGGATATAATGCTTCTCCTAACACTGTAGCTTTATAACCAGACTATGATATGACCATGTGTCAATCCCCATTGTGTGACTATCACAGAAGTTACTCGGTACAGATCTTAGGGGGTAATCAACCTGGCTGTATTCAGGGGATTCCAACAAGAGAGGCTGACCTTCTTAGGTTCAATATAACGAAGCAGCGTGGTAAGCCAAAAATAAGTTGTTGGGGTTTTTTTACATAAAAGGTTTACTGACTTTTCTGGACCTGCCACACCTCATCTATATGTAATGTAATGCTTTCAAATAATTTCATATCACTTTCCACAGCCCAAGATGTATTGAAGGGAACACTCTCTTAGTATCATAACCTTTAAACACATTTCTGCATTCAATCTTACACACAAACTCAAGCCCATTGTCGACATGAAAATATTCATATGCACTTACAATGCTGCTAATGTACAAAGAGATGTTATCATGCTCTCATATTGCAAGGGCAGAAATGTAATCATAGATATCACGCTCTTCGCTAATTAAGGCCAACTAAACCTGGACAATACTACCACGGACAAATGTGGAAGTGTAAAGTGCTCTTGCAAACTGTAAGGGCAGAATTCACGAGGGGTTTGCAATCATTTCAATTGGCCAAGGCAGGTACCAGCAAAAAAAAAATATATATATATATATATATATATATATATATATATATATATATATATACACACACAAAAATAAATTTTCACTCTTACAAATGTATGCTTTTAAAGTGGGCATGAAATTACTTTCTTTTGTTTTATTTTTATATATGTCATTTGATCCTGAGGAAGGTCCCTGTGCGGACCGAAACGTTGATCTTGTTCGTCTTTCTTATGGAATAAAATAAGAGTTTCGTCGTTCAGACCGTGAGTGCAACCCTTGAATTCATTTGTTGGAGTGTATATATATATATATATATATTTTATCAATTACCTAAACTAAAAGATGTTTAACTTAATTTAAAATAAATAAGTGTTTTCTCTTAATATCACGTGAAGCTCTGTGTAAAATCTCCTATAGTAGAATGGTATAAGTAAATGAAAAAGAAAGAAGTGGGGGGGGGGGGCGACGGGTGAGATGAGATGTTTTATTTTTTTAAACCTGTATTATTTCTATACAATCTTATATTATTAGTAAAAAAAAAAAAAAAAAGCGTATAGGCCAACACCTTTTGTATTTGTCTGTGTATATCGTATGTTCTCCGCTAATTGTACAGCGCTGCGGAATCTGTTGGCGCTTTATAAATACCAGTCATAAATAAATAAATGAGTAGTACATATAGGTATTTGAGAGGGTTACAGCGTGACCATCTTCTGGCCATGCCTGTGACAAAGAATAATGGGGAAATAAATTATATATTATATAAACCTCGCTATGTATTATATAAATCATGCTGTATTTCTCCCACTGTAAGCTGAATGTATATTGTAATCCCAATACAGACACTGACAGCTCACTTAACATAAAATGCCCAATGAACCCTCTCCCGTGCACCTACCGGCTCTGTTTATATACCTACCGTGCACGTGGGGACTCCGAGCGCTGCGGCCACAGCCACACAGACAGTGCGCGCCTTCCGCCTCACTGACGTCACGAGCAGAGGGAGGAGCTACCGCTCACTTCGCGCCTCCGGCTAGGTGTTACTACGCAACTAAGAGAAAAGTGATAGCACACCCAGTGTTCTACCAGATTTCCCTACAGGAATAGTATCTTCTTTTGTTTTTTTTACGTGTATAAACTTTATTGATCTCAATGGCCGTTAACAGGGGATGATAATGATGCAAACTGTGCTTCTGGGTATTCATCAGTGGCTGGGAATACAAACACTTGTTTTGGCTGCTGTTATTGTGAACTGTCTGCCCAGTAACTAGCGGAGAGCTTGAAAGGTTTGGGTTTTTGTTTTGTTTTTTAAGACTGAAAGTTGATTTGCTTTGCAATGCGTGTCCCACAAAGGTCACCAGTGATCTAGCCTAACTTAAAGGACCACTCTAGGCACCCAGACCACTTCAGCTTAATGAAGTGGTCTGGGTGCCAGGTCCAGCTAGGGTTAACCCTTTTTTCATAAACATAGCAGTTTCAAAGAAACTGCTATGTTTATCAATGGGTTAAGCCTTCCCCTATTTCCTCTAGTGGCTGTCTCATTGACAGCCGCTAGAGGAGCTTGCGTGCTTCACAGTGAGAGCACGCAAGCGTCCATAGGAAAGCATTGATAATGCTTTCCTATGTGACCGGCTGAATGCGCGCGCAGCTATTGCTGCGCGTGCGCATTCAGCCGACGGGGAGGAGAAGAGGAGGAGAGCTCTCCGCCCAGCGCTGGAAAAAGGTAAGTTTTTACCCCTTTCCCCCTTCCAGAGCTGGGCAGGAGGGGGTCCCTGAGGGTGGGGGCACCCTCAGGGCACTATAGTGCCAGAAAAACGAGTATGTTTTCCTGGCACTATAGTGGTCCTTAAATAGAAAGAAAAGTTTTATTCAAATATTATTATTAAACCTGCTGATAAGGGTGGAGGTCATGAATAAGACGTACTATCCTCAGTAAGCTTCAGACAACTAAATTATGTTTATACATAGGTGACTTTACCAGTGATATAAAATGTATCGTTCCTAGATAGATTGAGGGACTGGGCACTAAAATGGCAGATAAAATTAAAAGGGACTCTCCAGTGCCAGGAAAACCAGGTTCCTGCAGTGCCCCCATCCCATGTTGCTGAAGGAGTTAAAACCCCTCCAGTGACTTACCTGAATCCAGCACTGATGTCCCTTGGGTGCTGGGTCAGGCTCCGCCCACGCTCCTCCCCCGCCGGCTGACCTAATGCGAATGCGCTGCATTATTCAATGCTTTCCTATGGGGATTCCGGCGACACTGGAGGTCTGCATGCATTTCGTGTTTTAAGATCCCGGAAGTCCCTCTAGTGGCTGTCTATCAGGACTTAACCCTGCCAGGTAATCACTGCAGTTTATATAAACCGCAATAATTACACTTGCACGGTTAAGGATGATGGGAGTTGGCACCCAGACCACGCTAATGGGCAGAAGTGATCTGGGTTCCCTGAGTGTCCCTTTAATGTAGAAAAATGCAAAGTTATGCATTGTCGTAAAGAATAAGGATGTGGAATTCTCTGACCGAAGAAGTGGTTTTATCAGAGCCTGTGCAGATGTTTAAACAGCAACTAGATGCATACTTGCAAAAACATAATATTCAATTTTTCAACTGTAGGGTAATAGCTTCATGATCTGACTGCCATTCTGGGGTCAAGAGAGATTTTTTTCCCCTAGTTAGTTGCAATATTGGAAGTGCTTCAAACTGTTTTTTTATTTTCTTCTTTTGGATCAACAGCAAAAAACAAATGTGAGGAAGGGTGAACTTGATGGACACGTCTCTTTTCAGCCTATGTAAGGCAAGTGATAAGGGAATAATTGACAATGAACTTAAGAAATATCTTACTATTAATGATCCAGTAGTTCCTGTTCTCTCTATCTTATCTGAAGTGTACAAGTGCTTGGAGAAGCCACCAGTTACATAACTGAAAAGAGACTTGCGTCCATCAAGTTCAGCCTTCCTCACATATGTTTTTGCTGTTGATCCAAAAGAAGTCAAAAAACCCTGTCTGAAGCACTTCCAATTTTGCAAACTAGGAAAAAATTCCTTCTTGAACCCAAAATAGCAGTCAGATGTATCCTTGGATCAAGCAGCTATTACCCCACTAATTAGAAATTATATCCCTGTATGTTATGTTTTTGCAAGTATTTATCCAATTTCAGTTTAAACATTTGTATGAACTCTGATAATACCACCTCTTCAGGCAGAGAATTCCATATCCTTATTACTCCTACTGTAAAAAAAAAAACAACCTATGTATAGCCCTGTTTAGGAATAGATTTCCAGATAATGGTTTGTACTGGCCCCGAATATATTTGTATAATGTTATCATATCTCCTCTGAGGTGCCGTTTTTCCAAACTAAAAATATTTAAATTTTTTTAACCTTTCTTCATAACTAAAATGTTCCATTCCTTTTATCAATTTTGTAGCTCGTCTCTGCACTTTTTCTAGTGCCATGATATCCTTATGCAGTGCAGTGTTTAATGTTAGTACTTTTTGTCATCTAAGAACAGGTGCGACCTATGATATCAAGGGATGGTTTACGTGTGATACCACCCATGTGTTATACATTTGAATATACCCCTGTGGTTTGGTCTACCTGGGCGAAACCTGTATAAAGAGGTTAAACTTACCTCTTTCTCCAGCGCCAGGCAGGGAGCTCTCCTCCTCCTCTCCGCCTCTTCTCCTCCTCTTCGGCTGAATGCGCATGTGCGGCAAGAGCCGCGCGCGCATTCAGCCAGTCCATAGGAAAGCATTCTCAATGCTTTCCTATGGACGCTGGCGTCTTCTCACTGTGAAAATCAGTTTCTCTGAAACTGCTATGTTTATTAAAAAAAAAGGGTTAACCCTAGCTGGACCTGGCACCCAGACAACTTCATTAAGCTGAAGTGGTCTGGGTGCCTATAGTGGTCTTTTAAGGGGCTGAATGCTCCTAAAAAGTGTAGGCTCTTATCCAGAGAACTTAAAAGACTAGGCCCAGATATAGCCTTTCTACAAGAAACCCACCTACCTAAGACCCTAGGGATATCCCTCAGAGACCACATATACTACACGGGCTATGAGGCTAGATCACACTCCAAACGCAACGGAGTAGCGATTCTAATACACAAACGTTGTCCGCTACGGGTCACGGGGGTCATCCCAGATCCAGACGGACAATACCTCATAATTTCCGGGACGTTATTTGCTCACACCATTCACCTCATAAACATTTATGCACCTAATGAACCATCCAGAGATTTCTGGGATCAAATAGCAAACAAACTGAAAGCTTTACAGCATGGCATGATTATAATGGGAGGTTACTTTAACACCGCTCCAGGCCCTGCCGCAGATAGGGGGACCATAAGGGGCTTATCACGCTCACACGGCAGAGGGAGACAAGACAGACTGATACATGACTTCATCTGCACAACGGGACTGATAGATGTGTGGAGGGCCCAACACCCAAGAGAAGTAGACTACACATTCTACTCCGCACCCCACGACTCCTACTCCCGCATCGACTACTTCTTAGTAAACGACCAAGCCATCCAAAAGACCACAAAGTCCTCAGTAGGATCCATCACTTGGTCTGACCATGCAGACATCAGCTTAGAACTAGACAACCTCTGTGCCACGACCCAGTGGAACTGGAAACTAACCACCTCCCTACTGCAGGACCCAGCCATTAAAGAGACTATACGCAGAGAGATTGTAGAATACTTCCAACTAAACACCACACAGGACCTGACACCCACAACCATATGGGCTGCTCACAAAACTATTATCAGAGGTACCCTCATCAGGGAAGCCACCATAAAAAAGAAACTAAAAACACAACAATTAAAAACCCTTTTACGCGACTTACACACTCAAGAACAGAGACACAAATCCAACCCCACACCCGACGGACTCATAGCCCTACAGACTACCCGACGCCACATTAGAGAGACTCTGTTAGACGATGTCGCGAAGGCTATGACATGGTCTAAGAGAACATTCTACGAACAGGCCAACAAAATGCACACGCTCCTGGCCCGCACACTGCGCCCGCGACCAAGACAAACACACAGCACAACACTCAGGGACCATACAGGACAGACTAAAACAGAACCGGCGGATATAGCTCAAATCTTCACCGACTTCTATAAATCCCTATACAATCACACACTCACTGACGCCGACAATGCACCAGACATGCGGGAAGATATCAGGCAACACCTTAGCAAAATTGATCTCCCGAAACTAACCCCTTCAGCAATAGAGACACTGGGGGATGAATTCACAGCAGACGAAATAGACAGAGCTATCTCCCGCCTTAAGGGACAAAAGGCCCCGGGTCCTGACGGCTACGAGGGCAGCTATTACAAGACATATAGAGAAGAGCTGATACCTCACCTACTAAAGTGGTTCAACCACCTGATGCAAGGCGGAAATCCCGACCCAAAAATGTCTACGGCCCACATAGTACTAATACCAAAACCGGGGAAAGACACAACATACACTGAACATTACAGACCCATATCGCTGATCAACCATGACGTTAAACTACTGGCCAAGATATTAGCAGAAAGACTATCTCCACACTTAATGAACCTAATTCACGAAGACCAGGTGGATTTCATTCCCGGACGAAAGCTATTTGAAAGCACTAGACGCAACATCGACTTAATACTTAACACAGACGACCTCACGCACCCCAACGCTCATACTCTCTCTTGATGCTGAAAAGGCTTTTGACAGGGTAAAGTGGACATACCTGTTTGAACTCTTACGAAATCTCCGGTTCCCCGAGACGTACATTAAAACGATCCAAGCCATGTACACAGATATCAAGGCACACATCCGGATCCCGGGTGCCATGACAGCCCCTATCACCCTACACAACGGCACACGACAGGGCTGCCCACTGTCACCCCTCCTGTTCGTACTCACACTAGAACCTCTAATGCAAGCAATCAGATCGAACCAATCTATACAGGGAATCACGGTGGGCGACCAGACATATAAAGTATCAGGATGTGCGGACGATGTCCTTCTCACTCTCTCAAACCCAAGGAACTCAATAAAGGCCTTAGATCGAGAATTAACAGCATATGGAGACCTATCGGGCTATAAGGTCAACCTGTCCAAATCCACTGCACTCCCAATAGCCATGACAACAAACGACAACACACATAAGGAACCAGCACCACATACCTATAGCACAAAACACCATAAAATACCTAAGGATACAACTGACCGCAGACCCCAAACAGCTGTACGAGGTTAACTACACCCTCCTTCTCAGGACCCTCAGGGCCGACCTTGACAGATGGGTAGACAAACCTATATCTGGGATAGGAAGGGTCCACACAATAAAAATGAACGTTCTCCCCAGACTCCTCTTCCTTTTATAAGCACTGCCCATACCTATCACTAAAACAGATCTAGCCCCCCTGCAGAGGACAATAGGGGATTTTATATGGCAACACAAATGACACAGAGTCTCACGCAACGTATTGTATAGGCCCAAAGATGGAGGAGGGCTAGGCCTGCCCCACCTCTACAACTACTATCTAGTGGCCCAATTGGCCCAAATCGCCATGTGTCACTCGACACCGGGCGGACCTAGAATCCGACATAACGGGAGCTGACCTGCCCCAATTCTACATTTGGCTACCAAGGGAACATAGGGCCATCCTACGCACTAACTGCCCAGCTATCCTAAACTCCCTTCGGGTCTGGGACGCAGTGGCCCTTAACCCCTTAAGGACCAAACCTCTGGAAAAAAAGGGAATCATGACATGTCACACATATCATGTGTCCTTAAGGGGTTAAACACAAATTAACCACCTCATCTTCTCCACTGATGCCCCTGTTGAGGAACAGAGCGTTCCCACCGGGAATGAGGGCCCGAGATTTCAAAAACATCGAGGAGGCGGGTCTAGAGAGAGCGATACACCTATATGAAGGAAACCAAATAGTGCCATTTGAAAAGTTGATGGAAAGGACCAGGTTACAACCCCCAGACTTCTTTAGATACATCCAAATTAGAGACTTCGCACAACATAACCTAGCAAAAACTGCGGCACAAACTACACCAACCAGTTTTGAACGAATGTGCCTCAAAGAAAAACCCCCAAAGGGACTCATCACACACTTATAAGCACACCTATGCACAAACAGCACAGACGGGGGCGACCCGCACTACACTACAAAGTGGGAAACAGACCTTGGAGAGACCCTAGAGGGCACAGAAATCTGGGACGCAAACAAAGCTATCTCAGTGTGTGTCACACAACAAGAGCAGGCCTATAAGACCATGCTGAGATGGTATACCACCCCAGTAAAATTGTACCATATGAGAAAAACTCCAGACGACTTGTGCTGGAGGGGCTGCGGAAACAAAGGGACGTACTTGCATATGTGGTGGAACTGCCCGAAAGCGCAGACCTTCTGGAGGGGAGTTGGGAACCTTCTTGATAGGGTATTCCACAGAAAAGTTATTAGACCCATGGGTTTTTCTGCTCTCCCGAACACTAGAAGATTAGCCAAGGGGGGAACAGAAACTCCTGCACAAAATCACGCTTGCTGCCAGACTCACCATGGCACAGGCATGGCTTAAACCAGCAATCCCCCAGGTAAACACAGCAATACACAAAATAAAAGACACACAAGTCATGGACCACCTTACAGCACTGGTGAGAGGCACCATGAAATCTTACGAAAAAGTCTGGGACCTGTGGATAGCAGGGGATTGGGAGAGCTGAGAGGGGAACACAATAGGGATAACCCCACGGGTCTAACACTCACATCGATCCCGAAGGAACCTCCCACAGTGCTCCAAACTCCTCAATGAGGGGGTCTCTCCACCCCACCCCCCCTTCTCCCTCCTCTTCTCTCCATTTCCCCCTAAAATATTCTATCACCGTTACCGGAGAAGGGACCGCGACTATCCATTTCTAAACAGAAGGGGTCACAGTCCATAACAAATGGTTAACTCCGCAACGACCAAGGTTTCATGATTTTGATTTTGATTTTAGTTATTTTGTTTTATTTTCTACAAAATATAAGTGAAGAAAAATGACACTAAATAGCAAGTACATTCAAATTGGAGATGTGATACTAAAAGGTGTAAAATGGAGTATAACCTGTCTACAAACCTATGTTTATTAATACAAAAAAAGGAAGTTCGGTACCAGCGCTATAATATTGGATACTGATTCTTATTACCACACTGTGAAAAAATGGTAAACCAAGCAGCTAAATCACCTATTCTTATCTTATAATGTGTAAGTATCAAGCAAAATCTGGCGGTGAAGTGCTTAGTGTCAATGCAGTGCAAGTTCTATCTATTAGACTTGTGCAGTAAATTCATCAATAAACATGCATATATACCTTTATAGGTGTCTATAGTAGAATCTTAGTAAAATGTATTGTTCCTTTAAAACATAAAATGGAAACACAAAATAGTATAGACTGTATATAAAATGAAATTACAAAGATAAAGACAAATCACCACTCACAATTTAATGAGCTAAAAAGTATAGCTCAATTAGTGCACTTTTGGGGTCCGTTGAGGCGACCCTTTCCCTTCTTTTAGGAGATAAGCTTGATGTCTTTATCCTATATTGTAAAAGAGAACAGATATGGTGCAATATTGCAATATTCCTTTAAATGGTGAAGTATAAGGGTAATTTGTACTCACAAACCCTGAGCCTTCCAATTAGGCTCAAATCTGATAGCATATGTGGTTAAGGACCACATTCCTTCATTTAAGTAGCAGGGAAAAAAATTGCCTTAGGTGTGTAGATAAAAAATATATATATTTTATTACAATTAAATATATAGAAAGTACCAATAAAATACTAAATAAAAAACACACACTAAACAGGCAAATGGAAGTCCAATAGTAAAGAGTCCTATGCTCACAAATCCCAGGACGCCTTTTCGCCTCAAAGGCTTCCTCAGCTGGGTAGAAAAAGTCTCTGTAGTCTCCCTTGGTCTTCTTTCCTGCTATATATATACCCTCTAATGGGGGAATTCATTAATTTCATGTTTGTGTGTTCGCAGGCTTTCACCATCGAAACAGTGATGCCCTGCGTTTCAAACCTCTCTCCTGTGCCAATACCTAATTTCCTTATGGGTTACTATTATTATACCCCACTAAGTAGATACTTAAAATACACATTTGGAATATGTACAATGATCTCTAAAATAGACAGATCTTGAATATATGTATAGATAAATGATAAAAAAAGTTATTTCTAGTATATCTTATAATATTTAAAGGACCACTATAGGCACCCAGACCACTTCAGCTTAATGAAGTGGTCTGGGTGCCAGGTCCAGATAGGATTAACCCTTTTTTTTTTTTTATAAACATAGCAGTTTCAGAGAAACTGCTATGCTTACACTGAGGGTTAATCCAGCCTCTAAAGCCTCTAGTGGCTGTCTCATTGACAGCCGCTAGAGGCGTTTGCTTGCTTCTCACTGTAAAAATCACAGTGAGAAGACGCCAGCGCCCATAGGAAAGCATTATGAATGCTTTCCTATGAGACTCGCTGAATGCACGCGCGCACGGCCGATGACATCGCTAGGAAGAAGGAGAAGAGGCGGAAAGCTCCCCGCCCGGCACTGGAGAAAGGTAAGATTTTAACCCCTTCCTCTCCCCAGAGCCTGGCGGAAGGGGGACCCTGAGGGTGGGGGCACCCTCAGGGCACTATAGTGCCAGGAAAACGAGTGTTTTCCTGGCACTATAGTGGTCCTTTAAGATCAACATTTTTAAGCAATACAAATAAGAGGAGAATAATATATCCTACAAATTATCCAAATGGAATTCCAAAAAACTAATACAACTATATAAAATAAGATTGTGTAACAATATCTAACATAAATTTGATATATGGATTGCCTCTAATAGAAAAGTGATTGTGCTCCCAATAATAAAAAGGAAAAAATGGGAAAGTGCTAGTGATAAAATACAAAATGGAAGAGATTCCAAGAAAGTCTGATATTTAAAAGGATATAATGGGCATTACTATAGTAAATAGAACCATAAAATCATAAATAAAACTAGGAATATTAGGTTAAAAAGTGGCACATCTCAAAATCCATTAACAACAAAAAAGCAGATAGACTTTAGCATATTTAACAAGGTGCTGGAAATCTGAATGTTGTTAACTTTTAAATGTTCTCCACGTGTATGTGTGTATATATGTGTGTGTGTGTATATATATATATATATATATATATATATATATATATATATATACACACCGTTGCAAGAAAAAGTAAATGAACCCTTTGGAATGATATGGATTTCTGCATAAATTGGTCATAAAATGTGATCTGATCATCATCTAAGTCACAACAATAGACAATCACAGTGTACTTAAACTAATAACACACAAAGAATGAAATGTTGCCATGTTTTTATTGAACACACCATGTAAACATTCACAGTGCAGGTGAATCTACATCTATACACACATATTGCCTGATGCATACATCCAGGCCCGGACTGGCCATCGGGCATACCGGGCAAATGCCTGGTGGGCCGCGATGGCCGTGGGGCCGAGGCCGGCAGGGAGATCACAGGATCTCCCCTGCCAGCCCCTGCAGGGCCAGCGCTACCCAAGTGCTGGCCCTGCTATGTGCCTCCATGGGCCGGTGGGGAGATCAAAGATCTCCCTCACCGGCCCACAGGCAGTTACAGGCGGCAGCCAGCTGGGGAGGGAGGGAGGAGAGGACCCGGCAGAGCTCTAACAAGCAGGTCCGCCGGGTCCTCTCGCGGGATTCTGAGCGTTGCTGCGTCTGAGCGTTGCCGCAGGCTAGTGTTCACTCTCGCGAGAGTGAATACTAGCCTGCGGGTCACTAGCCTGCGGGTCATTAGTGATGACAAAACACACCCTCTCTGGCCCGCCCCCTTCTTGGGGGGCCGCTCTAATTGAAAAATGCCCGGGCCTAATTTTTTTCCCAGTCCGGCCCTGCATACATCTATACACACATATTGCCTAATACATAGACCCATAAAGGCACACTGATTAATACTTACATCCATACACACATACTACCTAATACCTACATCCATACACATATACTGCCTAATACATACATCCATACACACATACTGCCTAATACATCCATCTGCAAACACATATTGCACAATACATACATACATCTATACGCATATATTGCCTTACATACACCCATACACACACATTGCCTAATACCTACATCCATACACGCACACTGCCTAATACATACATCTGCAAACACATATTGCACAATACATACAGCTATTCACATATATTGCCTTACGTACACCCATACACGCACACTGCCTAATACATACATCCATACACACATACTGCCTAATACCAGACATCCCAAGTCCGGTAGTTCCGGGAGACTCACGCATGTTGAATGCGGCTCCCTGACACCCGCAGATCATACACAATATTCCGGAAATCACAAACACAATCTAATGTGTGTGTGATTTCCATTATATTGTGTATGATTTGCGCCCCCTAAAATCCCCATACAACTCATTAAACAAGGGCCCCGTGGTTTGCTGGCCCTTTAAGAGCCGGGCCCCTGTGATATCAGCTAGCAGGGAGGAAGTGATGACAGCCTATCACTTCCTCCCTGCTTCTCAGAGAGCTGACGCTGGGGAGGAGGCAGTAGCATGGAGGCAGAAGAAAGGGCTGGAGTGAGCTGCTGCTGCATGCTCACTCCTATCAGCCTCAGCCAGCAACAGATCTCTCAGCAAGACTGTCACGTATTCATCCCCTTATAAAAATGTGGTTAATGACATTTACTGTCCACACAGGAAAAGTTGTGCCGAGCAGCAACCTAATCCACAGAAGGGTTAATGCTGAGCAGCAATTATGCAAATGGAAACCTGGTAACTGACTTTGGGGTCAAAGGCCGGTTACAGCCTATCAGATCTAGAGGAGGGGTATTTAGGCCCAGTTCTCATCCTGCTCAGTGCCCTGTCGTGGTTTCCCTTGTGGTTGTCCTAGAGTGCGTTATTGATTCTGGTTATTTGACTTTGGCATTGTTTTTGACTTCCCTGTTTTCTGGTATCCCTGACACCTGGCTTTTCCTTATCGTTGTGTCTCTTTCTGTATCCCTTGACCTCGGCTATTCCTGACTATTCTTTTGTACGTTAGTCCGGCCATTCTAAGGTCTGGTATACGCAGGGCCGGTGCAAGGATTTTTGCCGCCATAAGCAAAAGTAAAGTTTGCCACCCCCCATATGACATCACAATGCCCCACCCATATGATCTGCCATGTTAACTAACAACAGTGCCACGAATAATATACTAGATTGCCTACTTACAACCAGATGAGGATGATGATGGGCTCTATCTGCAGTCTGGCTCCACTGGTCTGGTGTAGAACAGGCTCTCTGGAGGCTGTTTGTAACTGTGGTCACAAAAATCAATGTTCTGGGAGAACAGGAAGCAGGTCCATTTTTTTAAGACCCTTTACACAGCTCATGGTCTGGGTCCCAGGGTCCACCTTCATGTTCCACCAATGAGTTTGTTCACAGGGGGTGGAGTAGGGGGATGTCCTGATATGTGTGTAAGGAATGCATTGTGTGAATCTGTGTTTGTATGTGTAAGGGCTGCAAGGTGTGTTTCTGTGTATGTACGGGATGCAGTGTGTGCGTCTGTAAGGGAATGCATTGTGTGTTTCTGTGTGTGTAAGGAATGCATTGTGTGTTTCTGTGTGTGTAAGGGATGCATTGTGTGTAAGGGTTGCATTGCTTGTGTGTGTGTCTGTGTGTAATGCATTGTGTGTTTTTCTGTGTGCAAGGGATACATTGTCTTTGTGTGTAAGGGGTGCATTGTGTGTGTGTGTGTGATGGATGTCAATCTCTTCTCCCCCCTCTCCCCCCTTGTCCCTCTCTTCTCCCCCCCTTGTCTCTTCTCCCCCCTTGTCCCTCTCTTCTCCCCATGTCCCTCCTCTTCTCCCCATCGCTGTCACTCTCTTCCTCCCCTACTTGTCCCTCTCTTCTCCCCTCCTTGTCCTCTCTTCTCCTGCTTGTCCTCTCTTCTCCCTGCTTGTCCTCTCTTCTCCACAGATTCTCCTCTCTCTTCTCCCCTCCCCACTCTCATTCCCCCTCTCTCCCTCCCCCGTCAATTCCCCTCCCTGTCAATTTCTTCCCACCCACCCTGTGAATTTCTTTCCCCTCCCTTTCAATTTATTCCCTCCCTTTCAGTTTATTCCCGCCTCCCTGTCAGTTTATTCCCCCCACCCTCCCTTTCAATTTATTCCCCCCTTTCAATTTATTCCCCACCCTCCCTTTCAATTTATTCCCCCCACTCTACCTGTCAATTTATCCCCCCTCCCTTTCAATTTATTCCCTACCCTCCATTTCAATGTATTCCCCAATTTATTACTCAGTGTGCAATTTATTACTCAGTGTGCACTTCCTGTTAGTCCGGCCGGGTACAGGAGACAGATGCTCCCTGTACCCGCGGACCAATAGAGGGCTTGGCCACGCTACAGTGAGGGAGTGACAGGAGGGAGCGCTGAGCTCCTGGCGGCGCCCCTTCCCAAGGGGCGCCCTAGGCGTCTGCCTAGTCCGCCTAACAGGTAGCGCCAGCCCTGGGTGTACGTTACCTATCAGTCCTCTGTGTTACAAAATTCTACGTGCTGGATCATACTGTAATCCTGACATTACGACATGGCCATAGATCCTGTAGAATTGTGTAAGCACATAGCTGCTTGCGAAAGGAAACTGGAGGAAAATGATCACCGCATGGATCGATTTGCCCAGGCCTTCGGTACGCTTCTTACTCGAACAAGCATCTGCAACCTGCGGCCTCACCTCCACCTTATGTACCTCCACCTATAGTACACAAGGCACCTACTATCTCCCCATCTCCTCCCCTGCATTTTGATGGTAATATTCAAGAATGCAGGGGATTCCTTAACCAAATGGAGTATCATTTTGAGGCCTCACCAGGATCTTTTCCCACAGACAGAGCTAAAATTGGTTACCTGATGAATCAGTTAAACAGGAAACGCTAGGAAACGCTGCTTTAAAGGAACACTATAGTCACCAAAACCACATCATCTCAAATCTCAATGAAGTGTCTGGAGGCAATGGTCCTTTAGCAATTCCAGTCACTGCAATGTAGAACATTTTATTTTAGTATTCCTAACACTATAGTGTCCCTGTCGCCCCCCACCATCTAATGATTATAGGGTTGAAAACCCCCGAAGCTCCCTCAACGCTGGCTAGGTCTCCACATCTGTCAACGTCACAGTGATGGTACATGTATTTCGAGCGTTGCATGCACATTAAAGCTTCCACATAGGAAAACATTGAATCAACACATAGAAGATGTTGGATGTCCAATGTTGTTGAACGGAGTAAACCTCCATTAGGGACCCAGAAGCGTCCCTAGTGACCACCTACACTGGCTGCTTTCCAGACAGAGTTAACGCTTCAATGTAATCATTGCGGTTTCTCAGAAACTGCAATGTTTTCCATTACAGGGTTAAACAGACAGGGTCACTGCCCCTATACCGTCCCTTTAAATACACCACTCGTGGCAGTCTGTCTTACATCCACTAGAGGTGCTTCCACCTCCATATCGAGTATTCGATCTAGTAATCAAATTCTGCTGGTCGCAGCATTTGTTTGGAGGAGCATGGCATTTGGCCGCTCATGCACACCTCCAATCTATTGCTTCTCTATGAGAAGCAATGGATTAGAAGAGTAGTTTTGGCACTGGAAGCAAGGTGAGTAATATTTATTTAACTTTAATTTTTAAATACAAGCGGCAGTGGACAGAAGGGAACCTATAGTTATGAAATAGGTTACTATTTTTGGGACTATAGGTTCCCTGTTATGGAAGATTAATTAATCAATTGATATTGTAGTAAACAAAAAAACTAGTTGCAAATCTATGCACTGAAATAGCCAAGCTCTATAGTTGAGTTGAATATTATTTTTTCAAATGAAATGTCTTGCCTTAAATTTATTTGTTTTCATTTTTTTTAATTTCACTGTTTATTGACAAAACACTTTAGACCTTTACAATAACAAATGAGTGGGAGATTATACTCAACTCTAAAAAAAAAAAAAAAAAAACCTGCTCATTTACTTATTAAAATTGGCACATGTGAAATAAATTTTTATTGAATAGCAGGCCATCCTGACTATTTTCATACCACTGTAATGCTTTATTTTTTAATTTTTCATACCACTGTAATTCTCATTTTCCAGGAGCTGTTAAGTATACAGGAAACTGCATTAAAATCAATATTACTCAGAGCGGCTGGTGCATTGTTTAAAGGGCCAGTGTGGTCACCTCACAGGCTGTTTATAGTGACTATAGTAAATGCCATAGAGGCCCCACCCTAGAAAGCACTAGGAGAGAATGAACTCCAATCTCAGCCCTGAGCACAGATTAGATCTGACATGGCCTCACTACACACAGCGTAGCGGCGCTATACCTCACCGCGAACACTAGGGGGCGCCCGTTCACTCCTAGAACACTGGGTGACGCGTTTCCCTCAGTCTTTCCAGCTGTGCCTCCCATTGGCTTCTTCGAGCGAGGGGACAATGTAAGGCGAAGCCCCGCCCCCCGGATGCAGAGGGAGATAGAGTGACAGTCTGGGGACAGGTAGTGCATCACTGGAGGGGACTCAACTCACTGCACCCATCGCCAGGCACAGCACCCACAGCTCACACCCGCTGACAACATGCCCAAAAAGAAGCCTATGCCCATCCAGCTCAACCCCACCCCTGATGGCACTGCTGTGAATGGGACACCAAGTGCAGAGTAAGTGACCATCCAGCCTGGGACTGGGGAGGGCTCCTCCATAGAGGGGTGGGTGGCTGGGGGTGAGGGCTCCTCCATAGAGGGGTGGCTGGATGGCTGGATGGCTGGCTGGCTGGGGGAGAGGGATCCTCCATAGAGGGGTGGATGGCTGGGGAAGAGGGTTCCTCCATAGAGGGGTGGCTGACTGGAGGAGAGGGTTCCTCCATAGAGGGGTAGCTGGCTGGGGGAGAGGGATCCTCCATAGAGGGGTGGCTGGCTGGGGAAGAGGGTTCCTCCATAGAGGGGTGGCTGACTGGAGGAGAGGGTTCCTCCATAGAGGGGTGGCTGACTGGAGGAGAGGGTTCCTCCATAGAGGGGTAGCTGGCTGGGGGAGAGGGTTCCTCCTTGGAGGGACTGCTGGCTCACAGGCTCCTCCACAAAGGGGTGGCTGGCAGAGGGTCAGGGTTCCTCCATGGAGTGGCTGCTGGGTGGGGGTGAGGACTCCTTCATGGAGGGGCTGGGTGGGGGTGAGGGTTTCTCCATGGAGTGGCTGCTGGGTGGGGGTGAGGACTCCTTCATGGAGGGGCTGGGTGGGGGTGAGGGTTTCTCCATGGAGGGGCTGCTGGCTAGTCACTCGGGGTCCTGATGTATATCCTGTAGTGGGGGCTGTCTCTGATCCCCAGCCCGTGTAAGAGATGTAGTTGTGAAGGGGAAGCAGAGCTGCCTAGATGCTCCCTAATCCATGCCTTGTGATCATTGGGAGGCTGACATGTCACATTGTAGCACACCATCATCCTATGCTGGAGAAAGTGGCAGTGACACATAGTATCCATACCAAGATCTGTTGCTTTCTGACTTCCTTCCAACACAGAAGCCCACAGACTAGAGATTGCAGAATATCACTTTACATTAACCCTCTGGGTAACTGAGA
>OW240914.1:104183568-104330465 GCA_933207985.1 Pelobates cultripes
GTGTGTGTATGTAGGTATGTCTCTGTGTGTGTGTGTGTGTGTGTGTGTACGTGTGTGTCAGTATGTCTGCCAGGATATATTTGTGTGTCAGTATGTATCTGTGAATGTTTTAATGTCTGTCTGTGTGTATGTGCCAGTCTGTCTGTGTGTATGTCAGTATGTCTGTGTGTGTGTGTCAGCATGTCTGTGTGTGTATGTAAGTATGTCTGTGTGTGTATGTGTGTGTCAGTCAGTATGTCTGTCAGTGTATGTATGTATGTCTGTGTGTGTGTGTGTGTGTGTCAGTATGTCTGCCAGGATATATTTGTATGTCAGTGTATGTGTGTGTCAGTATATATCTGTATCAGCCATTACGTCTGTCTGTGTATATGTCAGTATGCCTGTGTGTGTGTGTGTGTATATTTGTCAGTATGCCTGTGTGTGTGCCAATGTGTCTGTCAGTGTATGTGTCTGTGTGTTTTAGTATATCTGTGTGTGTTTGTGTGTGTGTCAGTATATCTGTTAATGTATGTGTCTGTGTATGTATGTATGTCTGTGTGTGTGTCAGTATGTCTGCCAGTATATATTTGTGTGTAGTGACTTTGTGTGTCAGTATGTATCTGTGAATGTTTTAATATCTGTCTGTGTGTGTATGTGCCAGTACGTCTGTCAGGGCTGCCATCAGATATTTTGGGGCCCCTGACACAGCTCAAGGTCTGGGCCCCCCGGTACCTGCACCCGAGTCCCCCCCCATCCCGCCCCCAGAGTCCGCCCACAGGGATGCAGTGTCTGCAGGGCCGGTGCAAGAATTTTTGCCACCCTAGGCAAAAGTAAAGTTTGCCGCCCCCCATGTGACATCACAATGCTACACCCATATGATCTGCCATGTTAACTAACACAGTGCTGCAGTGCCGCCGTGTTTACAATAAAAGGCCTGCAGGGACAGGCTATAGACACCAGAACCACTACATTAAGCTGCAGTGGTTCTGGGGACTATAGTGTTTCTTTAATGTAAGGTAAATTAGAGATTAGTGCCAATGCATTGGCTGAGGTACTAGATTTGCCTACTTACAACTGTAGATGAGGGACATGATGGCCGCAGCTACCGCCTGGGCCCACTGGTCTGGTGTGGTGATCAGGCTCTCTGGAGGCGGTTTGTAACTGTGGTCACAAAAATCAATGTTCTGGGAGAACGGGAAGCAGCTCCATTTTTTGGGGGCCCTTTACACAGCTCAAGGTCTGGGTCCCAGGGTCCACCTTCATGTTCCACCAATGAGTTTGTTCACAGGGTGTGGAGTGTGTAGGGGATGTCCTGATATGTGTGTAAGGAATGCATTGTGTGAATCTGTGTTTGTATGTGTAAGGGCTGCAAGGTGTGTTTCTGTGTATGTACGGGATGCAGTGTGTGCGTCTGTAAGGGGTGCATTGAGTGTGCGTAAGGAATGCATTGTGTGTTTCTGTGTGTGTAAGGGATGCATTGTGTGTAAGGGTTGCATTGCTTGTGTGTGTGTCTGTGTGCGTAATGCATTGTGTGTTTTTCTGTGTGCAAGGGATACATTGTCTTTGTGTGTAAGGGGTGCATTGTGTGTGTGTGTGTGATGGATGTCAATCTCTTCTCCCCCCTCTCCCCCCCTTGTCCCTCTCTTCTCCCCCCCTTGTCCCTCTCTTCTCCCCCCCCTTGTCCCTCTCTTCTCCCCCCCTCCTTTGTCACTCTCTTCTCCTGGTACCTCTTCTCCCCTCCCTTGTCACTCTCTTCTCTCCTGCTTGTCCGCTCCTCTTCTCCCCCGTTGTCACTCTCTTCTCCCCTCCCCACTCTCATTCCCCTCCCTCCCCCGTCAATTCCCCTCCCTGTCAATTTCTTCCCACCCACCCTGTGAATTTCTTTTCTTTCCCCTCCCTTTCAATTTATTCCCCCCACCCTCCCTTTCAATTTATTCCCCCCCCTTTCAATTTATTCCCCACCCTCCCTTTCAATTTATTCCCCCCACTCTCCCTGTCAATTTATCCCCCCCCCCCCTTTCAATTTATTCCCTACCCTCCATTTCAATGTATTCCCCAATTTATTACTCAGTGTGCAATTTATTACTCAGTGTGCACTTCCTGTTAGTCCGGCCGGGTACAGGAGACAGATGCTCCCTGTACCCGCGGACCAATAGAGGGCTTGGCCACGCTACAGTGAGGGAGTGACAGGAGGGAGCGCTGAGCTCCTGGTGGCGCCCCTTCCCAAGGGGCGCCCTAGGCGTCTGCCTAGTCCGCCTAACAGGTAGCGCCAACCCTGGGTATACGTTACCTATCAGTCCTCTGTGTTACAAAATTCTACGTGCTGGATCATACTGTAATCCTGACATTACGACATGGCCATAGATCCTGTAGAATTGTGTAAGCACATAGCTGCTTGCGAAAGGAAACTGGAGGAAAATGATCACCGTATGGATCGATTTGCCCAGGCCTTCAGTACGCTTCTTACTCGAACAAGCATCTGCAACCTGCGGCCTCACCTCCACCTTATGTACCTCCACCTATAGTACACAAGGCACCTACTATCTCCCCATCTCCTCCCCTGCATTTTGATGGTAATATTCAAGAATGCAGGGGATTCCTTAACCAAATGGAGTATCATTTTGAGGCCTCACCAGGATCTTTTCCCACAGACAGAGCTAAAATTGGTTACCTGATGAATCAGTTAAAAGGTAAAGCTTTAGCTTGGGCCAATCCATTATGGGAGAGTAATAGGAGTGTGGCACATAATTACCAGGAGTTTCTTACGGAATTTAAACTTACGTTTGAACCTATAGGCAGGGAGGACGACGCCTCCACTGCTCTGATGCACATCAGACAAGGGAACCGGTCTATCTCGGATTATGCCATAGAATTTCGTACCCTGGCCTCCGAGGTAGACTGGAGTAGCAGTGGGCTAATCTCTGCATTTAAAAAGGGACTATCTGACAATATGCTAGATGAGATTGCTGCTAAACATCTACCCAAGAAACTTAACGAGTTCATCACATTTGTTATGCTAATTGATAATAGACTATGAACCAGAGAGAATACTAGAAATAAGACCAGACGTATGACTATGCCTTTAACACCTCGTCTCTTCGAACCTGTTGTTCCTGACCTTCCTAAACAGTCTGAACCTGAGCCCATGCAGTTGGGGGTCACTAGACTGTCAGAGGCCGAGAAACAATATAGGAGAAATTAAGGTTTATGTTTATACTGCGGTAGTAATAGACATATGAGAGACAATTGTCCCATTTGTCCGAAGAAACTACCGCACCTAAGTCCCTTAAGGAGACAGGTCTTGGTTTAATGGAGACGTCCTCTGAAAAGAATAAATATAGACTTCTCATTGATATTTCGATTATTCTTGACAAAAAGCACTTTTCATGCAAAGCCCTGATGGACTGATGGGGCTGCTGGAAATTTCATTGATGTCCAATTTGTCAAGGATAATACTATACCTATCAAGGAGAGACTATCACCCCTAGCCGTTGAAGCTATTGATGGGAGACCACTCTCACAACCATTAATAACGCATGAAACCTTACCCATAAATATTTCCATTGGTGCCTTACATAAGGAAGAGATTATATTTCAGGTGATTGCATCTCCTTCTTGTCCTATCATATTAGGATTTCCATGGCTTAGCAAGCATAACCCTCACATTGACTGGGCTAATGGGGAAATATTAGAATGGGGTAAGGAGTGTACTGAAAGGTGTATATTGCATGTCACCAAAAGAGTGGGCACTATCGAATTACCCACTAGTACACCTCAAAATCCTGAGATTCCTATACAATACCGTGACATTAAAGACGTATTCAGCAAGACTCAGTCTAATACTCTACCTCCTCATTGACCATATAACTGTTCCATTAACTTACTACCCAGCGCTATGCCACCTAAGGGAGCAGTCTGTGCTCTATCTCCTCAGGAGAGTAGTGTAATGGAGGAATATATTAAGGATTCAATGAATAAAGGCCATATACGAAAATCATCCTCGCCTGCTGGGGCAGGATTCTTTTTTGTATCTAAAAAGGATGGTGAGTTGCACCCATGTATCAATTACAGGGCATTGAACAAAATCACCATTAAGAACGCCTACCCCATTCCTCTAATTGCTGAATTATTTGACAGACTCCTTTGTGCTAAAATGTTTACTAAGCTTGATTTTAGAAGTGCTTACAATTTAGTGAGAATCAAGGAAAACCACAAGTGGAAGACTGCATTTAATACCAGAAGTGGACACTATGAATATCTAGTGATGCCATTCGGATTGTGCGATGCTCCAGCGATTTTCCAAGATTTCATTAACGATGTACTCAGGGATTATATTTACTCGTTTGTCTTGGTCTATCTGGATTATATCCTTATTTATTCTCCTGACCTCAAGTCTCACCAAGATCAGGTTAAACAAGTTCTGCAAACCTTGTTAAAAAACCAACTTTATTGTAAATTGGAAAAATTTATCTTTGACCAGTCTGAAGTACAGTTTTTAGGATATAATATTTCTGCCTCTGGGTTTCAGATGGATCCTAAAAAACTACAGTCTGTTCTACAGTAGCCTTTACCAACTGGTTTGAAAGCCATTCAAAGGTTCATTGGTTTCGCGAATTATTACAGAAGATTTATAAAGGGATTTTCTTCAGTAATAGCCCCCATCACCAATATGACACGCAAGGGGGCTAGTAGTACGATATGGTCTAAGCAGGCTATTGAAGCCTTTGAAACTCTCAAACAGCGGTTTGCCTCCGCCGACATATTGATACATCCTGACACCAGTAAGCCTTTCATACTGGAGGTTGATGATTCAGAGACAGGGGTAGGGGCAGTTCTCTCCCAGAGGGAAAGCCAGGAAACTCCGTTACATCCTTGTGGTTACTTTTCTAGAAAGTTGTCTCCTGCTGAGCGCAATTACAGTATTGGCAATAGAGAATTGTTGGCCATTATTCTAGCTCTCAAGGAGTGGCGACATATTTTAGAGGGTTCCAAGGATCCCCTTTTGATCATTACTGATCACAAAAACCTGGCTTACATAGGAGATGCTAAATGATTGTCTTCTAGACAAGCTAGGTGGTGAAAAAAGTGCTCAGTGTAAATAGGCGCTTAGTGGACCTCTATTTCTTTCTCGCTTTAATTTTCTTATCACTTACAGACGTGGTTCTAAAAATGTCAAGGCCGACGCCTTGTCCAGGCATTTTGATACTGAGACTATACTAGAGCAAGAAACGTCCCATATCATTCCCCTGGAATGTATCATTGCGTCCACTGTCCTTTCATTGTCCTCTCCACTGCTTGGCTCCATCATGAAGGCTCAGGCGCCCTGCGGTAAACCTCAGGACAAACTGTTTTTTCCATTGGGGGAAAGGGTTAATATCATGAAGGTGTTTCACAACAATGTGTCTGCTGGTCACCCAGGTATTAATAAATCCACTTCTGCTATCATGAGGTCATTCTGGTGGGATTCCCTCAGGAGGGATGTTAAGGAATATGTGCAGGCTTGTTCTGTTTGTGCGGTTTCCAAAGTGCCTCATAAACTCCCTTGTGGCTTGTTACAACCTCTTCCTATTCCTGAGGTCCCATGGTCCCACTTGTCCATGGACTTCATTGTTGAACTTCCTAGTACTAACAGTTATACCACCATTCTCATGGTTGTGAGACGTTTTTCTAAAATGGCTCATTTTATTCCTCTCAAGACCTGGTACTAATCTTTATTCGAGAAATTGTCCATCTGCATGGCATTCCTCACAATATAGTTTCTGACAGAGGTTCTCAGTTTGTGTCTCGGTTTTGGAGGGCCTTCAATAAACAATTAGGGTTTGAATTGTCTTTTTCGTCCTCTTACCACCCCCAGACCAATGGTACAGCTGAGAGGGCTAACTAGTCCTTGGAAATATATTTGCGTTGTTTCATTAATAGCACTCAAGACAATTGGTCCGAATTACTACCATGGGCTGAGTTTGCTAGGAACAATGCTGACCATGACTCCTCTGGGCATAGTCAATTTTTTGTTAATAATGGCCGGCATCCTACTGTCCTACCGGCTGTTTTTTTGTGATACGGCTATTCCTGCTTTGGATGACAGTCTGGCTTCCATCCGTGATACCTGGGTTAAAGTTCAATCTGCTCTGTGTACTGCTGCTGACCGTTTCAAGCATAATGCTGATACACGTCGAGGTGCCAACCCTGTTTACCAAGTGGGTGAGAGGGTTTGGTTATCTTCTCGTAACATCAGGCTCAAAGTCCCTAGCATGAAATTTGCTCCTAGGTTCCTTGGGCCTTTTCGTGCCCTTCGTAGGATCAATCCTGTTGCGTACTCTCTGGCCCTTCCGGCCTCCTTGAAAATTCCTAATACCTTTCATGTGTCCTTGCTCAAACCTCTTGTTTGCAATAAATATACTGTCTCAAGTGTCCCTCCTCCTCCTCCCTTAGTTGTTTCTGGACAGGAAGAGTATGAGGTCTCCTCCGTAATTGATTCCAGGTTTTCTCGGGGCACTTTACAGTACTTGGTGGATTGGAAATGGACCAGCCGATCGTTCTTGGGTTCTGATATACATTCTGGCCGCAAGATTTGCTATTTTCACGCCAAATTTCCTCTCAAGCCTGGTCCTGCCCGCCCGGTGGGCATTCTTCAGGTGGGGGGTAGTGTCACGTATTCATCCACTTATAAAAATTTGGTTAATGTGTGTCAACACAGGAAAAGTTGTGCCTAGCAGCAACCTAATCCACAGAAGGGTTAATGCTGAGCAGGAATTATGCAAATGGGAACCTGGTAACTGACTTTGGGGTCAAAGGCTGGTTACAGCCTATCCGATCTAGAGGAGGGGTATTTAGGCCCAGTTCTCATCCTGCTCAGTGCCCTGTTGTGGTTTCCCTTGTGGATGTCCGAGAGCACGTTATTGATTCTGGTTATTTGACTTTGGCATTGTTTTTGACTTCCCTGTTTTCTGGTATCCCTGACTCCTGGCTTTTCCTTATCGTTGTGCTCTTTCTGTATCCCTTGACCTCGGCTATTACTGTCTATTCTTTGGTATGTTAGTTCGGCCATTCTAAGGTCCGGTATACGTTACCTATCAGTCCTCTGTGTTACACAATTCAACATGCTGGATCATACTGTAATCCTGACAAAGACACCCTCCTGGACACAAAGGTAAGCTAACAGGAAGGTGTCTGTATCTGAGTGCTAGTGTGTGTGTGTGTGTGTGTGTGTGTGTATCTGAGTGTATGTGCAGTCCCTGGGGTCCAGAGGGGCTGCTGGGCTAAGCATGTGGCCTCTGGGGTCCAGTGGGGCTGCTGAGCGGCTGGCGTGCAGACGGCCCTTGCGCGCTTCTTAGTGATGCCGGAGCGACGTCATATTCCGGCTCCGGCATCACTGCTGTGCGCGCGAGGTTGCTGAGCAGGGAGATCACTGCCCACTGCTCCCTCACCACCTTGAAACATTTTGTTTTTATAAATTCTCGCGGAACCCCAATTAGGAAACGCTGCTTTAAAGGAACACTATAGTCACCAAAACCACATCATCTCAAATCTCAATGAAGTGTCTGGAGGCAATGGTCCTTTAGCAATTCCAGTCACTGCAATGTAGAACATTTTATTTTAGTATTCCTAACACTATAGTGTCCCTGTCGCCCCCCACCATCTAATGATTATAGGGTTGAAAACCCCCGAAGCTCCCTCAACGCTGGCTAGGTCTCCACATCTGTCAACGTCACAGTGATGGTACATGTATTTCGAGCGTTGCATGCACATTAAAGCTTCCACATAGGAAAACATTGAATCAACACATAGAAGATGTTGGATGTCCAATGTTGTTGAACGGAGTAAACCTCCATTAGGGACCCAGAAGCGTCCCTAGTGACCACCTACACTGGCTGCTTTCCAGACAGAGTTAACGCTTCAATGTAATCATTGCGGTTTCTCAGAAACTGCAATGTTTTCCATTACAGGGTTAAACAGACAGGGTCACTGCCCCTATACCGTCCCTTTAAATACACCACTCGTGGCAGTCTGTCTTACATCCACTAGAGGTGCTTCCACCTCCATATCGAGTATTCGATCTAGTAATCAAATTCTGCTGGTCGCAGCATTTGTTTGGAGGAGCATGGCATTTGGCCGCTCATGCACACCTCCAATCTATTGCTTCTCTATGAGAAGCAATGGATTAGAAGAGTAGTTTTGGCACTGGAAGCAAGGTGAGTAATATTTATTTAACTTTAATTTTTAAATACAAGCGGCAGTGGACAGAAGGGAACCTATAGTTATGAAATAAGTTACTATTTTTGGGACTATAGGTTCCCTGTTATGGAAGATTAATTAATCAATTGATATTGTAGTAAACAAAAAAACTAGTTGCAAATCTATGCACTGAAATAGCCAAGCTCTATAGTTGAGTTGAATATTATTTTTTCAAATGAAATGTCTTGCCTTAAATTTATTTGTTTTCATTTTTTTTAATTTCACTGTTTATTGACAAAACACTTTAGACCTTTACAATAACAAATGAGTGGGAGATTATACTCAACTCTAAAAAAAAAAAAAAAAAAACCTGCTCATTTACTTATTAAAATTGGCGCATGTGAAATAAATTTTTATTGAATAGCAGGCCATCCTGACTATTTTCATACCACTGTAATGCTTTATTTTTTAATTTTTCATACCACTGTAATTCTCATTTTCCAGGAGCTGTTAAGTATACAGGAAACTGCATTAAAATCAATATTACTCAGAGCGGCTGGTGCATTGTTTAAAGGGCCAGTGTGGTCACCTCACAGGCTGTTTATAGTGACTATAGTAAATGCCATAGAGGCCCCACCCTAGAAAGCACTAGGAGAGAATGAACTCCAATCTCAGCCCTGAGCACAGATTAGATCTGACATGGCCTCACTACACACAGCGTAGCGGCGCTATACCTCACCGCGAACACTAGGGGGCGCCCGTTCACTCCTAGAACACTGGGTGACGCGTTTCCCTCAGTCTTTCCAGCTGTGCCTCCCATTGGCTTCTTCGAGCGAGGGGACAATGTAAGGCGAAGCCCCGCCCCCCGGATGCAGAGGGAGATAGAGTGACAGTCTGGGGACAGGTAGTGCATCACTGGAGGGGACTCAACTCACTGCACCCATCGCCAGGCACAGCACCCACAGCTCACACCCGCTGACAACATGCCCAAAAAGAAGCCTATGCCCATCCAGCTCAACCCCACCCCTGATGGCACTGCTGTGAATGGGACACCAAGTGCAGAGTAAGTGACCATCCAGCCTGGGACTGGGGAGGGCTCCTCCATAGAGGGGTGGCTGGCTGGGGGTGAGGGCTCCTCCATAGAGGGGTGGCTGGCTGGCTGGGGGAGAGGGATCCTCCATAGAGGGGTGGATGGCTGGGGAAGAGGGTTCCTCCATAGAGGGGTGGCTGACTGGAGGAGAGGGTTCCTCCATAGAGGGGTAGCTGGCTGGGGGAGAGGGATCCTCCATAGAGGGGTGGCTGGCTGGGGAAGAGGGTTCCTCCATAGAGGGGTGGCTGACTGGAGGAGAGGGTTCCTCCATAGAGGGGTAGCTGGCTGGGGGAGAGGTTTCCTCCTTGGAGGGACTGCTGGCTCACAGAGTGAGTGCTCCTCCACAAAGGGGTGGCTGGCAGAGGGTCAGGGTTCCTCCATGGAGTGGCTGCTGGGTGGGGGTGAGGACTCCTTCATGGAGGGGCTGGGTGGGGGTGAGGGTTTCTCCATGGAGTGGCTGCTGGGTGGGGGTGAGGACTCCTTCATGGAGGGGCTGGGTGGGGGTGAGGGTTTCTCCATGGAGGGGCTGCTGGCTAGTCACTCGGGGTCCTGATGTATATCCTGTAGTGGGGGCTGTCTCTGATCCCCAGCCCGTGTAAGAGATGCAGTTATGAAGGGGAAGCAGAGCTGCCTAGATGCTCCCTAATCCATGCCTTGTGATCATTGGGAGGCTGACATGTCACATTGTAGCACACCATCATCCTATGCTGGAGAAAGTGGCAGTGACACATAGTATCCATACCAAGATCTGTTGCTTTCTGACTTCCTTCCAACACAGAAGCCCACAGACTAGAGATTGCAGAATATCACTTTACATTAACCCTCTGGGTAACTGAGACTTGTTGAACGAATTGCAGGGCATTGGGAGGAAACAAGACCATACAGAACATAGCTTTAAACGCAAGATCCCTGCTTTCAGCATTGCAGGATAGTTTAGAAAACAAGCATACTGAAACATTAAGGGGAGGGGGTCATTCTTTCTATTATCTTGAGATAAAATAAATGAAAAAGAATATTGACAGGGTGCTCTTTGGATGTATTTTGTTTACGTTTGTATTGGAATATGCTTCGACAACCTATTTGCATTTTTAAAGTATCATGGAATGGTTTTTCAGTGGAATTTAGAGTGTTGGATCCTCTCATAAGGAATACAATGTTATAAAACTGTCATCCTTTTAGATGATAACATACTTTCAGAATATGTTGTAATAAAGGAGAGATGTACAGTAAGTATACAGGGTGTACATATTAATACAGTTACAAGGTTTGTGCCCTGTAGAGTTTGCAGCGTGGAATAAGTAAATTGGAAGTATAGTTAACTGCAGTATTTTGTAAAGGGAGCACAATAAATATAAATGATGTAATAATGCTGTTAGAGCATAAAATCGTGGATTACAGTAACGTGTTAACACAGTAATTGCAGTAGCTATGGCAATATAGAGGGGGCTAAAAATAAAAATCAGTACTCTAGAATGTGAGGTACAAGCATGATGTAGCTTTAAGATCTGGGCTGCATGTTATATGGTGAGATATTGTGGATGAGACACAAGATAGGGCAGAGCTTTCATAGCTTATAAAGTAAAAGGAACATTTTGAAGGTAATTTGGCCCTGTGTTTAAAGCTTTGTTAATGGTATTTAGTACTCTTACCAGGAGTCTTCTGGTTAAGAGTTGGGAACAGATGATATCTAGCTCAGTCAGGTAAATCAATGAGTAAGAAGTTGCAGGAGTCAATGTGGTATTTGTTTTGTTATAGTGTAAGAAAGAAATGGATTTTTGCATGATACAAAAAAGGTACATGATGTGTGTTATGAAGATTCTCATTGAGCAGCCAGATGTTGCCACAGGGTACATATTTCATCTCTCTGTGTTTACAGTAAGCTGAGGTAAAGGAGGAGGAGTTAGGAAAATGAGTTAAGGTGTGTCGTCCAGGAAGGTATATCAGTAATACAGTCTGAAACCTTAAACTCTATCCAGGGCTGCCTTGAGAAATATTAGGGCTTCTTACATATCCATATCACCCAGTCTTCACTCCTTCAAAAAGTATTTGAAAACACACTTCTTCAGGAAAGCATATCACTTAAACTGTTAGCGGTTTTCATTCTCCCCATGACTCCTCTCCTGCAACTGACAAAAATAACCTAGTTCTCAGTGAATACTTTTCTAGCAACCCATTTCATTACTCCTACTTTTACCCTTTGTGTCACTATACCCCACTCCCTCTAGCATGTAAGCTCATTGAGCAGGGCCCTCAAATCCTCTGTTCCTGTGCGTCCATTTGTCTGGTTACAATTATGT
This sequence comes from Pelobates cultripes, assembly GCA_933207985.1. Taxonomy (NCBI): domain Eukaryota; kingdom Metazoa; phylum Chordata; class Amphibia; order Anura; family Pelobatidae; genus Pelobates; species Pelobates cultripes. The sequence continues at coordinate 104,195,110 of OW240914.1, forward strand.
GTCTGTAAAAATTGTAAAACGCTACGGAATTTGCTGGCGCAATATAAATAATTGTACAGCACTACGGAATTTGCTGGCGCTGTATAAATAATAATAATGGACACAATGATAGGCATCTTGTCATTGTACAGATAAAATGTTGTTTTTATTTGAGTATGGGACCACACAAACAATACATTGTTTAAGCAAGGAAGGCCATCATGATTAATGCCCTCCTAGTCAATCATTTTGCCAGTGGTATAAATTGTGTAACTTGGGAAGCAGCTTCGTATTGAAGAAACCAGCAGTTTATTCAGATGGACAGAGATATTTATACACCTGTTAAAAGCACATTGCAATCAAACAGCACCATAGGCCTTCTTGTATAATATTTAACTTTATTGAGATCAAGGTTAAAATTATCACAAGAGTATACTACGTGTGTTTTATGTCTGAAGTGGTGCTTACACATAAGAAGTCATATTTGGGCATGAACCCAACAGAAAATACAATTTTCTTGCCCAGGAAGTTTGTTCTGATTTAAGGCCATCCTAGCAAAGATGTTTTTTTGTTGTTTGTTTTTTCTACCTGGTTCCATGCCCATAGAAAAATAAAATTGTGTTTTCACTGATTTAGTGATGCCAGTAATTCATTCCATTTTGAACTGAAGAAGACAGATTTGCAGGCTCAAATTATATAAGGATCTTTATCTGAGAGGGGGAAGCTCAACTCGTGGTGGAACGGATACTGATGTGGATGTATAGATTCATGTTGTTTGCCTAAAGATGGTAACTGAAGCTAATAGTCTTCTCTGTTGCTTGCTTTGGGGAAAGAGTAAAAAATAGCCTTGGGATATACTTGCTAGGAAGATATGAGGGTGTGATCTGCAATGTAAAATTCAGCTTGAAATGTTCCCTTTGCATTCAGCAACATTGTATATCTTTTTTTTTTTTTTTTTTTTGGTTAAATGTATGATGTTAGGTTCTGTAGAATATGTGTCACAATAATTATGTAACAGTTTATCCAGTATTTGAGGAACATATGTTCTAATATACTGTACTTGATAAAGGGAAACATGGATTGTGGAGTTTAAGGTGGTAGCGTGGAAGTAAGGTTAAAACTCAGAGTTAAGAAGGTGGGAATGTATGGCTTAAAAACATTTGTTAAAGAATGTATAAAGATCATTGCAGATTCCGCAACAGAATATCAATCAAAGTGTGAGAGGATGTTGGAGAGAAACATTTCTGGGTTATTTTCAGTTAGCTGGCCACTACATGATTCATGGGCTTTTCTGAGTCAGCCATGCATCCTAACTGACTTGAGGATATGGTGGAGTCTGAATTTCCAGGATTTAATCAAATGATGGGATTGCAATGGCATTTTAGTTGCACCATAACCACCACTGCACTAATCTGCTTTGTTTGTACTTCTTTGGATGTCCTTTTTAGCGTTAAACTAACTCCACTCTCACCTCCAGTTCTGCTACTTTCCCACCATGTCTATTTGGTGTCTCCCTCAATACCCTTCCTATTGTGTTTTTATACACCACCTCCTCTGGATTGTAAGCTCCTTTGAGCAGGGTCCCCAACTACATCTTGTTCCTGTTAAATTTTGTTATTGTCTCATTTGGTAAATTCCCCTCTTATTGTAAAGCACTGCGGAATAAGCATGTGCTATAGCATGGAAACATTGTTTATAATGTCCATTGAAGGGCCTAAAGCAGGTGTGTTTAAAGGACCACTATAGGCACCCAGACCTTAATGAAGTGGTCTGGGTGCCTAGTCCAGCTAGGTTTAACCCTTTTTGCAGTAAACCTAGCAGTTTCAGAGAGTCCCGGCGCTGGAAAAAAGGTAAGGGATTAACCCCTTCCTCCCCCTTCAGCGCCACGGGAGTGGGACCCTGAGGGTGGGGGCACCCTCAGGGCACTATAGTGCCAGGAAAACGAGTATGTTTTCCTGGCACTATAGTGGTCCTTTAACACTTTTCCCTCTGCAAATTCGGTAACGACGCCCCTATTTCTGCTACACACACTGAATGAGAGAAGGACCTAGATCCACCTGAATTTGCACACTGTACAGAGGAGGAGTTTTGCGTTTAGAGTGACTTTAAACAGAAGTGCTGTAAACTAATGCTACAAGGCACTTGACGAGTTAGAATATTGTAAGATTTCTAGCTTTGGTGATCAGAAGCAATACAGGGATCGCTACCAAACTTAACCTGATTAAAGTAACTAAATAGCAAAGGAATAAGTGGAATTAAAGCAGGTGCCCTGTTTCCTGTTCATTTCCCTTGTTTACATACCACGTGTCAGCCTTATAACTGTATGTAAATGGTAATGTTCATTTGTACAACTTTCCAGAGAACTGCATTTATTGTACAGTTACATAAAAATAGTTAAAATGCAGCAATGCAAGTAAACTACAGAACATTACTTTAACCTTTTGGGTGCAAGAGGATTTAATATGGATTGTAGTCATTTTTCTATCTCTATCTGCTGTTTATGTATGATTAAAGGACCAATATAGTGCCAGGAAAACATACTCGTTTTCCTGGCACCATAGTGCCCTGAGGGTGCCCCCACCCTCACGGCCCCTCTCTCGCTGGGCTCTGGGGAGAGGAAGGGGTTAAACACTCACCTTTCTCCAGCACCGGGCGGGGAGCTCTCCGCCTCCTCTCCTCCCATTCGGCTGAATGCGCACGCATTCCTATGGACGCTTGCGTGTTCTCACTGTGATTTTCACAGTGAGAATCACACAAGCGCCTCTAGCGGCTGTCAATGAGACAGCCACTAGAGGCTTTGGAGGAAGGATTAACCCATTTGTAAACATAGCAGTTTCTCTGAAACTGCTATGTTTATATAAAAAAATAAATTTAAAAAATGGGTTAACCCTAGCTGGACCTGGCACCCAGACCACTTCATTAATCTGAAGTGGTCTGGGTGCCTAGAGTAGTCCTTTAAGGGTTCAATAAGCAGAGAAGAAAGTGGGCATTCCGTTCACGTTTTACCTTCTGTGGTGAAGAATTATATAATATATATATATATTTATTTATTTTTTAAATTATGTGTGTGTGTTATAGGTGTGCACAACATGTGCTCTTATGGTGAGACATTGAGCATTTTTTTTCATGTTGACTTACTTTGCAGAAACAACAATAACCATCTTACCAGTCCAGTGATGGCCAACCCTGCAGCCCAGATGGTTTCATACGTTTCCCGTGATGCACAGCAGGCTTTTGCCATCACTAGAGTACAGATCATACAAAATACAAATTAAGGAACAGCACCCGTTTGTTATATGTATGATTGTAGTCTAGAACAGATTCCTTTTGGGTTAAGCACCATGCCCACATACTTCAAATTATTATTTTATTATTTACAGTTGCAAGAAAAAGTATGTGAACCCTTTGGAATGATATGGATTCTGCGCAAATTGGTCATAAAATGTGATCTGATCATCAACAATAGACAATCACAGTCTGCTTAAACTAATAAACTAATAACACACAAAGAAGGAAATGTTGTCATGTTTTTATTGAACACACCATGTAAACATTCTCAGTGCAGGTGGAAAAAGTATGTGAACCCCTAGACTAATGACATCGCCAAGAGCTAATTGGAGTTAGATGTCAGCCAACTGGAGTCCAATCAATGAGATGAGATTGGGGGTGTTGGTTACAGCTACCCTGCCCTATAAAAAACACACACAAGTTCTGGGTTTGCTTTTCACAAGAAGCATTGCCTGATGTGAATGATGCCTCGCACAAAAGAGCTCTCAGAAGACCTACGATTAAAAATTCTTGACTTGCATAAAGCTGGTAAGGGTTATAAAAGTATCTCCTAAAGCCTTGCTGTTCATCAGTCCACGGTAAGACAAATTGTCTATAAATGGAGAAAGTTCAGCACTGCTGCTACTCTCCCTAGTAGTGGCCATCCTGTAAAGATGACTGCAAGAGCACAGCGCAGACTGCTCAGTGAGGTGAAGAAGAATCCTAGAGTGTCAGCTAAAGACTTACAAAAGTCACTGGCAAATGCTAACATCCCTTTTAGCGAATCTACAATACGTAAAACACTAAACAAGAATGGATTTAACGGGAGGATACCACAGAGGAAGTCACTGCTGTCCAAACAAAACATGCTGCACGTTTACAGTTTGCACAAGAGCACCTGGATGTTCCACAGCAGTACTGGCAAAATATTCTGTGGACAGATGAAACCAAAGTTGAGTTGTGTGGAAGAAACACACAACACTATGTGTGGCGAAAAAAAGGCACAGCACACCAACATCAAAACCTCATCCCAACTGTGAAGTATGGTGGTGGGGGCATCATGGTTTGCGGCTGCTTTGCTGCGTCAGGGCCTGGACGGATTGCTATCATCGAAGGAAAAATGAATTCCCAAGTTTATCAAGACATTTTGCAGGAGAACTTAAGGCCATCTGTCTACCAGCTGCAGCTCAACAGAAGATGGGTGTTGCAACAGGACGGTGACCCAAAGCATAGAAGTAAATCAACAACAGAATGGCTTAAACAGAAGAAAACACGCCTTCTGAAGTGGCCCAGTCAGAGTCCTGACCTCAACCCGATTGAGATGCTGTGGCATGACCTCAAGAAAGCGATTCACACCAGACATCCTAAGAATATTGCTGAACTGAAACAGTTCTGTAAAGAGGAATGGTCAAGAATTACTCCTGACCGTTGTGCACGTCTGATCTGCAACTACAGGAAACGTTTGGTTGAAGTTATTGCTGCCAAAGGAGGTTCAACCAGTTATTAAATCCAAGGGTTCACATACTTTTTCCACCTGCACTGTGAATGTTTACATGGTGTGTTTAATAAAAACATGGCAACATTTCATTCTTTGTGTGTTATTAGTTTAAGCAGACTGTGATTGTCTATTGTTGTGACTTAGATGATGATCAGATCACATTTTAGGACCAATTGTGCAGAAATCCATATCATTCCAAAGGGTTCACATACTTTTTCTTGCAACTGTATATAGCGCCAGCAAATTCCGTAGTACTGTACAATGGGTAAGCCCCTTTGGAGGTGACCACAGGAAAGTATACATTTGAGGAGCAATGCCGCTTTGTTATAATATTTATTTGATATAGAAAAGGTATGACATGCTTTGTGAGTACATTGATAAAAACACTATCATTTTATTTAGTCATGACCGGTATTTTTGTAAAAAAAAATTACATTTTTTTTTTTTTTTTTTGGTCACATTAATTTTGCATTATTAATCTATATTTACATTGCTCTTACAACAGATTTATTAAAGGGCACAATTAGACACCCAGACCACTTTATCTCATCTGGAGTGGTCTGGGTGCAGTGTACCTGTCATTTTGGCCCTGCAGCTGCAAACGTTGCAGTTTACATTGATGAGTAAAGCCTGCTTCTAGTGGCTGTCTACCAAACAGTCACTAGAAGTGCTTGATGGCCTTTCACAGAGTTTGACCCCGTGAAACGATGCTAGACGCCCACATGCTTTGTATGAGGACATCAGTGTCATTTAAATCCCCATAGGAAAGTATTATTTCAATGCTTTTCTATGGGGAAGGTCCAATACGTGTGCGGCTCTCCCATCAGCTGACATCTGAGTATGAGCAGGGTCCTCATCAACCTATTGTTGCTGTAACCTTTTCTATTCTTAAATTTTCCCCTTTATAACATTGTAAAACGCTGCGGAATAGTTTCGCTATATAAATGACGATAATAATATATAGATATGTTGAAAATGAGCAATAAAATGTATCCAGTGTTTGACTAGCCATGCAGCAGCTGTCATGTTTGGGAGTGCCTGGCCTGCAAGGTGTAGGTGAGCAAGTCCGGGGATATTCTAGGAATGTAAAGGCACACCCCTTTCTTCACCTCTACTCCATCTCAGCTACAGCAACAGAGCTTGTTAACACAAGTCGAATTACCTCCCTCCCCCAGTACCTGGAGACTTTTTTTTCTTTCTATTACACCTCTATTCAGATTCTTACATGTTACTTTACAGATCACAGCAGGACATTTGGTAATCCTTCAGATTAATGTTTATTTAGTTGACAAAGTGCAAAAAATCGGCTAAGGAAACTGAATAGTGATATGATACAGTTGATGTATTATTATTCTCTTGCCGATTTCTAAGTAATTCAAAAAAGAGAATTTTTTTCCCTTTTCTGTCTAAATTACAACTATTTATACAATGCCGGCATATTGCTCTTTACAGTAGGTACATCGAGAGAGAGAGAAAAAAACTATCAAAACATGTATGTTATACAAGAGTAGGGGAAGTGGGGCCTACCTAAACCAGGTTAAAATATAAAAGAAACATGATTTTGTCTAGCTCTCTTGTCTTTTTTGCAAGGAACAGCAGGAAAAGCCTCTTTCTGTAGCAGTTAGGGTAACCTGTGCATATATTTATCATTTGGGTATGTTATGTGCAAATAAACTACCCACAAGTGGCCTGTGTAATTTGCATCCCCTGACTAATGCATGCGTATAAAGGTTGCATAAGGCAGTATTTCCTTTTGCTAGCTCTCTCCGTACGCGGTATCATTGAAAGCATCAATAGCTACTTGTATGTTCACCATTCACCGCCCAGTATGTTTAATCCACCCTGCAGGTGTGGAAACCAACCACAAGATGTTAATCAAGCATTGCTTAATCTCTCAGGTAAATGGAGGCCTCAGGTGCAGGGCTGGATATCGTTGTGTGGAGTTTTAGCTAACATTGAGTACAGAGCAGGCATGTATAAGGACTGTGTGCAAAGAATGTAAAATGTTAAATATTTCTGTATCATTCATGGATTCATTGCTAGGGCTATGTTTTAATCGGTGATGATAAAAAAATAAAATAAAAATTTACTGTGAACAAAAACACAATGCAAGGAATAGACTGCAACAATCCATGTCAATCGTGTGGAGGGGGGGGGGCGGCAGCAAACAGGAAGTAGCCCCCAGTCATTGTTTGCTACAGCATCTGTTCAACAGTTGCACATCCAGCTTTTACCATACTGTATTGTTTCTGCCACATGTCCTCCTTTAACCTCTCCTTACTGCTCTTCTGTCCAAAGGGAAGGAGTTGCATAAAGTAGTTTGTCGTAACCCCCCTCCCACATACACTCTTTAATGCAAATACAGGCACCCTTTCAGCTGACTAACCCTGGGCCTTAGCACAGCTGGGAGGTCAATGTTACACAATTTATATAGTTTCAATTAACCAGGCTTTGATTACTGTTATGAAGCTGGTTCTCTTAGTAGAGAGCTACTGCACTAAATCCCTGATATTGACTTGCCTGTTCTTGAAGAAAGCGGTTATTCATGATCTGTTGTTAAGGGGAGGATGGTAACTGAGCCTGCGCACAATGAAAACAAGAGAAATCTCAATGTATCTTTCCTGGTAAAATATTTTATAAATAAATTTATTTTATAGAAAGTTGATTTATGTAAAAACATCTGATTATAAAACACATTAGCCATGAAAGAGGCAGGTAGTGGGTAGGGGTTTGATGTAACTGAGTGGGGGAGCGGTGTTGTAAGAATTGTTCTTGTTATTTCTGGTTGCTTAGGAACAGAGCTGTCTCCAAAGAACAGAATCCAGATAAATACCACCCTGTAATCCTTTAACTACCCCAACTCACAGGGAGGATTTAACTCCATACAGCCTGAATAGTAAAATCACATACAGTGTAAAAACTGTATTCTTATTTATTATTTATACGATTGCCTAAATGTGTGTATGTCTCTGTGGATGGTCTATATTTGTGTGATTATATATATATATATATATATATATATATATATATATCCACCTCCCTCCCTTTTCTTTAGGTAGCAGAAAGTATTGTGTATTGGCATTACATAATATCAGGATGGTAAAAGTATGAAAACTGCATGATCCTTCCAAGTGGTGGTCTTTAAGGATTTTTATAGAGATTTCGACCCTCACAACGTATATAATTGGGTCTATCTTCCTGCCTATGCTTCCAGATGGCATATTGATCTCTATATATAATTTTTTTTATAAAACCAGTCCATTTCCATACTGAAAGACATGTTTATTTGGAACACCTTCCTTAAAGGAAACATGTCACACAGTTAAATAGGGAACCAGCGTTGCCAGTATATATTTACAGGTCCTCGATAGGAGTACAGGAAACAAGCCTGTCCATCCAGTAAAAGAAGTGTGTGTGGAATGCTTGCATGGCGGAAAGGTAAATGGACTGGAAAGTTTTGGATGGGACATGGTATTGGTGCGGGTGCTTCAGATTTAGTGGGTGGAATTTGACTCCTTTCCATTAGAAGGAATCAGCATAGTGAATGAAACTGGAAAGGAGCAAGTCCTTGCAAGTCTACAGTAAAGGGTACCTTTAACCCATTAAGGACCAAACTTCTGGAATAAAAGGGAATCATGACATGTCACACATGTCATGTGTCCTTAATGGGTTAAGAAGGCTAATGTTTCACACAACAGCGTATTGATAATTCAGTAGAGATGCCACTATTAGTGACTATTACATACTTCATAGGCTGAAAAGATAGCGGTATAAAACAGCATGGTTCAGGGATGCCACAAAATGTCTGTTTGGTAACAGTGTTACCTGCTGGGAAACCTAGTCCCAAACACTTATAAGCTTCCCTCTGATGGGTTTCTTGTCTGCCTCCAGTCTTTCAGCAGTTCATGCATCAACTTCCCTGGTGTATGCAGTGCATACAAACACATTCTAGACAAGGTGTCATGACACCACTTCAGCACTTTATAATGGAAAATACCTCCGTATAGACATTACCTGTGCAATCTTGTCACTTCTCCAGTGTAATACTAGTCTGTTCTTTAGAGATACTATTACGGATATTGCCACTTATTGATTATGTCTGCAGTTTGGTTTCAGCATGTCTAAGAATCATTCCATTGGTGACCCATGTTCTTCCTCACCAATCCGCTTGCTGTGATTAGTCTAGTCTATTAATGATTAGCTCATCTGACGTTATGCTTATTGTCATTACCAACACTACCTGCACCTGTCTAATCAATAGCACCCATTATTACTCTAAAATATCCGATGGATGTGTCGGCCATCGAGATCCCGACTTGTGGATGACTGTGGCAAACCACATTGGCATGCCCCACCCTACTCTGGCAAATAGGCTTCAGTAAAATCACCAGTTTGCCTGATCAGTCCATCAGTTTAAACCTGAGACCAGATGCATTTTGAAATATACACCTGCAAAACCGTGGAGTATTCCTGTCCCAACATATTGTGGTGGTTCTTGGTGGAATTGATAGCCAGTTACTTCTAGTCTCATTGACATAAACTTTCCAAATGGGATTTTGTATTTTATGTAGTTTTATCCATAGAAATGGCAGAATGTTTTATCTGCTTGATGTGACTGTTCTTGGTCTTTTTAATTTTTTTTTATATGTGGCCTTTGTATACTTGTTTTATAATGTCTTTTGCTTAATGGACCACTATAGGCACCCAGACCCGGCGGGAGGGGGACCCTGAGGGTGGGGGCACCCTCAGGGCACTATAGTGCCAGGAAAACAAGTATATTTTTTTCCTGGCACTATAGTGGTCCTTTAAGCAATATAGGGGGATGTGTGTTTTTTTGGTATTTTTTTTTTGGTTTTTAGTATTTTTGCTTGTGTGTGTTTTGGTTTTCTTTTTGATGTTAAGAAATCTTTAAGGTATGCCAAGTAGATACAGAAAGGGAAAACAACAATCACTGTTAAAATAACATAATATGGGTGGGGGCTTGGCTTGGTGCCTGAACTGCATGGACGCACGTTTGTGAAGCTCCTGCGGTTCCGGTGCCCTGGAGCAGACATAATCGGTCTACAGAGCATAATTAAAGCCCGCAAAGCATTACTATGTCTCAGAGGCAGAAAAACAAAGCGGCTAAGGCTGAACGGGCGTCCTTCTTTCTGGTGCGGACCACCGTAACGAAACCGTGAGAAGGCCGCAGCCCTTTCAAAGATGGCGGTGAGGACCGCTCCCGCGAGTGATCCCTCTCACCTCTGGGCTCCCTCTCAGAGGAACAACCTTTCACAGCTACCTATGCGACATATGCTAACAGAATTAGCAGACACTCTGCAGTCCAACAAGAGGAAGTAGCTGCAAACACCAGCGTCAGACCTCCGCAGAGACATCACCGACATAGGCCGGCGCATGGCTTACGTTCAGCACAAGCTGGATGAATTCGCAGAAGCACACAATAGCCTGGCGAACAAAGTCCAGGAGTATGAAACCACTCTCAACTCCTACAAACTTAAACTGGCAGACCTGGAGGATCAGTCAAGGAGAAATAATATTCGAATCAGCGGCATACCAGAAACGGTCCTCACTGCAGGCCTCCACGACTACCACCAGGACATGTTCCAAGCACTCACCCCTGCTAGCCATCCAGACCAACTGATCGTGGACAGGGCGCACCGTCTCAGACGACCACATTTACTGTCGACCGCAGCAAGAGATGTTATATACCGTATCCATTTTTTCCATGCCAAGGAGCAGTTGATAAGAGCCAGCAGAACCTCTGATATGCCAGACCCCTATGGACACATCAAAATTTTCGCCGACCTGTCCGCAACAACACTGCAATTTCGGAAGACCATAGCATGATCACAACTACTCTGAGTGATCAAAATGTTGCCTACAGATAGGGGTACCCTGCTAAACTACTGGTCCACTATGGCAGAACCTTGCATGCAATCTCTACCCTGGAACTGGGAATCTCCAAGCTCAAGGACTGATCAAAGTAACTGATCTGTTACAGCAGAAGCCAGCGAAGATCCCCAGAATGGACTTCAATATGAACGCTATAAGAGTCACCCACCTCAGTAAGGAGGTATACGATCTGTATCCTTTTACTTACGATATACGGGACTTACCAATGTTTACAGGTGTCGCTTTAATAACACCTCATTTACCGTGTGTTTCACCTTACATTAAAGGTACCATACGTGTTATGTTTTGTTTTGCAAATATAATCACTCACTGTAAAATAATCCCTCTCTATGTACAATATTTCTTCCCTATTCATTCGGTAGATCTAACTACCGAACAAAGACCACCCCCTGGCTCATTAAACTTCAAAGAATGCTTTAATTGAACCCTCTATCTGTGCGGCCAGCGTTCGTACTACCGAACGCCACGGGCTGAGAAAACCGCGGCCATCTTTTTTCAGGCGAACAAAGGCAGCGGGACTTGGCCATCGAAGGACACTAAAATAGGACATTCGACTTCCCGAACACCGGTCTCCAACAAGCGAACGCTGGATCTCCATTTCCCGAATAGCTAGAAGAGCGCTATTCTGTACTTTTGTGCATTTGAATGAGGGGAACAATTGCTGCTAAGAGCCATTCGTGGAATTGTTCGGTTTTTACCCCTTTACTGAATAGACCGGCAAAACCACCCAAACTCCTGGAACTATTTTGGGCAGCCAGCTCACGATTAGCCGGTCACAAAGGACTTCCACCCTTTTTGAGAACCCCTGAACCGATCTGGGTGAAACTTGAATATGTTGGTCACCCAGATCAGGGCTATCAGGGGACATATTATTTGTGGGGATACCCCATGTATAAAGGAGTGTTCTGAATATTGGGGGAAATTGTGATTTTTCTGCCTGGAGATAATCAAGTTATTACTTTATCAGACTTGATTATCTCCAGGACTAGGGGAGGGAATTGTGTGTTTTACGATTTTACTGTAACTGGTTATACTGTGTCCCTCCCTGGGGACTTGCATAAAAGCCTGTGTGTGGTCATTAAAGCCAGTTCTGTTGTACCCTTCTTCTTGACTTCGGCTGATGTTTGGGGATTCGTATGCTTTATTAAGGGAATTATCTTATAAAGCTATTTGTATTCGTATGGATTTCGTCTTTCATCTACCGAACGGAGGGCTATATTCACTGAGGCTCTGGCGCCTGTGGTTCACCGCGCAGACGAGGCACCTAGTGTCTAGGCCCGTACAGTCTAAGGAGGTGAAAAGGCTCAGCTCCCAGAGTCACTTACAATAAGGTGACACCCAGGTTTCACTATGAAGTTCACCCACCTCCAGTAGGTATATGCTTCAGTATCCCTTTAATTAAGGTACACGGAAGTTACCAATGTTTACAGGTGTCGGTTTAACACCTCCTTTACTGTGAGTTCCACCTTTCATTGAAAGTACCAGATTTATTTTGTTTTGTTCAGGCTATCCCCTTGGTTCACATAATCAATGCGTAGAGGGGGCACCTAAAGCCCAGCCCCCACACAGCCTTAATGAGGTGAGAAAGCTCAGCTCCTAGAGTCACTTGCAGTAATTGCAGGGGCACCCATGTTTAATGCCTCAGAATTGCGCATAGGGGATATTGGGATCTCTGCGGCCCATGAACCCCAGAAGCGTTACAACACTCCACTCCACCGCTACTGTCATGTTTGAGTTACCTGCCTATGGCAAGGCTCATCTTCCTGACCCCCACACTGTGCGACCAAGAGTCTCACGGCACATTTTGGCTCCTGAAAGAGGAGCTAGTTAGGGCATGTTGCCCACACATTTGTTACACCCGCCCCCCCAAGTTTCCCCCCCCCCCCACCCATCAGACCGAGAAGGTCACAAACCGTATCAACCAGCCCTCTATAACTAGACAGATCCACTGCAAATATGCTCCCAACCGCACTTCAAAATATCCCAACCAAAAACATATACCATAGGAGCTTCCTACGGGAGCATAAACTGTAAGCACACTGTACCCCAAACTGCACCAATATGAAACTGGAATCTCAACGTCAAAGGATTAAATACTCCTGGTAAACGCAGGTTGCTACTCAAAGACTTAATCAAATAAGGAGTCGATATCGCCTGTATTCAGGAAACGCACTTTAGGAACAACCGTACTGCAGGCCATATTCACCAAAAAATATCCCGCCCAATATCACTCTCTAGCAAGTACCAAATCCAAGGGGGTATCCATTCTGATACACAAAGACGTGGCCTTTACATTACAACGCACAGTATAGACCCGAGAGACCGGTATATCAAACTAGTAGGCCAGTTTAATAATGCCCAACTAACGTTAGTGGCTGCCTACTTTCCAAACAACAACCCCAAGCACTACCTGCAAATGCTACTTCACAAAATTGATAAAATTAAATAAGATAAAGTGATCTTGTGCGGAGACTTCAATATCCAATCGCCCGCCCTTGACACAACCGCTGCCCTTACAGGCAATAGCAAAAGGAGATTGCACACGTTGAGCAAATCCTTCGCTAAATTGTTAGACCAATATGATCTCTCTGATGCCTGGAGATCGCTACATCCAGGAGATAGAGATTATTCCTTCTATTTAAGGGTTCACAACACATATACCAGTATAGATACATTTCTTCTAGACCGACAACTCCTGGCCCAGCTATCCAGCCGTACCATAGGGGACATAACATGGTCAGACCATGGCCCGGTCTACATTTACCTCCTAGAGGCTTTCCAGTTTAACCCCTTAAGGACACATGACATGTGTGACATCATGATTCCCTTTTATTCCAGAAGTTTGGTCCTTAAGGGGTTAAAGGAAATGGCTCCTGGAGGCTAAATGACTCCCTGCTGTCAGACACCCCCTTTGCGAGCGAGATAAGAGACGCACTTCAAGCCTACTTTGATATCAATGTTGGGGAGGGGATGTCAGACATTACGGTTTGGTCAGCACACAAAGCGGTCATGAGGGGCTTTAACCCCCTAAGGACCAAACTTCTGGAATAAAAGGGAATCATGACATGTCACACATGTCATTTGTCCTTAAGGGGTTAAAAGATCCTCCTTCCTGAAAAAGCACCACAAAACAACTCTCTTAGAGTGCCATAAACAAATCGTCATAACCTCCAAGCAGAATAAATTGCAACCCCCTCACCAAAGTTAGCGGCACAGCTACAAACACTCTACACACGCCTTCCAGAATTGAACGTGGAGAAAACCAAAACCCTACTTTACAAAAGCAAATGTATAGTCGCGGGGAAGCCACTAAATACCTAGCCAATAGGCTCCGTACCAAATGTGCAAGCTCCAAAATTGCCCACATGGTAGGGGATGATGGCAATAAAAAAAAAAATCACCCCCACTGCTATAAGTCAAGAATTTGCAGAGTTTTACTCCAAACTGTACAACTTAAAATCATCAAGCGGCATCCACAACGCTAGCGTAGAGGACATCGACCGCTATCTCAAGAAAGCTAATCTCCCCCAGATCACCCAGACACAGGCAGAAGAGCTGCTTAAGCCTAAGCCTATTGAGCTTCAGGAAGTACTGAGAGTCATAGCGGGATTACCAGGGGGAAAGTCTCCAGGGGCGAATGGCCTAACTAATACCTTCTACAATACCAACTACAAACAATACGCAAAAGAGCTAGCTCCACACCTCCTTAAGGTATACCACTCTGCCTTCACCAGGGGAGCTTTGCCGCAGGAGATGCTACTGGCTATTATAGTAACCTTACTGAAACCAAATAAAGCCCCAGACCTATGCAAGAACTACCACCCCATATCATTACTAAATACAGACGCAAAAATACACGTGAAGGTCTTAGCAAACAGGCTTAGTAACATACTGCCATCCCTCATAGGGGACGACCAAACGTGGTTTGTGCAGGGTAGGCAGGGATTAGATAACACCCGAAAACTATCATTGCTCCTAGAGAACCTCTGAGGGGGCGGGTTACTTCTAGCACTGGATGCGGAAAAAGCGTTTGACCTCCTCAGCTGGCCCTTCCTGGGGCGCACACTACAGGCATACGGTTTTCCCCCACCCATTGTGAGACAGGTGTTTGCCCTATACTCAGCCCCATCAACTCAGGTCCTCCAATCCGGATTTAAGTCCGACCCTTTCACCATCTCCAACGGGACAAGGTAGGGTTGCCCACTGTCCCCCCTTTTGTATGTACTAGCCCTAGAACCCCTTTTACGCATCAGCAGAGATCACCCCCTCATCCATGGTATAACCTTAAAAGACACAGAATACAAAATCAGTGCCATTGCTGACGACATCCTACTGTACATTTCAAAACCCCTCGAAACCCTCCCACACCTTATGCAGACGATGCAGGACTATAGCCACCTTTCATACCACTATCTAAACACTTCAAAAACCCAAGCCATGGGAATAGGCCTCCCCTCCTCCCTAATACAAACACTGAGCAAGTCATAACCATTTGAATGGAGAAAAGACCATATCAAATTCCTGGGGCTCCTATTTACCAGGAAAGCCACAGACCTAATAACAGGGAATTATATCAGCGTGTGGACTGACTGTAAACTAATCTTGAAGAACTGGGCCCCCCTCTTCCTTACATGGACTGAAAGGATAATAGCAATAAAGATGTCCATACTCCCACGGCTACAGTATGTTTTTAGGACTCTACCACTGCGCGTACCCCAAACCTACTTCAAATGGACATAACTAAATTTATTTGGGCAGGAGGGAGACCCCGAGTATCACTGAAACTCTTGAAGGCGCCAATGAGACCGGGTGGTCTGGCAGTCCCAGATGTTCGCACCTACTACCAGGCATTCATCCTAGCGTTCGCATTGCCGCATTTTCTAGATAAACATCACCCACATTGGGTGACACTGGAAAAACAGCTGATGGAGCCAAACGAAACCCACCACATACTATGGCTACCCAAACAACTTAGACCGCCCATACATAATATGCCAACCCAAATATCCTTATTACTGCACATATGGGACTTGCACTGACCTAAACTGAGCAATAGCTCTCAGATTTCCCAGGCCACACCCACATGGGCCTACCTTCCATGCTAAACCTTGGCAGGAGACAGGCCTCACATTCCTGACCCACATCTACGCAGGGACAAAACTTAAAGACTTCACCACCCTCCAATCGATTCACGGTATTCCACCTTCCCTTACACTTCTCCTATAGACAACTGCAATCCTTTTTGCCTAAACATGAACCCCAAGGCCCCATACAACAACAAACAGGCGCACACTCCCTCACCATATGGGAGAAAATATGTATTAACCAATGTTTACCAATGTCACGCAGACCGCTCTCCATGTGTTGCAGGTTGCTCTTAGACTACACACCACTGCCAGATGCTACACCTGTGAAACAGTGGGCGCACAAACTCGAAGTGGGGATCCTACAATAGTGGGAGGACATGGCCCCCCCCCACCAAGATAACCTTAGCAGCCTTGAGGGCTTGGGACACCCTAAATAAGTGCTTTGTACCCCATCCTGTACTGATGTTTTGGCTTTTTATCAGAAGTGTAATTGACAGTGCTTATTAAACTAGTGAAGTAAAAAATCACTGCATTGCCAGTACTTGCTGTAGATATGATACTTCGGTCAATACTTTAAACCCCCACCTTTAACACTTCACTTCTTTCTTCTGTACCCTTTCTTTCTTCTATACCCACCCCCCATCTTCCTCCCCCCCCCAACCATTGTGTATTGTCAAAAAACAATAAAAATTGTCAAATTAAAAAAAAAATATATATAAAGAGCATATGTTTCAAAGTGAGACTCCATAAGTATGCACCATAAGAGTGAACTACAGAATTAAAAGCCGAGAGTAGAGAAGGGTAGAACTGTGAGAAAAGAGGAGAGAGGGAAGAAATAAATTGGTGTGGTGGGACTGTGTAATATATGTAAGCTTTTTTTTTTTTTTCATTTTCTTTATACACAAGATGCTTTGCATTAGAGCCTATATTTAAAACTTTTTAAAGGTGACATGGGTGGAGGGACAACACTGCACTATCAGGCTTACCTCGAGATTGGGAGAGCGCTGTGTGTGAGACGCTCACAGACGGAGATTGGGATAAAATTTTCACCCTGGCGCATAAGTGCTCCCTTAACTCCAAATACTAGGAACTAAGCTACAAACTCTAACACTCTGGTATCAGACACCAGAAATCCTACACCGCATGAATGCAGAGACCCCAGCCATCTGTTGGCGCTGTGGAGGGGAAGAGGGCACGAACCTTCACATTTGGTGATCGCCCTGTACTGGGCTATGGTAAATTAAAAATATATCACCAAAAATAGATCTTGAACTACTAGCCTCCCTGAGTCCTGACGGGCCTGCCCTCCTGACCAGTGGACCGTCCATGACAGATCAGATAACACACACATAGACCCCTTGAACACCGGTTTGACCACATACTGCAGACCCCCTGTCAACCAATCGCCATAGTGTCGATCCAGACACCAGAATTACACTTATGCAACTCACTCGCCCCCAACCCCCCTTTTTTTTTTCCCCACTCTTCTTCTTCTCTCCCCTTCACTCTCCTTCCTTCTTTCCTCTCTCTCGCACTCTCTCATCCTCTCGTGTCTTTCTCATCCTCCCACCCCTGCCCTTCCTGAACCTCGCGCGTACCCCACATCTCTATCTCCCCTTCCACCCACCTTAACTAATTACCACTACAGCCGCAATAGCATACCGAAAGCCCAACCACGACCAACCAAAGATGACCCAGCTTCTGAAATTCAAGGTGCTGAATACCACACACCCATAACCAAAGGCCAAATTGGAGGCACACGACTTAGAGCTTGACTCAGATATTACACTTCTGAACATGCATTGTTCACCATACCTTGTCATAACAATCCCCTTTGCAAAAAGAAAGTCGATGCACAGTATACATCAGTGATGGCTAATCTTGACACCCTAAGTTGTTTCTGGACTACATTTCCCATGATGCTCAGCTAGCTTTTAAACACTAAAAGCTAGCTGAGCATCATGGGAAATGCGGTCCAGAAACAATTTAGGGTGTCAAGGTTAGCCATCACTGATGTACATGATAGATGCTATAACTTACGACCCAAGTTTTCTCCCTCTGTTTACCACCTATGTGTAAAAACATGTATAAATAAAGATAGGGCAGTGTTTTTTTGACAATCTGCTCAATTCCTCAGTAACCGTGCTCTTCTCACCTAATTTCAGAAGTATCAAGTGTGGAATGTTTATGTTCCTTTCTGCTTTATAGTTTCCTGGAATTATTTTAGGATGTTTTGTTTTGTATCTGAGGTTTGTGCCTGTGCCAAGCAGTCTGTAAAATGCTTGCTGTGTACGAATTGCTGAGTTGGATGTGTTTGAGAGTCCTCTTTGTACTTCTCTTGTAGTCTTTGTGCTTCTATCACAGGATATGGAATTTATTATTTGTAATGAAATGTGTTAATACCCAAAAATATAGCTATGAAATATACATAAGAACAAAAATCTGGCAGGTGTGTGTGTGTGTGTGTGTATGTGTGTGTATATATATATATATATATATATATATATATATATATATATATATATATATATATATATATATATATATACACACACACACACACACATGTCTACGGCATTTAAATGTTAGAGGTCAAGTAATATAGGTGGGGACTACACTGTTTTCTATGCATGCATTTAGATGTGGCTTTCTTTCATAACATAGCATTGCCTTTGTCCTTTTTGACTGACAATATGATTCTACATTACATTTCTCGTTGTGCTCCTCACCATTCAGGACAAACCTTGAAGCTCTTCAGAAGAAGCTAGAGGAGCTGGAATTGGATGAACAACAGAGGAAACGGCTAGAAGCTTTTCTCACTCAGAAGCAGAAAGTTGGGGAGCTGAAGGATGACGACTTTGAGAAAGTATCTGAACTTGGAGCGGGTAATGGCGGGGTGGTGTTCAAGGTGTCCCATCGACCATCTAGCTTGATCATGGCAAGGAAGGTGAGATGCTGATTTCCTGTGTATGCCATGTATAGTGTTTGAGGTCTATTAAGATGTTGGCCAAAATGGTCTAGCATAACTGCCTTGGAGACATTTTCCAACTCTGCTATTTTGGCATTTAAATTTAGTAAAAATTCCTGACTAGTGAGAATTTGTTGCCAATTTTGATGCAGATTATGAAGACAAGTCGCAGAAAGGAGTAGAAAATAATTCATTTCATTCAGACCATTGTATTGTGATTTCATGAATTATGTAAAAATCCCAGCAACTACATGCCTATCTGTGCCCCCACCCTGTGTCACATCACAGGAGGAATATGACCCTGAACTCAAATGTTTCTCTCCGTGATTAAATCTTATCCCATGTCTGTTGACCCTGTCCTTTGGTAGGTGTTATGGGATTTGCTCATTCTGTCAGTAACTGACTCTAGTACACAGAAGCTATGATTCATGGAGTTTACCTTCAAACACATAAAATAACTCAAGACTTTGTTTAACTGCGTTATAACACTTGTGGTCTCTATCCTGGTAGTTGATTCATCTGGAGATCAAGCCTGCAATCCGAAACCAAATTATCCGGGAGCTTCAGGTGCTGCATGAGTGTAACTCCCCCTATATTGTGGGGTTCTATGGAGCATTCTACAGCGATGGAGAAATCAGCATCTGCATGGAACACATGGTGAGAGAACAGTTTGTTTATGAGAATTAAAGGGATCCTATAGTGCCAGGAAAACAAACCTGTTTTCCTGGCACCATAGGCTCCTGTAGTGTCCCCCTTCAACCACTTACCTGAATCCAGCGCCAATGTCTGTCAGTGCTGGGTCTGGCTCTGCCCACGCTCCTCACCAGCCTGCGGGCGAGACCTTATGCACATGCGCGGCAACAGACCTCTTCATAGGAAAGCATTATTCAATAGTTTCCTATGGGGAAAATCTGACTCTGAAGGTTCGTGAGGACGTCCAGCGTCCGATAACGGACCAAAAGTCTGTTTAGATTCCGGAAACCCTCTAGTGGCTGTCTGTTAGACAGCCATAGAGGACAGACTTAGAGCTGCAATGTAAAACTTACAATTAGCTAAAGTGGTCTGGGTGCCTACAGTGTCCCTTTAAAGAGGGGTGTTTTTTATTTGGTTTTTTCTTTCTATTAAACATCAATATTTATTTATTAGTTTTATTAATCTGTCTGTCATTCTTGCAATACAAATTATCTTAGCAAATGGTTATGTGGGGGGAAATCAGTAATATACTATCAGACATATTTAACATATAATAGCTCATTTGCAAATGGTGCATATGTGTACAAACTGAATACACACTCAGGATGGTGCAGAAGGTACATTGTTGTCCATGTTTCAACCCAAGTTAACTATGCAGATGACAATGGTGAGCGTAACATGAGCAGATATCCATTAAAACATTCCCTTCTGTCTAATAACCTCAATGGAAGGTTGAGACAAACTCTTGATGCAGAGAAAACAGATTATATCTCAATAGTACTGATTCTCTACTCCTTTGTACCAGTATGTTTCTCTATATACGTGCTTTATGTAGCTCTACGTATGATAAACATGCTCTGGATAAGAGCACTGCATATGTACTGTTAAATAAACAAAAATAACTCGTGGTTTTCTCCCCGCTAGGATGGCGGTTCACTTGATCAGGTGTTAAAAAAAGCAGGAAAAATCCCAGAGAAAATTTTGGGAAAAGTCAGCATTGCAGTAAGTATTAAATAACCATCTCTGTGTTTTGCATATCGGAACCCCTCCTGAAGTTAATTAATATCTGTAATTCACCTCTCAACAGCTGTGATGGCTAGCGGCTGGCTCGGCATCATGAGAAATGTATTCCCCAACAGCTGCTCCTCCACCTGTTTGCTATCACTGCTATAGAGTAAATGCCATATAGCTGGGGTGAAGCCTTCCTAAAGCTTAGGATCCCAAAACACAAGCACAATGGGAGGCTGTAACATTGCTCAGGATCAGTTCCTGTAGTACACTCTGCAGGGTAATGAAGTGCACCTCAAAGATTGAGTGGTATCTCACTGTCTGCTTTTCTTTCCACTGGTAGGTGATAAAGGGATTGACCTATTTGAGAGAGAAACATAAGATAATGCACAGAGGTAAGCTGGACACCTGTGATTGTACACATTAAAATACTATAAAAAGTATTGGGAGCCCCAAAGGTTTTAAGCTCTGTACAAACTGATTTATTCTAGGTTTACTCCCATCTATTATCAATCCCTTTCATACACCATATTGTGATATTCTTTCTCTCCTACTGTATGTCCTTTTTCTCATTCTTCTCCTCCATCTACTGATGCCTGCTCACTATCCTCTGTGCCTTCATATTAAAGCATATGAATCCTGCTAAAGAAACTATACTAGGACTGACATTTTTGAATCCCATTTAATGCTCCTAATTTTGAAAGTCTTTTTGTTTTCATTAAGTGTATTGGTGGATTGCATTTGCCCCTTTATAGAGCAATAATCGCCAAAAGATAATTTATGTTTGCAGGACAATCTCTAATTATCCTCTCTAGTTGTATAGCCAGTTTAATTTATTCTGAGTTTCTTTCTACTAGAGCTTAACCGTTTTCTGTTTTGCTGTCTGTGCTAAATATCTTGAACCACCCAGTAAAACTTTAAATAAACCTTGAGGCTGAAAGAGTAAAACAAAAAAGAATTTGCAGGGGGCGTAATTTGGCTGGCGACTAAGATAGCCGCCCTCCTCAAGAGCCTTCCGACAAACTAACCCCTAACCTTCCCCACAACATGGGGAAATCCTGATGCCTGTCTACCACTGGGAAGATCCCAGATTCAAAAAAGGGGCATCTCTCTTCCTCCCTTGGCCAGTATTTGGTCACCCCTGAGGACCTGGCAACACTACTGCACTACCCGGAAGATTCACCTCCATCGGAGGCATCCAACCGCTCATCATCCCTGATCAGATCTCCGATTGAGACTTCGGTGGGCTACCACTCATTCAGGCCCTCCCTACGAAGGATGACCCACTCACTGCAGCTGTTCTTTAAGTCATGCATGCAGAGCTGTGTCGCCTCACAGATTGCATGGGCCAAGTGGAAGAAGAGTGTGACAACATCAAGGCAGCCCAGACACTGGCAGAAACTGATGCGGACTCCCAGGCCATCCGGCTCCGATGCAAGGCATTACATGTGGAGGACCTAGAAAACCAGGGGAATAAGGCACAATAATGTGAGGCTTTGCGGCTTAGCAGAGTAGGAGGATCACCAGCTCGCCCCACCATATTCCTTAGGGGAATATTTAATAGGCTTCTAGACAGAGATTCCCTGAGCCCCATTGGCTTTGTTCGGGCACATGGAGCCTTACATCTGAAAGGGACCCCAGACAGCCCAGCCAGGGACATGATATGCTCCCTCACAAATTATAGGCTTGAAGAGACCCCAACAATCACATATAACGAGAGTACTCTACATCTGTTTGCAGACCTATCCACCAACGACACTGGGATATCGTAGAGCCCTGAAACCCCTGACATGAGTACCAAAGGATCCGGTAATGATGGCAGACGCCGACAGCATATTGGGGTTTTATGCATTCGGGCCCCTATGGCAGACTGGCGCTGGGGTTCCAAGTCATCAGGAGATGGGGCGATTGGGATCTGGGGGGGAGATATGGTGATGGAACCCCCACATCGGGCCCAGATGGCCAGGAGGTGGCACTGGGTCAGAGGCACAGGAGTGTTACAGATTCACACTAAACAGTGCTTATCTGCTACTTGAGTCACCGGGACAATTGCTGTAATCTAATCTATGCAATTGTGTTTTGTAATCCTTATGTATGAAAGCTGGGATTTTTTTGTACTAAATTGCTTTGCAGCACAGTTGTTCAGGGCGAATTGACCTAGCACCTATTTACCTTAAGCAGGGACCTTCAAGTCCCAAATTATTCAACAATATGTTCCTGTATTGGGGCCTGCGAGACCAGAGATACTTATCAGACTTAATGACCTGCTTGTCCCATTATGTTAGAACGTTAAATCTTTTGATGAAAGAACAATAAAAATGTACATTTACAACAACAAGAATAAATTGCAAGTTGGTTTTCTGGCATTGATTTACAGTACACAGTTTAGTCTGTGCCAGTTTAGGTGGGAACTGTGATTTGCCACCTAAACTGAAATGTATTAATTCCTTCAATTGAATACATAATCATCTTCTGGGTATCTGTCTCTGTAATAACTGTTAGAGTAGGAGAGCCCCTTTCATCAAGTATTGTAAAATCAGTATTTGAGAGTATCGAGTGATGTATGACTGCTGGTAAAATGCCAAGAGGCACTGAATGCTTTAGAAGTTAAATTGACATTATTTCTTCTCTTCTCATTTCTTTCCATACTGCAGATGTCAAGCCATCCAATATACTTGTAAACTCCAGAGGGGAAATCAAACTTTGCGATTTTGGGGTCAGCGGGCAACTTATTGACTCCATGGCCAATTCCTTTGTTGGGACAAGATCTTACATGTCTGTGAGTGCCTTTGTGTGTCTTGGCAGGTCTAGTGAGCATTCCTCAAATACAGCTTGATTACAAAATCCATATACCTTGTAAAATGATGGAATTTGCTTACTGGTATCACAGAAAACCGCATATTCTGGGTGACAGTATGTTAGTGCCATCCTCCCACAACGTGTGTTTATCGAGTCCAGTAGTTCATAGGACATACCAAAAGTACAGGAGCTTGCCAGTTCTCAGTTCTGTTCCCATTGGGATACTAACATAGCTTGGACTTTAATGTGCTTTAAAACTGGATGCAAATCAGTGGACCAAAATGTAGGGCCATGTCACTGTATATATCGATGAGTTTATTGATGACTGGTCAGAGTTTGACACTGGAACTGGAGTTCTACATAAGGACTAGTCCACGTTGTGTGTTTATGATATCGGTTTTCTTGAGTGTGTGGGTTGCTTGTAATGCTCTGTATGGCCACTTATCCACATTACATCAGTTTAACTAAAATTACCGCATTGTGCTTGAGTTAAAAAAATAAAAATATATATATATATATTTTTTTTTTTAATCCGCACGTTTTATAGTGTGTCTGCACACTGTGTGTCACGCAACAGATGGAGTATCAGCATGTCCTCCCACACTGTGTTGTGTGCGTGTGTAATAACAGCTCTCCAATACATGCAGTTGGAGAAAGATGTCGCTTCGTCTCACTGAGTAATGTTTAGAGCTGCCTTGTTTAACTCTATTATGTACTTCTCTGGAAATCAACAGATTCATATCTCTTTGCATTAGAGGCTTATTATACAGGACAAGATGTAAAATAATTTTGATTATATACGTTACTAATATCTCTGCAACAACTACATGAACATTGATATAGGACACAATAAATGCCACCTTTAATGATATGCTAGTAAACATTCACTACTTACTGTAGACACTTGTGTTCCATGTGTTTCTGCTACCAAATTAATTTCCTGTTCAGAATTCCATACTGCTTAAGCTTACATTGTTTTCTGCCTGTTGCTGTGTTTCAGCCGGAACGGTTACAGGGCACACACTATTCTGTGCAGTCTGACATCTGGAGCATGGGGCTGTCCCTGGTCGAAATGGCCATTGGTCGGTATCCTATTCCTCCTCCAGAGGGCAAGGAACTGGAGTCCCTCTTTGGCTGCTCTGTCGAAGGCGAACCTGCTTCTTCTGAGCTGTCTCCTCGGCCACGACCCCCAGGACGTCCCATCAGTTGTAAGTGCCACCCATGTTGAACTGACTGTGTGTTTAATTCTGGTTAATCCATGTATCATTGCTGGGAGGGGAGGGGAATTTAGGAATCACAATCATTTAATTCCAAAGTAAGGCCAGAACAGTAACAAGTTAATGGGGAAGAGGTGTTACCACCAACATCTGCACTTTTTTATAACCGCATACCCAAATTCCTTTGAAATTGATGTAGCTGTATGAGACTCTGTCGTCAAACCTTTATTAGAGCATGTAAGATTAATTTTGAGAAACAAAGCGAGAATGTCATAATTTATAACTTGCAGCTTTCGAGCTGTAAAATGGTATTGTATACCTAACAAATGATCTCTTAGAAATCAAATTTAGAGCTTGTCTAGGAGTTAAAACATACAAGATATACATGGAAGTAGGAGAGCCGTATTTAGATAGCAATATAGATACTTGATGAATGGGTGTTTGGTAATAAGTAAAGTAAGCTTAATGTGTTCTAGAAATGGATCCTCTAAACCTTTCTAATAAGATTATCTGTAATCTAATAAGATTATCTGTAATACTCCAATTTTTCCAGCTAAAAATTTACACATCTATTGTAGTACATGGAAACTGTGGAATTTGTTTAACTAAACATTAGATTGTTGTGTGCTGGAACGTGATTTGAAAACATTCTCCAGCTTTGATTTAGTCATAGAGTGGCTATTATACCTTAAATGTTTGCAGTTTGGTTTTCTGTTCACTGCAATGTGGTGTTTAAATTAATAAACCGCCTGAAAGGGGCATTCTAAACATTATAACCTCTACAGCATCTTGTAGTGTTTATGGTGTCCCACAGTGAGGAGGTGTATTTGAATGATTTGATGCTTACCTGAGACTCGGGTGCGTCCAGTTCTTTTCAAGGTTTTCTGATATCACGAAAGCGCGAGTTCCCACTCAATGACTGGACAACACTCATTGGTTGAAAGGCTCAGCTTAAATTTTCATCCAATGAATTAAGCCCTTCTAGGTTCTAAATTGATAATCATAGTGTTCATGGTGCATAGAGAGCACTTTTTAATAGATGATTTGATATAATGTAATCCAGAGGGAGAGAGCACCAGGAAAGTTAATGGGAAATAGCTGATTGATGTGCTCGTTAGAACACCCTGCAATTAGGGGATTGCTTCACTCCATTAAAACTATTATTTGTATTCCATGTTGTGTTATGGATGAAATGGTAGCTTTCCTATGGGTTGTTCTGAAATTTTAAGTAGAGCTGTTTTAACATAATTTAATTTTATGGTAGCAATGCTTTGAAGTTAGACAGGTTCTTCTAATCTAGAGGAATACAGATACACAGACATTGCATTGTAATTGCCCACTAAAATGTATTCGAAAATATTTTTTGATAACAGAATATTGTGCCTTTTGAGCTAATGACATCTTATGCATGAAGTTGGAAGTGTAAAACTGTTTTTGTTTCCCTATCGCCAATGTTCTGGGACAAAGAAGATTTTTATTATTTATATCTTATTACTATGTATGTTTGTAAATAATCCTAATTGGTGGTATGAATTTTAACATTTTACCATCAAAACATATATTAAAATGCCCAGTGTTCCCTAATGCTGTAATGGCACAGTTTTTATCAGACTGCAGTGTCATTACGGTGCCATTGAGAACACTTTAAATTACATTGGGATGTTGATTCCTTTAAATCCGTGGTTCCTAATACTAAAGACCCAGCAGCAGTACAGGTTTTGTCAGTACCTCCATTTGAAGAGAAAAGGGAAATACATAAGCTTCAAACTTGCCACACCGGGTGCAATACCAAGGCTTTAAATATCCACATGGTAAAGTAATATGGCTGCACTCATGGATTTCCAATAAAATATAACTTTTATTCCAGTTCTTTAAAATAGATCGATGTTTCCGTCCATCTTGTGGACTTTCATCAGGAAATCCGTGAGTGCAGCCATATTACTATATATCTTGCTGTTTAGTGGATAGGTGAGTGCGCTGGATCTATATATATATATCAAAGAGATGCTTGTCTGATAGCATGAATGTATGAGATTAAATACTTGTAAAGACAATGAGATGCTATAGAGAGAAAATAAAACGCACAAACACAATACACATGAGCCTACTATTAGGTTAAGCTGTGCTTGTGCTCGCCTAGGAGGCCATGCTGTGATTATGTACCAGGAGGTATAAAAAAAAAAAATTGCCAGAAGAACTATGAAAACACAAAAGAAATGGAAAAACCAAGAGACAAAAGGCAAACAAATGGGTGCTCATCTACAGCTGGAGATATTAGGGATCCTCAACTCGGCCTATGCCCTCTAAAGGCTGCTCATAGTGCCACTTCTGTCTGAATTATTGGCAGATGGTGTGTCCAATCATCCTTGTGCTACTGATGATTGCTTCTCCAGGTAACAGGAAATGTCCCATAGGGCCAATGCTCAAGTGTTGGCTGGTTTCAGTCCTTTTCTTCAGGCGGTAGATTGGGCTCTGGCACCGTAATTTGGCCTTCTTTAAAGCCACAGCCATCCTCTTCCCAGTAGTGCTGAGAGGCTTCCACGGGGAAGATCCACTTGTCCGATTTTGTTGTGATTGATACCCAAGTCGTTTATGAAGCTTTTCTTAGAAGTTTGTGAAGATGCGGTGTAAGTTAGTGAAGAAGGGATCTCCGTCAGGATCTGGTGTCTAAGTGGCGAACGCCATTGGAGAGGTACACTGGCACTTGGAACTTGCAGGGTTAGCATAGGGGCCTCCGAAGCGCAGACCGGGACCACCCCCACCTGTCCAGGGAGTGGGGAGTGAACGGGGCTGTAAGGGGGTTCACTGTGGGCTGGATGCCCGGCACTTCAGAAGAGCGTCAGTCTCTACTGTTTCGCACGGACACTAGGCCTCACTTTGTCCTCCGGATTGTAGTGGCAAGGACGTCCAGCAAATGCCCCAGGGCAGGTCCTGCCTGTCAGATCACAGGAAGGTCTCGATTATGCGGTAGATGAGAGCTTAAAAATGCAAGAATCATAGCTTAGTCGTGGCTGGGCGAGGAGCTCTCACAGAACACAGCCAGCCACCATGAAGGTCATGCCCCGCCCCAAATGTGGACTTTTTTACCCTAACTGCTATTGCTATTTTCATCCCAAGCTCCGGTTCTCCCAATATCTTGGGCAAAACTCTCCATATGCCATTTATGAGCATATAATATCACTTTTTATTAGTCAGGTAACTATTGGCCTCTAACTATTCAGCTTCATTGACCCCATTTTGTTGGGAGTTGTAGTCAAATCCACAACTGGCAGGCTCTGTTCTAAATGTTCATGTTATTGAATCATTGTGGGTGGTGTTCCTTATGTCCCCTATGATGTATAATCATGCTTAGTGACATACATTGCTCTGTTATTAAACTGCCCTAAGGGACAGTTTGTTATTTGGGGGGGAGAGAATATCACATGTATAGGTTTATGCATTGTCAACAATGTCAGTAGTTGGTTCATATTTTCCATTTGATATTTATTCTAAACTATGGGATGTATTAAAATAAACTATAGTAAAATAAAATTCCAAGTAAATTATTAACGAACAGTGAAAGAGGAAGTGTGTGTGTTATTTATTTTTATTTTTTGGGGGGTTTATTTTTTCTTTCTTTCTTACTCTACTTGTTCATTTCTGTACAGCACACTACTAAAATTATAACAAAGCACTTTATCACATGACTAAATTGATTCAATAGTTCCTTGAATACTAATCCATAAAGTCAAACACTTTTTTTTGTTGATTCAATTAATTCACATGTAACTGTGTGCTAAATTGAATCACGCAAACTAATTAAATGATGTCCATGATAATTTAATGAAAAGAAAACTATGATTGTGTTATGAATTATTAAATCATTGTTTTTCCAGTGTAGTGAAAGAAAATATAGATGAATGAGTGTCCACATTACAGGCCTGTTTTTGTACATTTCTCTTGGTTTGCTTGTATTGATGTTCAAGACTCTTATGGCTAGCATATACATGCTTTAAATGTAGGTTGTAAATTGAACGATGTATTGATTCAGCTGGTTACAGGAGTACTCTAAGCATCATCACAACTACAGCTTGCTGTATTGGTTGTAGTGCAAGCAAGTTTTCATACAGTTTGATGCAAACAGAGAGTTCCCCTAGGAGCCCAGCAGGCACACTCAGCCAATTAATGCTGGTAAAACCTGGACAAAATTGATATGGCAAATATCATTGCTATTTATTTGAGTGATCTGGACAATGAGGAGCTACAGGCTCATGGGGGACCCTTCGTTTGTCTTTGACACAGAACTTGGGGACAGTGTCAGGGGCTTCCTAGCATCTGTGCCATAGGTTCTCCATTACTGGTCTTTGGTTTTAGTTTAGTGAAATAATGGCTGTATTAATTAATTTATTGTTAATACATTCTTGCCCTATGTAATTAAATAAGTATTGATATCTAATTTATTATGGTATTTTGTATTCTTATTGGTTGGTTTCTGGACGTCCTTACAATTAAATGCGATTTCCGTGTGTCACTAATCGATTTGATTGATATGGTATATAGCAGCTGTGACATGTATACAGCGATTAGTTTAACTGTAAACTGCCATTAGAAATGGAGTGTTTGTAAATGTTAAAGCAAGTCATTCTCTCTCTGTTATTTCAGCCTACGGACCAGATAGCCGGCCACCCATGGCCATATTTGAGCTGCTTGATTATATTGTGAATGAGGTAATCGTGATTTCAGTCCATGGCTCCAATGTGCACACATGCTTTCTCTTACCCATGGTCTATCAGAGCTCTCCTTCCATAATGATAATCTTACATTGCGTAAAGCACCTAGATTTAGTCATTTTATCAAATCTGAAACTGTATTCCCACCTGGTGTCCAAACATAATTCTTGTATGCTTTTTTTTATACCTGAAAATGCCTGCCCCTGCCAAGCACCACGATTTTTACATATGCTGCTTACTCTTTTTTGTTTTCCACGTTCCTAAACCCCATTTCACAAACATTTTGTCTACCCTTAGTTAGTGTCCTAATAAATAAGCATCACATAACGTTACACACACATATATATCTTTTTAAACATAGCTAGAAGTCTCTCATTACAATATTCTCCATTATATCAAATGCTGTTTTTTTTCCTATTGCTGCCAATATCCTCCTTCAAATGCCCTGTCCGTGCCTATTAGTTTTGCAATAAACTGCTTTATTGTGGATGACTTGGAGCTCCTAATCCATGGATCATGTATTGGCAGTGTCCAGGCTTCTTGCTGGTATGACACTCGTTGGCTGACTATCAGGGCCATGCACAGATCTTACTCACATTTCTTTTTTGCTGCTGTATTTTAAACAAACTTGCAGGCTTCATGCCCCCTTTGTAAAAGTGAACTCACAGAATTCCTTCTTAAACCCAGTTTGTGTCTACGTTGTACACCATTTCACTCCTTTTCTTTCCATACACAGCCTCCTCCCAAGTTGCCAAGTGGAGTGTTTGGAACTGAATTCCAGGACTTTGTGAACAAGTGGTGAGTTTTAATAGCATCAAACAACCCACCAAACAGCATACATTTAATAGGGGCGTTGATTAAACGCAGGAAAAGTTGACAATCAACATACATAAAGGGGGACACTACAGGCACCCATGGGGTGGGGGTGGGAGGTGGTGGTGGTGGTGTGTGTTTGCACTTTTTAGGCCCTATTGATGGCACCAAGATGATGAAGATACATTTAAATTCCAAGGCATCCATTTCTGCTATCAGTATATAGTAATGTTAAGCTTGCTCCTATTAATAAATGTTCTTCTCTTGCCTTCTAGCCTGGTGAAGAATCCAGCTGAACGGGCAGATTTGAAACAGCTCATGGTAAGGTCCAATGTCATGGAACATGTATAAGTCAAAAATGTCCTAGGATACTGATAAAATGGACACATTTTATTTTAGAAGAGGCAGATGTTATGCTCAGTTTTTCTTTCACAGTAACAGAAAACGTGTGAAGTATTATACCTTATAAAACATACATACATACATACCCTAACATTAACCCTACATTACCTTAACCCAAACCCAATCAGTGTGGGGGCAAACAGGTAAATCCTACCAGGGTCTGTTAAGTCCCTTGGGGTCTTCCTTATCAAGCCTGCAGCCAAAAAACACAGTGGCTGAGTGCATTGACTCCAGTGCTGCATAGAGCTTATCGGTTAGTCTGGGGGCACTAGAAAATGGCCCCAAATGACAGAGGGCAGCCCTCTGGGATTTAGCCCTGAAGTCATTAAAGACCATTATAGTTCGGACCTACTGACCCATTCTAGCGTTGGTAAAGTGTTAAATGAAATTTTGTTTAATGTTAGAAAAAAATGAAATTACCTTGCAGTAAAAGTCCATCGACACTGAAAAAAAATAAGTTTTTCAGCTGTGTGCCAGTTGTGAATGGAAAATGCTTTCAAATTAGAAATTAAAGTTTTGTACTCTGAAACAGAAATTAGAGTGCCTGCCAAAAAGCATACAAGTTGGCTGCTGCCAGCAGTGAGAATCAAAATAAATGGCAAATACTAATGAATCTTAATGAGATCACCAGTGGTAATGACCTCTAAAGAAATGAAGAATTCTAAGATATAAACATTTTGAAGGAAATCAAGAACACTGCCAAAGAACTCAAGATGGCCACTGCAAGCCCTTACAATCAGTATAGATTGTGAGACAGGCTCCTGACACCAAAACAACTATATTAAGTTGTAGTGGTTCTGGTGACTATAGTGTCCCCTTTAAAAAAATTGTGAGTCCCTAAAGAAATGTGCCTTCTGGTTCCATTGGTTTCCATGGTGATTGATGCATGGATTGTACTTTAGAACACCTATTAGAACAGAACACTCTGATAAATCTCCCTCTTTGTGTAGCATAAGTACTTTTCTTTAAGAGAGCAGCAAACAAAGAGGAAAAAATTTTGTATTCCAGCCATAGTACTATATGGATAATGTATAAAATATAAATTGTCACTGTCACTTTCGCATGTGTCAGTTTTGAGCACGTAATCTATTTCAATTTTATTTATTTTTTTATAAAACTTACCCTACCCTTTATACTTTTGTGCCTTTTTTTTGGATTTTCTGTAGTGTGAATCAAAATAATCCACAAAAAGGCATATTTGCAATGTGAAGGATTTTATACCTGAATTATTATAAATCAAGATCATGAAAGTTGCTTAACTGTATCCACAACCAGCCACTCTGACAGTAACAGAAAGATTTGTCGGAAATAAAATGTCATTTTGCATCACCACCCCAATGTATTTATTTATATTTTTCTTTATACATTTGTCCAATTTTTCTTGGAAAATAATGTATCTGTATGGGAAGTGTTCTGAATCTCCATTTAGAGCGTGGAGATGCTGAGCGTTGCTCCTGCAATCTTTGCTGTAACAAAACCAGGAACTCCCTCTAGTGGCTGTTAGGCAACAGTGTAAACACTGAAATATTGCCTTATCTTAAACAAGGACATCTTCATTTTAATATCTCATATGCCCATGTGAAGATATTTAGCCAGGCATTGCATGAAAAGATTAATCCTACATCCATTTATCACTTGAATGTGGTTTTGACCTTGTGGTTGACTTAAAGGAGCATGCCATTTATGATTTTTCCACGGTTTAGTTTATATACTCCCAAAGAAAACATGCATGTCTTTTTTTGTTTCTGCATGTTTTCTTTGGGGATATATGGAAAAAATATATATATATAAATATATATATTTTTTCCATATATCCCCATATATATATTGCAAAAGCTGCAGAATTGATTTTTGTATCATATGCAAAGCATCCCCATTGTCCCCTGCACAGACATTCGGTCTGTTGGCAAATTGACCAATCCAATGCTTCTCATTAAGCTTGTGTGCGAAATTCCTAGTAATAGACTTCTCACCCAGCTATAATACAGTTCAATGAGAAGTATTGGTAGGTGCACTCTAGTCCATCTTGCTGTGGAGCCTACACAAGTAGTTTAAATCCTTACTTGGCTGTCTGATTGTCAGCGGGGTGACGTGTAGTGATGAGTATTTATGAAACTACTGATTTCTGTGGAAACTGGCACTTTTATACACATAAATAAATTAACAGACTCCAGCTAAAGTGTGTTATGTGTTTGGAGTGTTCCATAAAGTGCTTTTGTTTTTTCTTTCCTAGTTTCTTACTCATACCAATAGTTTGCCATTGATTTTTTTACATTTTTATCATCATTTCTGTTTGTTTTTCACCTTTTATTTTGGTTTCCTCTAACAGGTTCATAGCTTCATTAAAACTGCAGAACTGGAAGAGGTGGACTTTGCAGGATGGCTCTGTTCAACTATGGGTCTTAAGCAGCCCAGCACCCCAACCCATGCTGCTGGAGTGTGAGCGGGAGAAGGAGAAATGTCAGGCAAGACAGAGAGCCTCTACATCCTGCCGAGTGAGATCTCTGCAGAAAGTGCCAAAAAAACTGTTTCTTTTCATTCTCTCCGACTCCTACATTAAAGGAGGAGCCTGCAGGACTTTGGGCCAACAGTAGACATACTCCAGGGTCCCACGGGCTCCACCTGCAGTAAGATCCCTGCTTTTATCCCATGATGCTTTGTGGTACTTGTAATGCTTTCAGTACACAATACAAGAGTATGCCCAGTTTGTGTGTGGTAAGTGATTGAAGTATCCATTTTCTCTTACCAACCAAGGATTAAATGGGTCAGTCCCAAGTTGGACCAAGCTGAACTAAGGCTGTGTAATGTAAGTGAATCTATTTTCTATGTGTAGATTCACAATGGAGAGCCAGTTAAGCAAAACTTTACTGTTGAGAAAAAAAAATGTTTATTTTGTAACAATCATGAAGAGTAATTTTATGTCCTTTTTTTCATAACCCTAGTGGAACTACTAAGTTCTTACTGGTCATACATAAGACTGCCTTGATTGCCGTGAACAATTCCCTTGTGGCAATTTGAATCCTATGCTGTCTGGAGATCTGAGCCATGCCTGTTCGTTACAGGCAGCATCCAAAGCCATAACCCAGGACCCGTCAGCTTTAGGAAATTGCCTTTTGGAAGAATTGATTTTAAAACTATTAACTTCTCTCTGCCAGAGTAGTGAGCACTTTGCTGGTTATTGCATTTTATTTACTTTGAAGAAAAGACCACTACATGTCTCTTTATGTGAGTTCATGAAACAAAGAAGTAATATGTAAAATATTTTGAGTACATTGATATTGTGACATTGGAGAATAAACTGTTCTAGGTGTATGCATTAAACTTTTTAAATAACAATCATGGGATTTTCATGTTTTGAGAAAGGTGTTAAGCATTAGTCAGGCCAGCACAGCATTCCCGCACATTGCTCTGGCAGAGAAGGAGATAAACACCCAGCTGCCTGTGCCTCTGAGCTTGTATATTCTCTCATATTTATTTTAGACTTGAATGTGATGTGCTGTGTGAGCTCTGAGTCTTTTTGCTGTGCTGGGCTCATTACCCTCAAACTGCATTGAACTCTTTTGTCAGAATGTTGTGCATCCTTCCTCTTTGTCGTAATCCCGAATAGGCGGAGGGCTCAGCGCAGCACAGGTTTCTCTCCTGTGAGATGCCTTTGCCTTCACTCCTTCAATCCTTGTACCTTTTCAATCTTCAGATGTATTATCTTTGATTCTAATAAATATACTATGAAGAAAATGGTGTGATTTGTGCAAATTCAACAGTACAATTTCAAAGCTGAAAACAAATTATAATTGTAATGCAATGTTTTGGGTTTGCTTTATGACTTGCTCCAAAGACTTAAAAGGATACTCTGGGCATGAACTTAATTTACTAGTGCATTTAATAGGTTTTGCCTTTATTTATATGCTACACATTTTCACAAGCTCCAATCTTTCAAATTTTTTTTTAGTGTGGTGGGGGGAGTGGACCACGGGTAAAAAGTCAAACGATTTGACTACTTACATTGAGAGGGGACTGCATGTTGAAGTGGTTATTGTGCTTGGATTGTTTCTTTTAACTACTGTGTCAATCCTCTTACTTTGAAAGGGACCATACAACAGGAAATCACTATGCGATAAGTGCTACTGATAGAAGAATGCCTTTTTTGTTTTAATTCCATATTATTTATTTTTATATCCATCCCATGTCCACAGCCTCCAACAAAACCAGAGGAACAAAATGTGTTTTTGTTTAGTGTTGTGGTCATAAGTAGCAGCGTATATGCATAGACTTTTTACAGTCTATAAATGCTATGTCACAGGGTAGACTACAAAACACAAGAAAAAAACACTCCGTAGTCGATCGCAATTAAACTATACCAACATTGCATATGTCATGAGAGATTCATACACGTATACTACTTTTGGCAATGATAGGATTCCACCAGGTATGCACAACTTATATATAATGCATGTACTGGATTAGAACATAGAAAAGAAAGGAATAAAGATGGACATAAAAGATAATTCAACAGTAAAATCAAAAATGCTGTTTTAGCATAGCCTCTTAGCATCTAGTAGGAGGTATCTGTTTGTCACTGTGTGCCCAGGCAGGGGAAGATATATGGGCAGACTTGACTCTGTCCAGCATTTTAGGCACATCTGTGCCCCCAGACCTCACACTCCCAGGTCTGGATTGGAACCATCACAGACTATCTGATTACACCTTCACACTGTTTGCATAGAGCATTGTCCCATGTCTGTCCCATTTTACAAATAACCCCTCGAATATTGACCTTGTGCAAGGATAAACCTCCTTTCAGTTCCCAACCCAGGAGGCGAACGACGGACCAAAGCAGCATAGAAGCCAGCTGAACTGAAAATAAAGGGGGGGGGGGATAATGTACCCTCCTCTCCAGTTTGTGCCAGAAATGATCACAAATGGCATTGAAAGCTTTCTACCACCTCTGCCGGATCACCTCCATTTAAGGTCTGTACTGATGCCATCTTAAGTTGCTTGTGGTATGTTGAGTGTTCAGCTTGTTTAAGGCCCAGTAATGAGCGTAAGTGAACTGCACTTCTGGAGACCAGGATAACCCCCGCAGGTCCATCTTGTATTACCTGCCATGTATCAACTAGTGGAAGTAAAAACTGAAGCAAGAGATCGGCACTGCAAGTTAGGTTAGCAGTTGGAGTGCTAAAATAGGGCTGACATAATAAGCTATCCTCAAACACATCTCTCTGACATGGCAGTCAGGTCCTGCACCCCCACATGTAGGATACTAAAGCGGCCCTGTCCTATTTATTTGTCTTTCCGTTTTCCTTTCCTTATGTCTCTTGTATCTTAATTATTATACTTAGCTCTTTGTCACTTGCCTTTAGTTAGTTTTCTTTTCTTCCCTGGATCTTAAGACCCAGGCATTTCCATTTTGTTCTCCTCTCTCCATGAAGTCTGCAGTTTTTTTTAAACTAATGGATTATGGGTAAATTAGATTAGCAACTGCTATTATTATTATTATTAATATTGGCATTTATTTAGCACCAACGTATTCTGCAGCACATTAAAATACCATAAAGGAGGAAATTTAACAATAAATGAGAATTACAAAAGTTACAGGAACAATAGGTTGCTGAGGGCCCCATTCAAAAGTGCTTACAGTCTAGACATGGAACTTTGCTTAAAGGGACACTATAGTCACCAGAACAACTACACCATAATGTGGTTGTTCTTGTGTATATTTCCTGTTCCTGCAGGCATTTTAATGTAAACACTGCCGTTTCATAGAAAATGTAGTGTTTACATTACTGCCACTAGAGGTGCTTCTGGGTGTGCAGCACTGACGTTCAGCATCTCCACACTCTGCTTGGAGGCACAAAACTTTCCCCATAGAGATTCATTATTAGGAGATGCCGACAGCATGACGTTTTACTGTGAATGCACAATAACTTTACAATGCTTTGCTTGAAAAAAGCATTAGATTGGCTGATATCAAGTTTGATCTCTGCCAAGGGGCCGGAGTGTGGATGGAGCCAGTGGTGACCAGATCCACCCACCTTTTTAAGTGGAGGTGAGGAAGGGCCAGTGGCCTAAACAGCTATAATAGTATTAGGAATACATTTGTATTCCTGACACTATAGTGTTCCTTTAAGATGTTTTTGCCAAAGATTATATTCCCTAAAAGAAAAGGTAGTCCCTGTGTCTTTATTTTATCATTCAGCCTTCATTGAGTTAATGACGTTAAGCCTTTATTAAGTCCACTGAGGTACAGATATACAGGCGTAAAGAACTGTGCAGTTTTGCTACCAATTAACAAAAAGATATTTCACAAAATCACAAGGCATTTAAGTTGCCTGAATAGTAATTAATGGTAAACGAGGTTAGGCTGGCATGAAACAAACATAACAGAAACTATGATCCAGCAACAAGGACCATCGTATAGAATAAATTTCCATTCAGGCTGCAGAACACTATCAGTGCCAGGAGGACGTCAGTTAATGTGAGTGGCCATAGCCAGCCACTGCAAACCTAAATGAGAAGAAGAGAGAATGAAGCCACATGACAAAAGGGAAAGAGGAGGAGAACAGAAGGCAGAGGGAAGCTGAGTGTAGAAACATAAGAATAGAAGACAGAAGAAGAGGGCACGGGAGACCAGTTCAAGTTAGAGTCCAACCTCTAGGAGTTGGCCAAATGTAAAACATAAAGGGGAATCAATATCCCACTTTGCCTGCTCCCCTGAGGCTACAGACCGCTCGGAGAGCCAGAGTGTCCAATAAAAACCTTGTATCAACATAGTGTTGGGTGGTTGTCAATGGCTGCAAGAATGAGTTCCTTAAAATAGCAGATCTCTTATCACCCTAAGGATCTAATCCCACACAAATGGAGATTCTCTCCAGTAAGTGTGTATTAAACTGTGATCAGCATTGGTCCCTATGTCTTTTTCTGTATAACTGATAATCAAAGGTGAATTAAAAAAAAGAGAAAGAAAGGGACAAAAAAAAAGTTAAAAACAAAAATTGCAAAGTGACAGAGCTGTCAAATATTTGATGAGACCCTAGTTCCCCATATAAACCAGATTCTGCGAATAAGGATTCTTAAGAAAAAAAACAACCCCAAGCTCATGCAGAAAACAATGGGAAGTATAGATAAAGAGTTATTTATGGAAGACAAACGTGGTACTGTTCATACAACAGCAGGCTTGCGGAGGATAGTACACACCCATGATCATGCTGTAAAGCCTTTCCTGATTCTGAAGTTGTTTAATGAAGTGGAAACCATTGCACCGAATATATTGCATTATCTTTACTACAGGAGTTGACAACTTACATCTGTGAAACTCATTCAACAGTCTCTATGTGTTAAACAATTTAAAGGACCACTATAGTGTCAGGAAAACAAACTCGTTTCCCTGGCACTATGTAGTCCTTAGGTCCCCCCACAATTATGGCCCCCCTCCTGCTGGGCTGAAGGGGTTAAAACCCCTTCTAGTCGTATCTTCTATTGGGCCCATTTCACTAGGCCTATCGTGGAAGTAAGAGACCCCACTAGGCTCATAAATTCTCTTGCTGAGATGTAGGATTTCTGACGCAGTCCTCTGATTTTCTTCACGATTCGCTCCTTTCTTTCTGTAGATAGAGATATCAGGCCTTTCTCCGAATCTATATTTGCTCCCAGGAATATCATCCTCTGTGAAGGAACCAAAGAAGTCTTTTTGGGATTTATCAACCAACCATGCTCTTGAAGGTATGTGATGGTAATTCTTGTGTGGAGATTCACAATTTGTCTGGATGGGCCTATGATTAAAAACCATCCAGATAATGATAAAGCTCGATGTTCTTTGTCCTTATAAAGGCCACCAGGGAAATAAGGATCTTTGAGAATGTTCTGGGGGCCAAACTCAATCCGAAGGGAAGTCCCTTGAACTGGTAGTGATTCCCCGAAATCCAGAACCTCAGGAACCTGCGATGACTGTCGTGAATAGGTATTTGATAATAGGCATCTTTGAGATCGATAGATGTCATCCAGTTCCCCGGCTTTATATTGGGCAGGATAGTGGTAATAGACTCCATCTTGAATGTTCTTGTCATCAATTTTGTATTCAGACCTTTTAGATCCAGAATTAGACGCCATTTTCCCTTGGGTTTTGGGGCCAGAAATATAGTGGAATAATGGCCGCTGAAATGCTCTCTGTAAGGAACTTTTTCTATAACCTGGTTCTGCAGCAGCTGGGAAATTATGTTGTTCAGAGCGATTTCTTTTCTTCCTTTTGAAACTCTTGAACGAATGAAAGAATTTTGATAAGGGAATTCCTTGAATTCTATCTTGTATCCTTCCAGTAGAATAGACAGAACCCAAGAATCTTGAATATTCTTGTCCCAAACCGGATAAAAGAAGAGAAGTCTGCCTCCTATAACATCTGGCTGGGCCAGCAAACGTTCAGAAGTTTTTGGTGGGTGGTCG
The DNA here is from genome assembly GCA_933207985.1 of Pelobates cultripes. Taxonomy (NCBI): domain Eukaryota; kingdom Metazoa; phylum Chordata; class Amphibia; order Anura; family Pelobatidae; genus Pelobates; species Pelobates cultripes. Next base: position 104,233,899 of record OW240914.1, read on the forward strand.
AGATCCTCTTCCTCTAACAGGTTTATATGTAGAGGTCTGATAGCTTCTCCAGTTAGAATTTCTTTTTTTTCTTTTTTTTAAATATGTTTTTATTTATTTGTGATATAATGAAGCATGGTTATGGATACGCAGATCCTTACGGTTAACACAGTAGGTATGGAGCAACAGGATAGGAAGCAATTATTACAGTTGAAAACAAATATAAACCATGAAAGTGTAAAGTTTAGGGTTGTCATCTCGTAAGCCTATTTAGGGGGTAGAACTCGCTGGTCCGGTTCCGTTACCATGATCATGTATAGATATGTAGTTTCCCTCCATGCTAGTGGCCATAAAAGGGTGTCCCTGCATGACTTTGAGTCCACCCCAGTAACACTACATCCCATAATCTATGGGAGTTCGCCTATGGGTAGTTGGGAGGTGTCGTGGCGCTGCAAACATATTCCTTGAGTCAGAGGTTCCTGCATCCCTACGTGTTAGAGAAAATAGTACTAGGTCTATGTATAATTAGGTGGGTTTCATTTCTAAAACAGCGGTGGTGTTGCGTGAAGGCGTGAGTAGTTGAGACTCCCGCTTTCCAGTGTGGGGTCACCTCTGCGGAGTACGAGCTTATCCCTTACCATGCTTATCGACTGAAGGTCGATGGCCTCTATCAGTGACTCTATCTCGAGGGAATCAGCAGTTTGCTCCTCTTTATGACTATTTGAGCTGGCTCATTATCGGAGTTACTTATAACGGAGCTCGAGCGTTGCCTTGGTCTCAGTTCGCCGCCCCCAAAGCGTGCTGTCCTTTATTATCAGGTACTATGTGTGAGATCGTTGCGAGCAATCTAAGGTGGTTGTCTTGCGCGGTGTGTGAGTTTGTTAGGAGGTACTTTGTCTACAGTTTGTGTGTTTTCGTAAGTTCGAGGTACCCGGCTGCCGGGTCCCGGGGTGTCCGAGGTCCGTGGCAGCTGGCGGGCATTCCTGTCTTTTGACAACTCCCATTCTCTGTCCGTAGTGTATTGTGCATGTCCTCCCCTGTTCATTTTATATCGAGTGTTCATCCTGGGATTAGCCCAACTGAGTCCGGTATCCAGCTCCCCAGATCCCGGGGGCCCAGCAAGAGGGGTTAAGGGAGAAAGTAAAGGCAGGAGAAAATGAGCAGTAAAGGGGTAGGGGTTATGATCTAAGTTAAGTGGTAGCCATGTCCCCTGCCATCCCCATCCCGGCGACAGGTGCGTCCCCATCTCGCCGGTAGCGGGTGATGTATAAGAACCACGGCATCCACATCTCGGCGTGTGTAGTTCCTCGTCCCGACAGAGATGCATGTGTTTCCTCCGCTCCCTGAATATCTTCTACTCTGCGAATCCATTCCTTTTTGGTGGGTGTTTCACTCGTTTTCCAGAGAGCTGGTATGTTGGCTTTAGCCGCATTAAGCAAGTGTCGTAGTATAGATTTCTTATACGACGGTATGGGCTGTGTCGAGATGTGTAGTAGGGCCAATTCTGCGTTCCACTCCGGTATGTCTCCCATGATATGTGTCACTGTGTCCCTGATCATTTCCCAATACGGGATGATGTCCCTGCACTCCCACTATATGTGTAGCACTGTGCCGTGTTCTGCCTGGCATCTCCAGCACACTGGGGAGATTGATGGGAAGATACAGTGCAAAAGGGACAGTGTCCTGTACCATAGGGAGAGCAATTTGTAATTCATTTCCTGATAAGAGGAGCACATGGAACTCTTATGGTGCCATATCATCGCTTTGTCCCATTATTGGGTTGTAAGTTGTCTTCCAAGTTGGTCCTCCCATTGACGTTTGAATGTGGCGGCTGTAGGTGTGCCGCCGATCATCAGATGTTGATAGAGAGCGGAAATAGCGTGTTCAATAGGCGTGCCTTGCTCGCAGAGGGTTTCAAACCATGTGAGGTCTCTATGTAAGAGGTCCTTGTGTAACAGAGTGTCATAGAAATGTTTCAGTTGCAGGTATCTAAGTAGTGAGAGGGGAGTTCGTGGTCCCTCTCCCAGTAATGAGGTTAAATCTCGCAGTTTCCCATCTGCCAGGGCCTTATGTATGGGAATATATGTTCCGGTACTTGGGATGGGCCACGCACCGGAGGGGAGTCCACCCCCTATGGCCTCGTTATGCGTGGTCGGCATCATCGGGCTGGGCGTGGGTGATATGTGTCTGCAGCCTGAGTACCTTCCAAGTGTGTAGGGTCTGTAGGACCAGCCCCTCATCGTCGCTATGGTTTGTTCGACCTCCAGTTTTACCCCAGACCTGTGCCTCTAGTGTTGGTCCGATGAGGTCCCTGTCGAGTTTCACCCATTGTTTGGCCGTCGGTTCCAGGTGCCAGTCTAATATGCGTTGCATGACCGTGGCTTGGTGATATTTCTGAAAGTCTGGCAGGACCAGCCCTCCGTAATTTTTTGGACGGCACAGTATGTCATGCCGAATCCTTGCTCGTTCCACACGCCACACAAATCTAGTTACTGCCGTTTTCAGGGCGGAAAAAAAGGTCACTGGTATAGCGAGTGGTATGGTCTGCATGAGATACAGAATCCGCGGGAGGATATTCATCTTAATCACAGCGATTCTTCTGTGCCAGGTCACATGTGGGTACGACCATTTGGATAAGTCTGCGAGAACAGTCTTCAATAGGGGTGTAAAATTATGTCGCAATATATCTCTTGGGTTCGTGGTCACCCATACGCCTAGATATTTCATCCTGCCGTGGCACCAGTGGAACGCGAATTGTGATTCTAATGATAGGAATTCCTCTGCGGGAAGTGTGATGCAGTTAGAATTTCTGTATTCTTTCCCGGGTCTATATGTTCTGCTATCTCGAAAGGATCGGTCTCTGAATTTTTTATCTTTCCAGTAAGATGCACTAAATCTTCTTTTCCCTTGTGGAAGAAAAGCTTTTCTCCCATCCGCTGCTTTATGAATTGCATCTTCTAAGACTTTACCAAAAAGCAGGTCACCTTGAAAGGGGAGCGCACATAGGGAAGCCTTAGAAGCATAATCTGCCCCCCAGGAGTGAAGCCATAATGCTCTCCTGGATGCTACCGACAATGCCATACTTTTTGCTACCATCTTGGTAACATCCAGTGAAGTTCAGAACAAAATTCTGTGGCTAATTTTAAATCCTTAAGGCCCTCCATCAGGTGTTTTCTACGGACTCCTCTATTAATATCCTCTTCTAAATTATCTATCCAAATTTTGAGTGCCCTGGACAAGGTGGTTAGGGCAATAGCGGGATGTAATGCTGATCCCAGAGCCAGGTATGCTTTGATAAGGTTAGCGTCCAATCGCTTTTCCATAGGCTCTCTTAAGTATGCCATGGAGTCTATGGGAAGAGTCGTTCTTTTTGCCATATGGATCACTACCGCATCAATTTTTGGAACAGAAATCCACGATTTGCAGTCTTCTAGAGCATACGGATATAATCTGGGAGTTTTATTTTTTAATGTAACCTTTCTCTCTGGTCTAATCCATTCTTCCTGGATGACCTCCTTAATAGCAGTGTGGACCAGAAAGGAGGGCCTGTTGGACTTCAGATCTTCGAAATATCTGTCAGATTCCTTCTTTTCTGTACTTTCTTCATGGATTCTTAAGGTTTCTCTGATAAGATAAACCAATTTATCCACAGCCCTGGAATCCAGGGATCTTGAACAACTATCTTCCTCTTCAAACTCTGAAAATTCTTCCATTAAGTCAGAATCTTCTTCCGATTCTACATAACTCTCCACTCTAGGACGCTTAGAGGTAATCATTTTATTTGACGATTTGAAGCCTTCTGCAATAGCTTCTGATATCCATTTTTTAAAATCAGCCTGTGGGGAACTTTTCTTTTCCCATTCATAAGCTGCTTCCGCCAGGCAAGCTTTGCACAAATTATTCCCAGGAGGAACCACTTGGTTACAGTTCGCACATCTATTAGACTTTTCTCTATATTTTCTGGGAAAATTATCTTGAGATCTTTCTGGGCTGAAATAGAGGCCAATATATAATATATTATAGGCCTATTTTGGCACTTTTCCCCCCTTAAAAAAATTAATAATTTTATTGAGGCTCACCTATGTCTTCTAGAGCGAGATCTTGAGGCAGAGGGAGAAGCCATCTATAATGAATAATTACTACTTAATACTGTATTTAAGAAAAAGGAAAAAAATTTTTTTACAACTTTGGAAAAATATTAATAAAACAAGATATTTACCTTTAAAAGAGAATCTGGATGTAAGAGGCAGCTTTCCTAGTTACCAGATGACCAGGGAGGTTGTTAACAGCAAAACTGCTCAACTTTAAAACTTTTTATTTTTTGGCACGATATACCTTTAAGCGCGAAATTAATGCGCGCATGCGTAGAGCGCCCGCTGGAACTGCGCTTGCTCTGTAAACCAAGCACAGAAGCGCCCAGGATCTGATGAAGAAACTTCTGCAGTCTGTGACTCACAACAAAGATTATGCAGCTCAGGTAAGATAAAACAAGAGATCCTAAAGCCTAATAAGAAAAACAAAATGAAGACTTACTGTTTGATGATAGGCTTCTCCATAATACTCTGCCTTCTGATCAGGGGGGTTTTGATGTTTTTAGCAGGGGGATTTTTTAAAGGTACAGCTGACCCCACATCAATATTTTATATATATATAATTTCTCCAACACCATGGTACAGATAATAAACTGTACCTAACTCAGTTAGTCCTGCCTGTGCAGGCTGTTTACTGAGTTCTTCAGATGAAGAGAGGCTGAACTTCATCTGGAGGCCCATGGTACACATGGGAAGGTGGCCCCCCAAAAAACTTTTATTATCCTGTTTGTCCTGAAAGGACAGGAAAAAAGACTGTGGGATGGAAGGAGGAGGGACCTTTTATACCCCAGTCGGGTCCAGATTAATTGATTTTTCCTGTCCTGTACCTGATTGGGGCGGAGCTAACCCATAAGTGATGCTGCCATGATTAGCCAGGAAAGTCTCTTTTTGTGTCATTTTGTTTAACTAATGAAATTAAATTTGATGCAGTAATTAGAAAGAGTTAAAGGAACACTATAGTCACCTAAATTACTTTAGCTAAATAAAGCAGTTTTAGTGTATAGATTATTCCCCTGCAATTCCACTGCTCAATTCACTGTCATTTAGGAGTTAAATCACTTTGTTTCTGTTTATGCAGCCCTAGCCACACCTCCCCTGGCTATGACAGACAGAGCCTACATGAAAAACAGATGTAATTTACCTTCAATAATTGTATCTCAATCTCTAAATTGAACTTTAATCACATACAGGAGGCTCTTGCAGGGTCTAGCAAGCTATTAACATAGTCTAGCAAGCTATTAATTAAGAAAATCTTAATTAAACAGAACTTGCAATAAAGAAAGCCTAAATAGGGCTCTCTTTACAGGAAGTGTTTATGGAAGGCTGTGCAAGTCACATGCAGGGAGGTGTGACTAGGGTTGATAAAAAAGAAAAGAAAAAAAAAAAAGGGATTTAACTTCTAAATGGAGGATTGAGTAGTGAGGCTGCACAGGCATGTTCTATACACCAAAACTGCTTAATTAAGCTAAAGTTGTTCAGGTGACTATAGTGTCCCTTTAATTTCTATATCTCCCAAACATTGCATAATTCACATAGTAAAGTGGCACTGTCTTTTTTTTTCTTGTCAAACTTTTAAGGCAGGTTAGATTGGTAGACACTGAATTTTCAACAGAAACAGTACCAAAATATAAAATAAGAGTTGTAGTTAAACAGTATAAATGCACAATCTTGCTTAACGAGACACTATAGTCACCAAAACAACCTTATCTCAATGAAACAGTTTTGGTGTATAGACCATGCCCCTGCAGTCTCACTGCTCAATTCTCTGCCGTTTAGGAGATTAATCACTTTGTTCATGCAGCCCTAGCCACACCTCCCTGTATGTGACTTACACAGCCTTCCTAAACACTTCCTGTAAAGAGTTCTCTAATGTTTATACTTACTTTATTGCACAGTCTGTTTAGTTAAAAAATTTCTCATGCACTGTTAATAGCTTGCTTGATGTTGCAGAAGCCACCCGTTTGTGATTAAAGTTCAATTTACAAAGCAGGAGACAAAATGTCTAAAGTAATTTAACATCTGATTGAAAATAAAACAATGTTCTTGGTGGCTAGGGCTGCATCAACAGAAATTGATTTAACTCCTAAATGGCAAAAATATTGAGCAGTGAGACTTCAGAGGCACAATCTGTACACAAAACCTGCTTCATTAAGCAAAAAATTTTTGGTGACTATAGTGTCCCTTTAACTTAGACACTTGCATATCCCACTACCAAGGACTACCTTTCAGAAATATTTCTATGTGCGAACTGAAACACTTTAAAAGGAAGCAGAAATACCTTCATGTCATATGAAGTATCTGAGCCAAAATACTTGCAAATATCTTGCTTATAGTTATTGGTCTGGGAACTTATTGCATTTCAAGCAGCTACCAAAAATGTCATCACAATGTGAAAAATAAAGTCCACGTGCATTAAATATCTGTATCAGGCTGCTGTTGAAGCTTGTCAAGAATAAAAGTAGTGTACATAGTGTGCTATACTGGCAGATTTCTTCTCTAAAGTGAGAATTATCAGGAATTCAAAGTGAATGTAAAATTCGAGAGCAAAATAGTTGAATTGGAAAAATTCCCCAAATCAGCTATGCTTCCAGATCAGCTACTTTGGCCTTAAATTTGGAATTCGCTCTTTAAATTCCCACAGAATTGAAGTACATTTAAAAGTGAATTATATTTAGGCAAAAAATTCTAAGCTTGTACAGCTGAGTTGGAGGATGTTCCCAAAACAACTAGTGCAAGTCTGTTTTCAGTAAAAAAATACCTTTGTGATATATAGAAAATGGTTAATAATGAACTAAAAACCCTGCACATAAACAGGTGGGTCTCTCTCAACTTATGCGCTGGCAGACTTGCCAAGTCACATGATCTATTCAAGTGAAACAATTTACAAGACTACTCCTGATAACCCAAAAGAGCAGCTCCAGCACGTGGTTTTAAGAAGAATGTTTGCAGTGTCGCTATATATTATTGACCATTGTGGAAAGAGTGGTTAAAAGAACACAGAGCCCACCTATGGGTGAGCAGCCTTTGTGTTCTTGTGGTGCTGAATGGAGGGAGACTTGGACTCCACAGCAGAGGCTGACCCACAATTGGGAGTGTGTGCAGCCAGTCATCGACCCTGCTAAGTAAAGAACACCGAGCACAACCAATCATCACAATCTGTACTCTCTGCATATTGAGTATGTGCCCAAGTCAGTTTTACCTTATGCCCGGCTTTGCATAATACTTATTAGATATAGTTGTTATTCAAGAATGTGAAGTGTATGTGCTTGAAAGGTATGTAGGCACAATCATGTCCTATAATTGCAGAAAAGAATGACTCCCCACACACTGCTCAGGGCACGCTTTAAAATCTACACAAAGAAAATTTATTTACATTTGTAAACTGCAGATTCAGTGCTTGGACATGGGTCTATCTCTGAAGTTGACACCCTAATATTTCAAGATCCACTTGGTCTCACTGACTGCCCTTGCCATGCAACACATGGCATGGCACTAGCAGAGAATAAGGCCCTTGGTCCTTTGCTGCAAAAGGTAATAATGTGCTTTTAAGAGCGGAGTGTAAATCCCACAATGTAAAAGAGGAAAATGATTATTTGTAACAGAAAAAAAAAAAAAATCACAGCTGATGTATCCCACGTAAAAAGTCAAACTGCTCAAAAACAGGTTGATTCCTTATAATGGAGGAAGGGGGCGCCAGGGCACTCTTGGAACAATAAACACTACAATGAACTGTAGTTGTTATGGTGGTGGGAGTGTTCCTTCAATGAAGCATTGCATGAATGGATTAACAACACCAACGTCTATGTAGGATGCATGCAGATTAAATTATCACCATCAACGATATATCCTTTCTGCTGCTGTTAAAGGGACACTATAGGTACCCAGGCCACTTCATCTCATTGAAATGGTCAGGGTACAGTGTTCCCTTAAAGGGACACTCCAGGAACCCAGACCACTTCTGCCCATTGGAGTGGTCTGGGTGCCAACTCCCACTACCCTTAACCCTGCAACTGTAATTATTGCAGTTTTAATAAACTGCAATAATTACCTTGCAGAGTTAATTCCTCCTCTAGTGGCTGTCTACTAGATAGCCACTAGAGGGCACTTCATGATTCATAGCACAGGTTTTCTGTGCTATAGCGTCGCTGGACGTCCTCACGCTCTGGTAAGTCACTGAAAGGGTTTTGACCACTTCAGCAACCGGGGTTGGGAGGATTGTTTTCCTGGCACTGGAGTGTCCCTTTAACCTTGCAGATGAAAACATTGCAGTTTTCGAGAAACTGCAATGTTTTCATTACAGAGTTAAGACTGCCTCTATAGTCTACCAGACAGCCATTAGAGGGACTTCCTGCTGTTTCATGGCGTTTAACTCTGTGACACAACGCTTGTTGTCCTCACATTTTGCATGAGAACACCCAGGGTCTTCTAAATCCCCATAGAAAAACATTGATGTAGTGGTTTCCTATGGGGAAGGCCTAATACGAGTGATCTACATGAGCATTAGATTCCACCTTGTGATGATGCCGGGGCTTTAACCAGCTAAAATTGGCAAGACAAAGATCATCTATAGTTTTAACTATGAAATATTACTGTGACTCTGATCTTTCCCAAAATCAATTGAATCTTTATATCTCGGTTGGTGTTCATATGTAACCTAGAGGGAGACAGTGGTGGATTGTGAGGGGTTAAGGGTCTGACTCGTCCTCTTCCTCCATTTCTTGCTGGTCTTGAGAGTTCTCCATAGTGCTAAGCTGCAGTTCTGTCTTATTTATGACCTCTTCATCATCCACCAAAAATGATCCCTGTGAATAGATGGATATTAGTATTTAAAAACTGCACGGTACATTTCATTTTCATTTCCATTTTCTATCTTGGACAAGGAATAAAAAATAAAAAAAAGTATTTTCTGCATAATAAAAAGAACAAAAAAAAAAAAAAAGAGTTTGTATGCGAAAACCTAACCTTGATTATTACAAAATGATGCAAAATAAAGTGACCCTAGTACAAAATTTTAACATAAAATAAAAATATCGTAGACAGAGTGGTTTTCTCTTTGACTTACTTAAGGAGACATGGAATGCCAACCAAATATTTCCAGTGTTACTTTTTTTTTTTATTTTGCTCTATAATCATATTAGATTATATTGTCTATTCAGTTGTTTGGTTTATACCATGCGCAAGCAGTCATGCCACCTTTGGATAAGAAACTGCTATATTGTTTACTTATATTACTTGTACATGTAAATAAAATGTAAAAAACAAAACAAACAAAAAAATAAATAAATCCACACAACAGCACACCACCCTCCAAACCACAAAACAGACAAGTTCACAAGCCTATGTTAAAGGGACTCTCCAGTGCCAAGTAAACATATTCATTCCAGGGTCCCGCAGTGCCCCTCTCCCTTCCCCCCACCATCCCATGTTGCCAAAGGGGTTAAAACCCCTTCAGTGACTTACCGGAGTCCAGCGCCGATGTCCTTCGGCGCCGGGTCAGGCTTTCGAGACCTAAGGTGCATGCGCGGCAATGGCCGCACACGCGCTTTAGACATGTCCATAGGAAAGCATTATTCAATTCTTTCCTATGGGGATTTCGGCGATGCTGGAGGTCCTCACATAGCGTGAGGACGTCCAGCGTCATTTTAAACACTTTTCGTGTTCTAATAACATGGAAGTCCCTCTAGTGGCTGTCTGATAGCCACTATAGGAAGACTTAACCCTGCAAGGTAATTACAGGGTTAAGGGTGATGGGAGTTGGCACCCAGACCACTCCAATGGGCAGACGTGGTCTGGGTGCCTGGAGTGTCCCTTTAAATGATAAAACCTAGCATTTTCATATTGCCTTCTGTGGTAAAAAGACACCATCCCGTTTGCTTGTAACAGAAAGGTTGCATTAAGAAAAAAAAGATTTCGTAATGATATTGCTGTTTTCCAAGTGCTGCCATTTTATGTCCAAGACTTGAGTCAAAATACTTTCCTGCTTTTATAAAGTGCGATCATGCTTCAAGAACAGATATCTTGTTCAGCTTCCTTATCGTGAAAAGGGGGCAACCTGAGGTCTTCTCTGAATGATTGCCATTGTTTGTCGGTCCAACATGCTGGCACCACTCACCGTCCTACTTGGTAAAGGGATTATTTAGCCTTCCTCTTGCCTTTTTGGAGATGTTGGTCCTTAGACATACTTATGTTGGTGAGAAGTTGTAATAATTTTCCTAACAGACATATGTAACCAGGTATATACTTTAACTACACAAATTATGTATACATTGCCATATAAAATAAATTGATGCTGACATAATCTGCCGGCCTGATAGTAGGCGGGGTTAAATACACCTAAAGTTACAGAACCAAATGCAACTTTCGGGAGGCTAATTACACCTCTGGTATGTCACTGACTTATCATATATAAAAGTAACTACAAGAATCATGAAGGCTGAAGTGTTATCTCACGATTCTGTTTCATTGATGTCCTCCAACAATGATCAGGGAAAAAGGACTGCAATCAGAACTTTTTTTTAGAAAGGGGGCATTGTAAATTTAATTTTGTGAAATTCAGAGTCCACTTACCTCTTCAGCTTCCTCATGGGGAGCTTGTATATCCTCATCGCCTCGTGCATTTATCATGGACTGGAGAGCCAGTTCTTCAACCTATCAGATTAAGTATCAGAATTAGAAAAGTGTGAGAGGAGATAACCCTTATTTTTGTAACCACGCAATATAATACTCCCTACTTACTGTCCATGAAGTTCATATCAGAATTACAAGGTTTTTCATTAAATTGGATCCATGTATAACTTGGGGGCAAACTATCTCTCTGAGATTATTTTTAGGAAGTATAGAGCACTACAATGCTGAACACTTAACACTGCTATACAGATACACAAATAAAGGAATACTAATACGGTGTACTAATGGAGAAATTGTTTGTATATATCAAACACCCATATGCTATTATACCTCCCAATGTTTCAAATGGACATTTTAATTTTAACAAGTGTGAGTGGTGGTGTGGGCAAGGACGGGTTAGGCATATTAGGCAAAATTTTAGGTGACTTACAAATAATTTATGTGACTACATGTAATTTAAAACAGAAAGTATGTATATTATGTACATAAACATTAGGATAGAAAAGTAGGGTCAATGGGAATTGGGTTCAAAATAGAGACTGTCCCTCCTAAATAGGTTCAGTCGGGAAGCATGACTACACACACACCAGTCCTAAGAAAGTACTTTGAGGGACAAGTGTTGTCTTTCTATACAGCCTGTGGACTCCAGGTAAACATAAGGGTATAAGGGTACTTGTTAATTTCCTGGTGGACAATAACCCATTATTGTGTAAAACACTGCATGTAAGGGATATTTTATACACAATAACTGTGTGGAGATATTACCCTCTGTAGATATCACTCTGTGTGTAGATATTATCACCCTGTGTGTAGATATTATCACCCTGTGTGTAGATATTATCACCCTGTGTGTTGATATTATTACCCAATGTGTAGATATTATTACCCAGTGTGTAGATATTATTACTCTGTGTGTAGATATTATTACTCTGTGTGTTGATATTATTACTCTGTGTGTTGATATTATTATTATTAATCTGTGTGTTGATATTATTACTCTGTGCGATGATATTATTACTCTGTGCGATGATATTATTACCCTGTGTGATGATATTATTACCCTGTGTGTTGATATTATTACTCTGTGTATTGATATTATTATTATCACTCTGTGTGTTGATATTATTACTATCACTCTGTGTGTTGATATTATTACTCTGTGTATTGATATTATTATTATCACTCTGTGTGTTGATATTATTATTATTACTCTGTGTGTTGATATTATTATTATCACTCTGTGTGATGATATCACTCTGTGTTGATATTATTATCACTCTGTGTGTTGATATTATTATTATTACTCTGTGTGTTGATATTATTATTACTGTGTGTAGATATTATCACTCTGTGTGTTGATATTATTATTATTACTCTGTGTGTAGATATTATTATTATCACTCTGTGTGATGATATTATCACTCTGTGTTGATATTATTATTATTATTACTCTGTGTGTTGATAGTATTATTATTACTCTGTGTGTAGATATTATTATTATCACTCTGTGTGTAGATATTATTATTATTACTCTGTGTGTAGATATTATTATTATTACTCTGTGTGTAGATATTATTATTATCACTCTGTGTGATGATATTATCACTCTGTGTTGATATTATTATTACTCTGTGTGTTGATATTATTATTACTCTGTGTGTTGATATTATTATTATTACTCTGTGTGTAGATATTATTATCACTCTGTGTGTTGATATTATTATTATTATTATTACTCTGTGTGTTGATATTATTATTATTACTCTGTGTGTTATTATTATTATTACTCTGTGTGTTATTATTATTATTACTCTGTGTGTTGATATTATTATTATCACTCTGTGTGTTGATATTATTATTATTACTCTGTGTGTTGATATTATTATTATTATTATTACTCTGTGTGTGTAGTATGTACAGCAGGCTGTGTGCTATTAACAGACAGTCAGATCTCACACTGTCACTATATGAACCTGGCTGATAACATTACATGTTAAGGTGACCTTTAACCCCCTGCCCCCGCGCACTCTGACCTTTAACCTGTTGAGCTGGTCGTGTAAGGACGCTTTGATTTTGAGCAGAGTTTCCTCCTCCTTCTTCAGCTCCTGCAGGCGGCTGAGCATCCTGCCCCCGGGGTATCGGGTCACCGCCGCGAGCGCCTCATCACGTAGGAACCCAATGAACTCAGCACAGGATTCCTGTCTGTGCGACCCTGCGCGTCATCACGCTGCGCCACCCTGACAGCCGCTCCACTCCCTCCGCGTGAAGCGCCGGCGGCCATGTTTACTGTGGGCAGTGTGGTCAAATTAACCAACCGAGAGCGTATATAGAAACTCCTATCTTTATTTATATTTGTTCATAACAGCGGTGATCTGTTGACAGTGTGAAGTCTGACAGATCTGTTTGAGTTGATATATATGGATTGCTTTCCAGGGACCCTGCCTGCAGTAGGGTTGTGGCTCAGTAGGTTGTGTCTTTGCATGCGATGTGCAGTGTTGAGAGTTCGAATCCATCTCTCCTGTGGTAGTAGTTTCATGGTTGCATCAATTAGACATTTAATGTGACATTAAGGCTGCCACAGATATAACGTGGTTCCTGCCGACAGGACCTGTCAAGATATTGGGCTCCTGTGCGATGGCACCAAACAGATCATTTTCAATAAATATATGACTGGCACCATGATGCTGGAGTTTGCTTCTTAGTCAAAGGCAATACTTATTCATCCAGATAATATTTCATGAAATCACAAAACCATCTTAAAACCTATATCTGTGGATATAATGGAAAATTCTGAATAGGTAAACAAACGTTCTCTCAGTGAAAATGGTTGTGGCACACCTACGTTTACCTTCTTTTATTTTTTGTTTTTTTCCTTATTGGGCATCTCACTAATGAAATATTTCAATCTGTCCTGAACCAAATTAGATTGATCACAAAAAATGTCATAAAGCCTGGTACCCTAACATCCATGCATTTCAAAGGGAACTTTTAAAAAAACGTGTTTTCCGTATGAAAACTACCTTAGCTCACCCAAATTTGCGTTGTTTATTACTAGTTTGGCATAGTTCTACATGAAAAAGTTCCATGTGGCCTGAGCAAAATGACATTAATCGCAAAATATGGCAGCAAACCGGGCTTCTTAACATCCAGGTATTTCAATAAAAAAATCTGATTAAGTAGACATGTTTAACCTCTATGAAAGCCACATTTGCCCACCCAGGTCTGGTTTTTTCTTTTTTTTACTAATTGGAAAGTGTTCATTGTGACTTGAGCGAAATTATATTGTTAGCAAAATATGGCATCACACTTGGCCTTTCAGTAGGAAAATATGAATAAGTAGGCACGCTTCTCCTCTATGAAAACAATCTTGGGTCACTTGGATTTAGCTTGCCTTTTTACTAATTGGACATTCCGCTATAGGAAAAAGCTTTATCTGGCCTGAGACAAATGATATTGATAGCAAAATATCTGTGAAAACCATTCTTTTCTCACCAAAGATGGGACTGCATTCAGAATGTCTGCTCTAGGGGAAGCCTCTACTTTCCTTGCTGTCCTGGATCTCGAGGTGTCCACACAAGAGTTGGCCAGGCCTACCCCCAACCATACTTCACAGAGTCGTTCCCTTTGTCCCCAAAGGGGGAAAAGGACTTAATGAGAAAATTGTATATACTTTGTTTTTGTCGTTTTATTTCTCTTTTTTAAATAATTCATATTGTTAACTTTTAATTATTAATGTGATACCACATCTAGTGGTCTTGAGGGCGTCTGTACCAGTACATTAATATGATTACATCTTCTTTGCAATATTATCCTCTCCCCCCACTAGCACTTTGGTCAGAAGTCTTTTAATTGCCTAGATGGTATTATGAAAAGCCAAGTGCATACTTTATGCTCAAACAATAACTTTCCTCCTAGATCTGTTGGCATATTAGCTATAGCTTGCATGACTCTACTGCTGGGGCTCTTTTTCTGTTATTTGCAAGAATTTGTGTTACATATTTATTAAATTGGTGTACTTTTAAAGGCATACAGTATGTTAGTTTCCTTCTTTTTTTGTTCTATTTCATTGCTATGCCATATTTCGTTTGCTATATTGTATCATCGACAAAAATATTTGTTTAAAAAAAACACATAAAATCTAGTTTGTAGTTTAAAAATTAAACACTGACAGTATAATTTGGCATATTATTAAAGTAACTAAGAAATGTATGTGAAAACGTAAGAAAAGAGGTTACAATGACAGTGTGACGGACTGCCTGGCACCCTGACTGGGTGCCTCCGCCAATCGCTGCTTCCTAGTAATTGCGAGCACCATAACCACCATAAACCCCATAGCCAGCGTTAAAGCTTGGTTGGACCCAAGACCAGGATCCAGCTTCCAGTGGGTATACCTTTCCTAGTCCAGAGAGTAAAGCAGGCTGCTCTTACAAGAGCAAGTGTTGTAATCCAAGGAAGTATAGTGATTATAGCTGTCCCCTCCACACATGAGACGAGGCTCTATGTTGAGGGTGAAGAGGAACTGATTTATTGGTAGCCACAACTGGCCTTATATGCAAGTTCAAAGAAAAAAAAGTTACCTGTGCTCTTTCCACATCCCTATGTATTTTTAAACAAATGGAGGTTTTTAGTTACCTCCAATAGCCATGAAAGGGTATGCCCACCTGCCACATCAAGGCAGACCTCTTAGGTGGGTCCTACACTAACCATTCACCTTGCTTCCTTGAGCTTCTGGCAAAAATATCTCTAATGAAGGGTATTTTTATATACATCCCTATATGATTATTAACCCTTAATAGGGAACACATGGGATGGACAGCAGCATTGTAACCTAGTTGTGTGATACAAAAGTGAATACAAATACAAGTCATGCGCTCAAACTCCCATTCCTCCTGGGCGGCAGCAACGACCATAGTACACATCAGCCAAAATACATATAGTAAAAACCAACACAGCTAGATTACAATGCTGCTGCCCATCCCATATGTTCCCTATTAAGAGTTAATAAGCATGTAGGTCCTATGCCCAAAACAGATCTAGTGAATAAGGGCTAACAGTCGGTTTCTCTTACTGGAGTACAAAAAAACATAAATCACATAAGTTTTTAAAGGGCCCACAGTCTTTTGGCAAGAGACTGGCCAGCAGGACCCTCCAAGAGCCCGTGGCGAGGTTACTTTCGTCAGACAGGTATCCCCTTGTATTGTATTGCAATATATTGGACGGACTATACGGCCATTACATAAGAGGATAACTGAGCACGTTAATAATATTAAGAAAGGCTACGAACAACATAGTGTCTCAGCACATTTTTTAAAATGCCACAATGTGAATCAAAGGGGTTTAATTTTCCTAGGTATACAGAATGTGAAAAAAACTTGAAGGGGGGATAACCATATCCAAGAAATAGGAAAGGAAGAAATGAAGTAGGTGTATAGATTAAATACCTTATTACTATATGGACTCAATGTAGAGTTTGACCGTTTTAATTTCTTATAGTAAAATAAAAAAATTATATATATATATATTTAATAATAATTTTAAACATAATAATTTTAAATAATAATTTTCCGAATAGATATTATCCTGTATTAACCATCTCCTTTATTATTCCCCTAGTTATGTTTTAACCTATTGAAAGTTTTTTTTGTATTAAAGGAACACTATCGTCACCTAAAGAACTTTAGCTTAATGAAGCAGTTTTAGTGTACAGATCATGCCTATCAGGTTTTACTGCTCAATTCACTGCCATTTAGTCGTTAAATCACATTGTTTATGTTATGCAGCCCTTGTCACACCTCCCCTGGCTTTGACTGACACAGCCACAGAGAAAAAAAAACTGGTTTCACTTTCAATCAGATATAATTTACCTTAAACAATTGTATCTCTTTTTCTGTAAATTGAACTTTAATCACATACAGGAGGCTATTGCAGGATCTAGCAAGCTATTAACATAGCAGAGGATAAGAAAATCTAAGTTAAACAGAACCTGCAATAAAGGAAGGATAAACATTAGATTACTCTTTACAGGAAGTGTTTAGGAAGGCTGTGAAAGTCACATGTATGGAGGTGTGACTAGGGTTCATAAACAAAGTGATTTAACTCCTAAATGGCATAGAATTGAGCAGTGAGACTGCAGGGACATGATCTATACACCAAAACTGCTTCATTAAGCTAAAGTTGTTTTAGTGACTATAGTGTCCCTTTAATAATAAGAGTTTATGCAACAGTGAAGGTATATATATTGTTTACCTAAGTCAGTAGTAGTCAACCTTTTTTTACCTACCGCCCACTAATGCATCTTTCTTGATGGAAACATTTCCTTACCGCCCACCAGTTTTCGCGCAAGTGCAGAATATTTTTTAGAAAGGAGGGTGTTTTAAAAAAAATAAATGTACGTACATTTATCTTTTTATTTCTACTTAATGCATGTTTATAATGTTTTTAACTTTATAAAGTTCAATGAGAAAACAATAAAGTAAATTGAAATTACCTTTACTAGTGATTAATGAGATCCTTGAGGTTGATGCTGCGAGACTAAATATTTTATATCTGGTATGATTTTCATAAGGAACGAACAAAGGTCTTCTCTTTCGGTGATATTCAGACGACTTCTCTGTTTGCGCATAATATGATTTCTCATCTGTGCGTCAGCTCATCTCCTCTCCCTCCTCAATTTTCCTCCCCACCTTTTTCTTCCCCTTTTTTCTATTTTTTAACCTTCCTTATAGCAATGCCCAGTAGGAAGGCTGAGCTAGGTAGCCCACTTACTATAGCCCACTATAACAGACAGGCACACACACATACATACATACATACAGACACACACACACACATATATATACAAAGACACATACATACAAACAGACAGGAACACATACAGACACACACACAAGACACATACATACAAACAGACAGGCACACATACAGACACACACACATACAAAGACACATACATACAAAGACAAACACACACAACACATACATACAAAGACACATACATACAAACAGACAGGAACACATACACACACACATATATACACAGACACACATACATACATACATACATACAAAGACACAAAGACACATACACACACATACAGACAGACACACACAAGACATACATACAAAGACACATACACACAAACACACACAAAATATTTTAGTCACCCTCCTGTTTCCTACCTTTTAGGTGCAGGAGGGTGACATTCCCTGGGGTCCAGTGGTGGCTCAGGTGGATGGGAGTCAGAGTTCCCACTCTGACTCCCTCTGTTTCCGCACGTGCGGTCTGTATGTTAGCTGGGAGGAGTGACTTGCAGTCACTTCCTCCCAGCTCTGTGATGTAATCGCGCTGCTAAAGCGCCGGGCGCTGACCGGGCCCCCTTACAATCCACATCCATTGGGTGGCCCTGACAGCATGGGCCACCCGATGGACCCCTTAGACAGTGGCCTTGGCGCTTTGCCGTGCGGCCCGGGGCCGCAAATGGTGACGGCGATACCCAGTCGCAGGGTACCGCTGGCTTGCACCCGCCTGCCCAGTCTCTCAAAACTAGGAAATCCCTACCGCCCACCTGGAATCCTGAAATGCCCACTAGTGGGCGGTAGGGACCAGGTTGACGACCCATGGTCTAAGTAATTTCTTCTATATGTATGATAAAAGATTTTCTTATTTTTAGTTGATAAATATGTATGTAAATAATTATGAAAGATATGTCTGATCACTTTTTTAGCATCTTGTGGATTGTTTTGTTTATTTTTAAATTAATATGGACTAATTGTATTTCTTAATAAGTGGGCTGTGTTGTGCATAAATATGCACGAGAAGGTTTTGAATGAGGTAACCAATTGAAAGCTTGGAATACAAAATTTCGGACTAAAACACGCCCACAAGACATTTAAATACTGATGGATAAACACCGAGAGAAGTGATCTGAGGAAGCCAGGAGTGGCGAAATGCGTCATCATGCTAAGCGTAGGAACGCAATTACATTACATTGAAGACGTAGTCAGACTCTGCCCACTAATATGAACATTGTAGCCTAGGAATCCAGGAGTGCCGGCAATTGAGACTACCGGGGACTGTTTAAAGCTCCTTAGGGTATTGGTGAGATGGAGATCTTTAAGACGTGTTTCTCTGCTTTTATGAAAATAAAGTTTGTTTATATTTGATCTCGGCTATCCATCGTTTCCCTACAAACAAGGGAGGAGATATATTGAGAGCGCATATAGCCTGAGCAGTCTTGTACCTGCTCCATGTTTGTGAGTGTTTAAAACATATCTGGTTCTAAAATACTATTATCCAGACGATATTATGACGTGTTTTTTATGTTTTTCTCTCTTTCATGTTGAACTCTGCAAATTGCAAGTATAATATTTCCCCCCCCTATTTTTTTTTTTTATTTGGAGTGCACTGACACAATAAGCACTTTAAAAATAATTTTGCGTGTTTGCACATATTGGTTTTGCACTTAATATAAACACTAGTTAATGTGTTTGCACAGTATTGCAAAGGCACTTTTTGCTGTTGTTTAAGCACTTTATTTGTAAATTGATTATACAAAATTGAATTCATGATTTAAAGGCACAGCACACTTTTTTTTCTGATTTTAAAGGGACACTATAATTACCAAAATAACGAACTTAATGAAGCAGTTTTGTTTTATAGATCTGGCCTATGGTATACCCCAAATGGCGCCGTCCACACCGTGTGCCAAAGAAGATCCTCACACTACTTCTTGAAACCCTGTGAATGTGTATCACATTGTCACGTTGGAATGTGACGTGGCGCTGCGTGCCTCCGTGAACCTCCACTGTCCAGCCACGACCATCGCAACACTGATCAACACACACTCACATTATTGTATTTATCCCTGGGGTCCAGTGGGGACTAATCTGGAGCTCAGCCTTCCTGCTCCTCACTGCTCCCTCGCACGCAGTTTAGTGATGTCCAGCATCACTACAGAGGGCACGAATGAGCAGTGAATAGCAGGAACGCTGAGCTCCCTCGCTGCATCCACCTTCCTCTCCTCTCCTCCCCAGCCGGGTAAATGTTAGCAAAGTAGGCACCTGAAATGTGGAGAAAGCAGGTGCCTACTGTGCTTGGAACACTAAGCATATACTCGTGGCTCGCCAGGCCGCGAGTTTGTCTTGCTTGTTGTAAAGAGTACTCTAGCATTTACACTTATTTTATGGCAAATTGTTTAATTTAGAATTTCTTTCTACACTGTTAATAGCTTGTTAGACCCTGCAGCAGCCTTCTGTATGTAATTAAAGCTCAATTTACAGAGTGGGAGATCACTAATTGAAAACCCATTTAGTTTTTATGTAGGTTGTGTCAGGAGAGGCGTGACTAGGGCTGCAAAAATAGAAACAAAAGTGAACTCCTAAATGGCAGATAATTGAAGAGTGAAACTTCAGAGGCATGAACTATACACACCAATACTGCTTTATTAAGCTTAAGTTGTTTTGGTGACTCTAAGCCCTTTAAATAATATAGCACTGGTGACATGCATAGATGTTAGTCCTGGTTTGGTGCCATTTTTGTAAACATTTGTCTCAGGCCAGATTAAAAAAAAAAAATCTTTACATTTGGGAAGTGTTTTTGTGTGTCTATTTCCATGTGTATCATTGTCTATATTTACATGCATGTCTGTAACCGTATGTGTGCCAGTGCAGCTGCATGAATTTCAGTGTTGTCAGTGGTTGTATCCGTGTCTGCATGTATGTATCTACACCATGGGTCCTCAAACTCCAGCCCCCCAAATGTTGCTGAACTACAACTCCCATGATTCTTTGAATTACATAGATAGCCAGAGAATCATGGGAGTTGTAGTTCAGCAACATCTGGGGGGCCAGAGTTTGAGGACCCATGAGCTACACTATATAGGCTCCCACTGCATGTGTAAAAAATGTTTTTAAAAATGAATTGTATTATACACAGACACACAAACACCTGCAGCACAAAAAAAACATAAGTTTGAAATAATGGCAACTACTTTAATTACAAACATTTCACTAATATAAAGGGGTACACAAACCTATGCAAATGAGCTACCACGAGATACACAAGTGAAGAAGGGTTGGAAACCATTGCACAGAACCAAGTCGGAGTCCAGATTATTATCGTGGTGGAAAAGGATTTTGAATGCGAAATTCCCTCTTACAATGCATGGGAGTTAGGGTGCCAGATTTTATAGTTCATTATTTTGCACAATGTGCCATAAGTTTGGCATACTCTAGACATATTCGGTATACAAATAGTGCAAGGCAGAATATAGGTGTATGATATAGATCCTCAGTGGATAGGACAGGAACAGGTGGAAGGTTTTAACTTTTAACCCCTTAAGGACACGACATGTGACATGTCATGATTCCCTTTTATTCCAGAAGTGTGGTCCTTAAGGGGTTAAAAGCTTAGCTTTCAATGCTCGCCCTGTCCTTAGAAAAGTAGACTGAATGTTTTGTACTGCCTCCATGTATACAGAAAAAAAAAAAAAAAAATCTAAAGGTAAAGATCTGTCAAGGAATAAATCTAATATACCTTATTTATAAAGCACCAACAATTTCCACAGCACTGTACAATGGGATCTAGCAAATCAAATATAAAGGCTTGTAGCTATTAAGTAATTTTTAATCAACTGTCTTCTGTTCACTTGCATCTGCAACATAACTAGGCTTCACCACCTACTAGTTCACACTTAATTCTTGTTTTGCCCCCATGGCAATCAAGAGATGCCAGTCCTTTTCACACACTAAGGCACTACTTGACAGACTGGCACCATGCAGTAGTACCAGTATTAGAAATCAAACAGTCATGGGAAAGAAAATGCACCATCTGAATTCTATGGTTCTATGTCATGAATGTGCCTGTTCCCTAGCAGGTCTTAAAATAAGGTAAATCATATTAAGATGGGCAAAGCACCTACTCCTTCGCAAGCCACTCATGCAGGTGGCCTACCTACACTAAGGGTCATGAGATTTCCACCACAGCATCAACCACCCTGCTGAGTGATCGCCTGCTGCAGGCGACTGATTACCTGTGCCTTCCGCTGCGCAAGACATGGGAATGCCTCAAACTCCGCACTAGTCTGTTATCTGCAGATGCCACGCTCTACACAGGCCTGGGACTGGAGGAGGTCCTTGTCCCGTCTGCATTGCTGCAGTACCCTCTATCTCTGCTATGTATAGGCATTGGCTGACTGCAGCTGGTTTGATGACTCAATTCATATTCCACTATTAGAGTCACTGTTGAAAATTCATTTGAGTTAGCTCTTTTAGTTTGTTTACATTAATGTGACACTCCTTTGAAATATATAGTGTCTTATAAATTACCCTCCAAATAGAAATGGTCTCATTTGCAAGCTACATAACCATGACTGAACAAACTCCTGATAACCCAGCAAGTTTTCTACCTGACATTTTATCAGTGGTATATTTCTTCCTCTTGAAACCTAGCTTGCAGTTACTATTATTCAATTAATCTCTCTAGACATGCTCACTTAAATGTGTACCATAGGCACTCATGTTTGTCTAGCTTATAAAAAAGTAAAAAAATAAAAATTGACTAGCTACTGTAAAATGATATGCTGTAACTTTATCCATACCTCAAAACAGATTTATTTTTTCAATTAGGGAAATGACACTCATGTGCGGTCCATCTGAGGTGGTGTTTAATGACTTAAGAACTGCTACGGAACAGAGGGTTATGTCCAATATGTAAAACCAGAGGGAATCTGATGGTAAATACTTGGTCCCTAGCTAACTGGAGGTAAACACTTCCAAGGTATGTGTCACATTTTCTTATGAAGAGTAGCAGACAGAAAAAAAAAATCAAAAAAAAAAATCAATACAGGTGGTACATATTTTAAGCAGAATTTATTAGGAGTTAATACAGCATGCTGCCAGTTGAACTCTAATGAATCCACAGGATTACTTGGCAGCCACCTCCTCCTTCACAGGCTTCTTTTTGATCTGCCTCTTCCTCACCACCTTTTTTACAGTTTTTGTCTCCTTTGCCTTTATCTGAAAAAAAAAGTGAAGGCGGCACAATTTGTATGGATTTATACAATTCGTTTAAACAGAAAGTGCTCCTGTTAATATACCTTACATGAGGGGCCTTAAACTAAAATCAAGTGGGCTAACAACTTTGCTGCAGTAAATTTAGTTTGAGATCTCAACAACCATGCTGGGATACAAGACTAGTGGATACACAAATAGTACACATATCTAAGGGCAAAGACAGGAAGATTTCAGGGGCCAAAAAAAATAAAAAAAAATAGAATTTCTCTTAAAAAAAAACAAAACAAAAATAAAGTCAGATGCTATAAGACATTTCACAAGTTTAGCTGTAACCCTAACAGATAAGGGTTAGAAAAATGAAAAAAGGAAACTACTTCAGTGTTCAGAATGGAAAGTAACACTTAGATGCTTACATTTGCAGCCTGGCGTAGAATAGCATTGCGTTTTGCTGTTTTGGCATATGGGTTCAGTCTCATCATGATTCTCAAATTCTTCAGTGGGTTCTTCTTGAGTTCCCTGCGCTTCACCCTTTTGCTATAAAAAAAGAAAGAAAAAAGTGATCAAAGATCATCCTATATTGTAGTTTTGTTTTACAATGTTTGTATTTGCTTTTTGTCTATCAGAACTTCCATTCATGTCACAAAGTTTCAGAAACACGGACCAGTGAAGTGGAACTCATCATTAGGAATGGCATTTCTCAAACAATCACTGCAAGCCACTGTCCAATCAAAATTAGTTATACTACCAAACTACTAATTTATTCGGATAAAAAAAAAAAAACACACAGACAACAACTAACGCAGGACAAATACACATAATGACAAAAAGGTTTGGCTATGAATGCAATAACGGGTCAATAATCAGCCAGTAGCCATTAAAGGACCTGTGTTGTGTCTTGCCAGTTTCAACCCCATCCCAACAAACTTCCCACCACAGCGGTGCATGACTTACATTGGAGCACGTAGAGATTTCTGAATTTCTTGGCTCTTCAGGATTCTGCTCAGATCTGTGTTTGTCATTTTGTGCATAGGGAGGCTAGATAAAGTAAAATAAAAATGAATACGTGTGAACAGGTAACAGTTTGGTGCCAAAAATTCCAATCAAAACAAAAAGTACGTTAGGTCAGCATTACTCATCTTTCAGATGAAAGTCAGAACTTCCACTATAATCACTAAATTTCAGAAACACGGACCAGAAGTGGAAATCATCATGCTTAAGAGTCAGACCAACCCGTTCACGAATTATAAAATACATTGTTTCAATAGTGAAGACAAGCAGAACTAAAGTGCAGCAAGAAAAAAAAAAATTACAAAAGCCACCCTGATTTCTAATTGATTTGAATGGATTCCAAATCTAGACCAAAACTAGGCAAAATGAAATCATTGCCTTTCTAGAGGTATTCTCTTCCACCTCTCCCTCCCTCCTAGATTCGCTCATGTTAACTGCCCCCTTAAAGGGACACTATAGTCAGCCAGACCACTTCAGCTCAATGAAGTGGTCTGGGTGCCAGGTCCCTCAGGTTCTAACCCTTCAGATGTTAACATTGCAAGGTTAATCCAGCCTCTAGTGGCTGTCTTCCTGACAGCTGCTAGAGGTGAAAATTGCATTCAGTGTGCAGAACGTCCATAGGAAAGCATTGAGAAATGCTTTCCCATGGACTGTTTGAATGCGCGCGGCTGTTGCCGCACATTCGGCTCCACTCGGGAGCGGACACCGGCGGGGGAGAAGAGGTCACCAGCGCCGAGTGAGTCGGGCACTGGATTAAGGGGTTTTAACTGCTTCAGCCCAGCGGGAGAGGAGACCCTTAGGATTGTAAAGTGTCAGGAACATGGGTTTGTTTTCCTGACACTATAGTGATCCTTTAATTGTAAACTGTCAAATGAAACCTATTGTTAATACTTCTAATCCAGTCTTATGTAGATTGTTCTTTTTACCTCTATCAAATGTAAAATAGTTTCTTCATACAAATAGAAAAAATGAATTAAAAAAAGGGTATTGTTAGGAGTAAGACATATTGAGATGTCATAGTTGGTGAGACCAACTGCCCAGCACCCATCATAGTGTCCAATTGCTTAGCTTGAAGATGAAAGCATTAACGTTCCCCAGTAAAATCAATTGAGATTCATCTCCTGCAAACAGTAAATTTGACAAACAATTTTTGTACTGCTGCCATACTAAAAGTTGGCTATGTACACACTTTAATGGACCACTATAGTGCCTGGAAAACACTTGTTTTTCTGGAACTATAGTGCCCTGATGGTGCCCCCACCCTCAGGGACCCCCTCCCGCCAGGCTGGATGGCAAGGAAAGGGGTTAAACTTACTTTTTCCAGCGCCGGGCGGGGAGCTCTCCTCGGCTGAATGCGCATGCACGACAGGAGCTGCGTGTGCAGCCAGTCTCATATGAAAGCATTCATAATGCTTTCCTATGGACGCTAGCGTCCTCTCACTGTCAATGAGAGCCACTAGAGGCTGGATTAACCCATTCTCTGAAACTGCTATGTTTAAAAAAAAAATAAAAAAAAAAATTAATTAATCCTAGAGGGACCTGGCACCCAGACCACTTCATTAAGCTGAAGTGGTCTGGGTGCCTAGAGTGGTCCTTTAAACCTGCATGAGAGTCAAAGGATAGGTCTACAGAGTAAGTCATTTACTTGTAATCAGCCTTTAGAACAGCTGCCTTGCGCCACGTGCCATACAGATCATCCAGCTTGCGGAAAGCACTTTCTGTCCAGATGCAGAATCTTCCAACATGGCCACCAGGAGCCAACCGCAAGACATTCAGTTTGCTTACGTTGAGGAGAGTGATCCCTACAAAGCAATAATGATACTGAAATCAGGTTGCATTAGGCAGACTAAACCAAATAGACAAAATATTATAGGTTCATGGAATCAGGTGCCCAGTTTTAATATTTCACCCTCAAAAAAGCAGGAGTTTTGTTAAATTCTTAGCACTAGTAAGGTCAGAACTTCCACAGAGATCACGGATTTCAGAAACACGGACCAATGAAGTTTATGATCACATCATTCCTTACATACTTAATACCCAAATAGAGTACATATTTTAATGAATATAAAATCTGAAATCTAGCCCATAAAGCCACACCCTCAGGGGAACAGGAAAAAAAAAAAAATATATACATATATAATATAAAAATAATTTAAATAAATAAAAATGCCCACCCCCACCAAGGCTCTGCATCGCACTCACAACATAATTTTTGGGATATAGTGTTTAGACATTTACCAGTAGCTGCTGCATTTCCCACCCTAGTCTTATACTCGAGTAAGTAACTTTTCCCAATTTTGGGGGGTAAAATTAGGGGTCTCTACTTATATTCGGGTCAACTTATACTCTAGTATATACGGTAAGGTTGCCATTTTAAATATCTTTATTTTAGAAATGTATTAATTGTATTTAGTGTTTTATGCTCACATGCAGACTTTACATTTTCTTGACAAAACCTGTAAGTTATTATTCAATTACTTGTCACATCTATTGTTAGAAAAATTGCGGTTTTCCTTTTATGTCAACATTTCAGACCATGTTTGAAATATTGCAAGATAAAAAGGGCACTATTGTTCAAAGTTTTTCACTTCAAGTATTTTTTTTTATAAAGGATGAACTAATGTGAAAGACAAAAATTGTGTAAATGTATATAAAACTAAGTTTGTCTACAAAACAATCTATACACAAAATTGGTTATGATTGATATGCTAGCTACGCATCCCATAAATTATAAATAAATTTTATGCTAAAAAATTTGTAATCAAAAGTTACTAGGTAGCAATGGAGTTGAAGTGAAGGTGAGATCACATACAATATGAAGCTTCTCAGTACCTGGGATGTTTCTGAAGGCTTTAATAATGCCATTGTCTTCGTTATAGATAACGCAGGGCCCTCTGCGCTGGATGCGGCGTCTGTTCCTCATCTTACCCTTACCAGCACGCATTCGCTGGGATGCATACACCTGAAAACAATAGCATGCATTATATGCAAAGTCAATAATTTTAGGTATTCAATACAAAGTTGATTACCGTTTATACATATGTTGTGCTGCTCAGTTAAATATTTTCGTCACACATTCACACCAGCATAATGACAGCAGGCAACTGTCGCATAATGTTAGGTAGGACGCAAATTACGACATCATTGCAAGCAGCGAAAGAAGTTTACAAAATGAAATTACCTCCACATAATCAACTGTTTCAATAAAACAGAAAACAATGGTGAAAAACCTCAAAGATTCAGTTACAGTAAGAATAAAAATGAATTCTCAGTTACCTTCTTGATGTCATTCCATGCCTTTATTTTCTTTAGAAGGAGCACTGCCTCCTTTGTCTTTTTGTAGTTTTCAACTTTGTCTTCAACAACAAGGGGCACCTCTGGGATCTCCTCAATGCGGTGACCTTAAAGTGTAGCAGAAGAAACCAGACATGCTAGCTTTAAGTGGCAAAAAACTAAAAGCCAGATAAGTTCTACGTTTCACACATCTTTAGTAGCAAATAATGGAAAACTACTGCTCAAGTTTAGATGTATTGGCAATGCTTTCCACATAAATACAAAATGTGAAACACCTAATGTAATGCAGAAAGCAGATTTATAACTATTTAGTTTGACCAAGCTGCAGCTTTACATCAGATGGAGCACTTTTAAGGGAAACGCAAAGCGCTATACACACTTAGAAGTTGCTACTTATGAATTATGATCAGTTTTGTATGAGACCAATGCCAATGCAGAAATGGCTTTAGCAGAGCTTATAATGAAGGTCCAGGCTGTGGATGACTGAGAAGCCCAGGCAGTGTTTAATCATAAAAGAGCGGTTTTAAATTACCATGGGATGGCGCCAAGAGACTCCTTGCTGCATAACCACTACTAGCATGTAATAGTGGTTACAGCCTTAGCCACTTTAACCCCTTAAGAACCAAACTTCTGGAATAAAAGGGAATTATGACATGTCACGTGTCCTTAGGGGGTTAAACACACGTCACATTTAATATAAGCTACTCAAGTGTTTATTTACAGGTCAGTAAATTAACAAGAGTTGCAAAAGATAAGCCAAACCTTTACAGACTTACACTTTGGTGGTCAAGACCGGAAAATAAAAATATGGAGGGTAGCTTTAGTTGAAACCCTCCTATCTCTTAGCATTCTTTCACTCAGGCAGTAACCTGCATGCTTAAAATAGTGAGTCTCCTAATAAGTTACTTGAGAAATGGACAAAAGTGTAAATCTTACCCATCCATGCAAACCATACTGCAAGAGTATGAGACTTTCATGTAGTTATCTCAATTTTACAAGCACAATAGAATTATTATATCTTTTATTACATGAAACCGCTGCATTGCAAATAAATTTAAATATATAGTCTACAAAACAAAATTTAAACATCCAGATATTCAGCAAATCAGAACTTCCATTAAGATCATGTGGTTCAGAAACACGGACCTGAAGTGGAACTCATCACATGCTTTTCCATAGGTAAAACAATCCATTTAAATAAAAAAACTATTACACATTTTCACTTACCTTTAGACATAACAAGGGCAGGGATGGCTGAAGCTGCAAGAGCAGAGCAAATGGCATAACGCTTCTGAGTAATATTAACTCTGCGATGCCATCTTCTCCAGGTCTTGGTTGGTGCAAACATACGCCCTCCACGACACATCTTCATTTGATGTTAAAGAATTAACATTGGCTTTGAAAACAGTCAGATTTTGTTCTAAATACCAAACTCATCAGTCACTTGCTCAGTATTCAAGTTTTTCAACAGCCATCCACACCAGCATAATGACAGCAGGCAACTGTCGCATGATGCAGAGTAGGACGCAAATTACAACATCACGGCAAATTAAAAGTTTAATATTGTAGATTTAGATAATTTAATGGGTAAAGATGCAAAATATCTTAAGAACTCATAACTGAAAGAAAAGGATACATTTCCGAAGGCACCCTGGCCAGAACGGTGAGTTCCGCCCCCGCGGACACGAGGAATACGAGCCACAGCCCGACCAGTTCCCCATGATTCAGCACTAGTCTGATGACCTGAAATCAGAAAAGTTTTTTAGAGACATACAGAAGCTACTGAATTGGAAACAAATTCATAATTATTTTGTAAAATATATTTACTTAATATATTATTAATCAGAACTTCCATTAATATCATTAGTTTCAGAAACACGGACCAATGAAGTGGAGCTCATCATTTCTCTAATATACTGTTATGTAAATCCATTCCATAACAACCGTAAAGCACAATTTTAACTGTAAAAAAAATTTCTCTTATGAATACATACATGAAAACATGGTAGAATAAACAAATGTACTAAATGTATAGTACAGTAGAATATTGTATTCTGACTTGGAAAAACTTATCTGCTGCTGCTTATGTCCTAGATGGCTTAGATTTTACCTTATAGTTAGCAATTTGTTCTTTAAGGTTCCCTCTTAAAGTACTAAAAGGGTACCAGTTCATAACTAAGGTAATGCATAATAGGCTTTGATATTAATTGGCTTAGCATGTGTAACCATTGTTTAAGTTTTACAAAACTGTTAATACAGAGATAATACTACACACAAGTCATTGTGCCCAATACATTTTTTCTACCACATTTGCCGGCTGTAACTACAAAGAAAAAACACAACACACTACAAAACACTTAAGACATACCAGCAAGCTTGCTCACAGCATAAGGCTGCCTGTTATTCTTGCGCAAGTTGGTGTGTACAAAGTTGACTATATCAGGACGAATGGGTGCCCTGAATACAGCAGGCAAGGTAACATTTTTGCCTGATACTTCTCCCTTTTCAGAGTATACCGTTATCAAAGGACGAGTGCAGGCCTAGGAAAGATGAGAGAAAAAAAAAGTGTAAACAATATAAGTGATGGATGAGTAAAACAACTGTAAGGTTATTGGACTCTCAGTCTCAAAGAATCGTCATCCCATAGTATTAGCATTTTGACAGCAGGCAACTGTCGCTTAGTACCACGTAAGACGCAAATTACACCATCATTGAAGTCCTTCATTACTGTAAAGTACATATACACAGACAAAATAACAAACAATCTAACTTTTCCCAGCAAGAAATTACTCAGTGGCATACATAGTTAAAAGATGAAATGGTTTGAAATCAAATGTAAATGTTAAAATGAAACAAGTGAAAATTAGCCCATTCAGAACTGACCTAGCAGGTCGGTCACAATAACGTATTTGTCTAACTGGTCCTGAGAGTCAAGACCCCACTCGCCACAATATTAGGGAGAGTACGGAATAAATCTATAAAAACAAACCAATAGTTTGTTAAAAAACTAATCAAAAAAAATAAAAAGTGGTCAATAATCCCCCAAACTAGTAGATATATATGGACTGGTTTTGCTGAATAAATGCAGTCCCTTTCAGACAATGAAAAACAGTAATTTCTGATAAATGACAAGGTTTACAATTTGCCAAAAATATGCCTTTAAAGTGACTGTCAGCTACTTCGTCCTTTAGATCCATCAATTTTCAAAGGACTCATTTAGCATTATAGCCCACATTGTGATATTGAAAGTTGTAGCATATACCATTTAAAAGCTGGAGAATACAGCATAAAGTGGTCTAGTTACAACCACAATAACTTAAATTAATAGACGAAACCTAAATCTACAAAAAACTAATTTGTCTTACAAACATACATTAGAATCAGATTCTATAAAGAATTTTGTCACAAGAAGTGTCAAGTTCTATACCGCAGTATAGATTTAAATTAATTTCCTCCAGCATTGTGAGAGGATTTGTCTGCAATTATGGTTTTCAACTTCTAGCATGTGCCACCGTGTTACTTTAAAACTGAAGTGAGCGCTTGTGCAGAATTTAAAAAAAAAAAAAAGTTTATTATATATACACACACTTATTTTGCCCACTGTAAAATGTGACACTATGTTTAGTGTGAGCACTTTATATCCCCTGTCTCATCTTTCCGCCGTGTCCGAGAAGCAGTTTGCTGGGTGAGTTTTGTTAATAGTCTGCAGCGGTTCCCAGTCCGGTTCTATTGGGCCACCAGCCGTGTTTGTTTCCCGGTGTTATTGCAGTGAATAATACGCGGCCTGTTTGTGTGCTGGAAGGCCGGCTCCGGGAAGCACATGTTTGCTAAGCCCGGTATCAGCCTGCCCGGCCGGCCTCCCTCCATGGTCCTGTGTGCCCAGCCTGGTAGCCCCGGCCTCGCACAGCTTTATATTAACTGACTGACTGACAGCGAGTGAGAGAGAGAGAGAGCGGAGAGAGCCAGGTACCCCCCCGCACAGCTATACAGCCGGCCGGCCGATGGCGGTCACTAGGCCCGGCCGCCCCCCCATGCGCTGATAACGTGGCTCTCTCTCCCCGGCACACAGGCCGCGCCAGCCGGGTGTTACACCGAGCACAGCCCGGGGACTGAGGGCCCTCCCGGTGCCGGTCCTCCCCCCACCGCCCCGCCATCCCGGAGCGAGCCCGCTATCACAGGCCTTCTCCTCCCCGCCCGCCTCACCATGCTGACCGCCGGCTCCTCGCTGCTTCTCGATGGCGGCCACGGGAAGAAAAGGAAGGAGAAGGCGTGCAGCACTCCTATATGACTCCGCCTGGGAGGGGGTGGAGTAAGGCGAGGGCGCTAAAACAGCCCGGAGAGGGGCAGTGACACGGTAATATAATGTAATCACACCCGCAGCTCGAGAAACGACCGCATTAATGGACAGCGGGACAAGAAAATCACCCGAAAAGGCACAAACAAGAGCGGGGACTACTTGTTTCGCGGAGGGATCTCTTCATTCCTTCGCCGGATGTGATGATGACGTAGCAGCTGGAGTAATAACTTCATGAAAAATTGTACAAATATGAGCGAGCCGGGCTTTGCTGACCCACATTAGACGTGGCCGTTTAGACTGTGACGATATATGTGTGTTTTGACATGTATGACGAGTTTCAGGTTCTGTGTTTGTAGTTCCGGTGCCATGACCCCGGTGACAGCCCCGGCCCGCGCAGTTTGACTGACAGACCGTGTCAGCATGTGGAGTGACCGGCACCGGGCGGCCCGACACCTGCAGCGCTTCCTCAGCGGGTCCGTGAGAGGGCGGCCTATTCAATAAAGCGCGAACTGTGCAGCGAGTCAGGGGGATCTCCCATTGTAGTATAAACCTATCCGAGTTACAGCACCATAGGGATAGTAATTAAAGGGACACTACACCCACACTGTCACATCCCAGTGAAGCGGTGTGGGGGCAGTGTCCCTGTCCCTTTAATCCTGAAATGTAAAACATTGCCGTTTCAGAGAAATGTTTCCAGCAATGTTTACGTTGCCGGGTTTTAGACGGCCAATAGAGGGAGGCGCTTCCTGGCCCTTCGTGGAGTTTGTCTCCGTGAAACGGTGCTGGACGTTCTCACACTTTGCTCAGAGGACGTCCAGCGTTTTAAAATTTCCCGTAGGAGCACATTGAGTCAATGCTTTCCTAAAGGGAAGGCCTAATGCGTGCGCCGTGCTTGCAGCGCATGCCCATTTTGTCCCCACCATTAGATTAGCTAATATTGGCGGAGGAGGAGCCCAACACCAGTGCCAGTAGGACATCGGCACTAAAATTGAAAAAGTGAATAAGGAGTTTAATAACACTTTATGTGCCACTGGAGGAGGGGGGTGGGGAGATTCCCTTTAGTGTTGGGCATACATCTTTGCATTCCTAACGCTAGAGTGTTTTCCTTTTAAGTGAGAATTGTTGGGATTCAAATGATATCGCATTTTAAGGTCTAAATAGACAAATAGAAAAAAAATATTCCAGTTTGCTTACTTTGGCCTTACATTTGAATTCCCAACAATTCCCACTTCAGTAAATAACTGCAAGTCAGCTGTGTTTTCAGTTTGAATATTTTTGCCTAAAATTTGAAATCCCTTTTGAATTATAGGTTATTTACTTAAAGGAAAACTCCAGTTGTTTTCCTGGCACTGCAGGTACCCTCTCCCTTCAGGTCACTTACCTGAGACCCTGCCGATGTCCCTCGGCGGTGGTTTCAGGTCGGCGTCGCTCCTCCCAGTAAACACGTCAGTCGGTGGGCGAGACTGATCCTGCCCGCCGGCTGAGGAAACATAATGCGTATGCGTGGCAATGCCGCGCACACGCATTAGGTCTTCCGATAGGAAAGCATTGAAAGAGATTTTCAATGCTTTCCTATGGGGAATTGAGCGACGCTGGAGGTCCTCACACAGCGTGAGGACGTCCAGCAACGCTCTAGCAAAGAAAATCTTTGCTAGGAACCAGGACGTGCCCTCTAGTGGCTGTCTAGTAGACAGCCACTAGAGGTGGAGTTAACCCTGCAATGTAATTATTGCAGTTTATAAAAAAAACTGCAATAATTACAATTGCAGGGTTAAGAGTAGTGGGAGTTGGCACCCAGACCACTCCAATGGGCAGAAGTGGTCTGGGTGCCTGGAGTGTCCCTTTAAGTGAAAGACACCACAAGCTAGGATCAGGGTCCTAAAGTAAAGCCCTGTGTGCAGTTTCCATAGCATTGCTGGTTAACCACTGCTACTCTAGATGTGATAGACTTTATATATCTAGGATGCCTAGCCAGATTGGAACGCCAAAGGTTGCTATCCTCAGAAGTGATTTATAGCGAATAGCCTACTGCAAGTGCACAGCAAGTGTCCATAACAAACAGACCCTCACACCTTTCACCATGAGGAGTCTCCACCAATGTGGATCTCTCCATTGTGCTGACTAAGGTTCAAACAGAAATCACAGCAGCAGACAAGTTAGGTTGAGCAGCAGTTGGACAGATAACAGCAGACTAAGAAGACTTTGTCACTAGTGAGAGTTGTGTTATGTCAATTGTACAAGTGCAATGTTTTCATGTCAGTTTGACTTAATGTTTCTAAAGTAATTTGTTACAATTAAAAAAAAAAAAAGAAGAAGAAACCCGACGAAAATACATTCAATTTTTTTTATTTATTTATAAGAAAGGCCAGTAATCTCAGTATTAACAATACTTTTTTTTCTTTTGTTAGTGTTAATGAAGATGTGAAAAAAGGAGACTCATCGGGCTCTTTTCTTTATGAGGTAAATATCTTTGTAGCAATAACAATTAAAGTTTATACGTAAACCAAAATATCCACAATTCCTTAGTATGTGAAACAGATAAATTTCATGCATCTGTAACTTTAAGAAAATAAATCATTACCTACTCCTAGCTCCTTCAGACTGGGATTGGCTTTAAGGGTGAATATTAAAAGAACACTATAGTGTCTGAAATAAAAACATGTATTCCTGTCACTATAATACTGCAGTGGCTATTTAGCTCCCCCGGCCCTTGTACTG
Source organism: Pelobates cultripes (assembly GCA_933207985.1). Lineage (NCBI taxonomy): Eukaryota > Metazoa > Chordata > Amphibia > Anura > Pelobatidae > Pelobates > Pelobates cultripes. The sequence goes on from OW240914.1 coordinate 104,267,925, forward strand.
TGGAGTAAAAAGTTTTTTCTCCACTGCCATGCTGGTCTGGCCTCTGCTGGCCCAGCATCCATGGCTGTGATTATAAAACTTGCTGTATCAGCCAATCCAAATTTTTTATTTTTTTTTTAATAGGAAAGCATTGTGAGTCTATTGCGCATGCATGTCAAAATGTTTGGCCCAGGGGCAAATTCAACCTAAAGGTCCTGCAAAAACTCAGCCCCAACAAAAAAGTATCCTCTCCCCACAGGCCATGCTGTGGCCTTAAGGCAACTCCGGTCCTACCAGGGCCGGAATTACCTTCCTTGCTGCCCTAAGGCCAGTATCCTCAATGGATATATATGCTGCTTGTGGGGTTGCACGTCTGGAAGTGGCTACTTGTGTTTCAGTTGGGACTGTAGTGGGGAAATGGCGACATAGTGGCTATATTGGGGTCATAGGTGATGTAGTGGGAGGGTTAAGGCTATGGTGGGGCTATAGGGCCTAAATTGGGGAGGGTAGTGTCTACAGTGTGAGGAATAGGGCCTTTAGCGGTGGGAGGTGAAGGGACTATTGTGGTTTGTATAGTGGGAGTATAGGGATTATAGTGGGGGTGACAGAGGCTGTGGTATATTGACTTCAGTATAGTACTCCCATGTTCCCAGCTTTCCCAAGACAAATATAACTTGTTTCTGTTCCAGTCATCCTCACAGTTTTAGTGCCACATGAAACACATCCATGCAGAGAGCATTGACACTTTTTCATTCCCACTTTTCTCTAGGCCTCCTTTGCAGTGACTTGCTGTTTTATAACATATTCATTATTTAACCTCCCTGGCGGTAATCCCGAGTTCATGGTGTAAAACAATACACACAATACATTGTAAAAACAATGTACTGCTTTAACATTAAAAAATACTGACATAATCAGACCGCCAGCGAGGTTAAATGAAGGGGCTGCAATCTGAATGAACCAATGCCCCACTGTTTAGGGGCTTGTCGGTATGAAGCTGGCATTGGTTCAGTGTTGGAAATCTCTTTGACAGCATCACGCAAATCTTCATGGAAGTTATGCTGAAATCGAAGAATAGCAAACTCTTCCCCATAGAATTATTGCAATCTAACTATCCACACTTTGTTATCTTTCTCACACTGTATAGTGTCTCAGGAAACAACAATATTTAGCAGACGTAATTTTTTAAAAAATAATAATTTTCTTTTCAACCTAGGATGATCTTCAAGTACATGTGGTCAGGGCTGGCCAGTGCAAGTCATTGGACAATTTTTGGAGTGGAAGTGGGGTGACTTTTATCTTTGAAAAAAAGGTAAGTGATATAAATTTCCAATGTAATAATGTGCGTGGTTTATGGTAAAGCAGAGTATAAACTATGTCTTACTTTATAGCCTTTCCGATTAGAAGAGGATTTACTGGATGAATCCCAGCATAACGGCAGCCATGTTTCTGATCTGGCTCTTCAAGAAAGTTCCCAACCTATGGCTGTGCCAACTATGAGAGCCAGGTATATAGGTGACACTCTTTAAAACACATACATAACATTCCGTAAACAGGTAAACTATACATACATTCCTTTATAAAATGTCCTGCCACTTTCATTTGAAATGTCAACTGTTTAACCATTCATTATTTACAATATGGAAGACGTTATTATTCATGATGTATCACTTATACCCGACATTCATTAATAAAGTGTCCTGCCTCTTACTTTTCTTTATAGTTTTAGATACAAATACATTTTAGATCCTCTCAAAAGATAAACTTATTGCCATAACTATATGTTAAGTATTTATTCGGTTGCCTTCCATGTTAATCCACCCATGAGACTGCCAATATTTATTTTTTATTTTTTTTTAAAACAAATTTCTGCCCAGATACATATTCATACAGTTGATGTACTCAAAGTGTGATTTATGGTTGTCTGTTTTTTCTTTTTTTGGTAATTTCAGTAGCGTATTCAGAATACAGTGTGCACAACATTATACTTATTTTGTAACTGTGCATTTTTAAACCCCCTTCTCTGATGCTCCCAAGTATCTGCTGCTTGTGATCGATATAAAACCTTGTAGCACAAACAATTTGTTATGGCAGAGTGCGTGTGTAGTGTATAAATATCAAATTGTAACATATTTAAAGTGACACTCCAGAACCCTACAGCACTTCAGCTTGCTAAAAAGCTTTCTGTGTGAAGAGTGTCTCTTTTGGTTTTTTTCCTGTTAGCTCAGTGGAGCTAAACTGAAGAGGCTGCAATTGCCCAGAGCAGCTGCCTTACAAAGACTTCTGATTGAGCTGCATTGGGAAGTCTGTGATTGGACAGTCACAGAAAGTCTCTCTTGCCTGCTTGCAAATGCAGCAGACAAGAGAAGTGTAGGTTTTTCAAGATGTTTTTAGATTTACCCCCAATGAAAAAATGCATAATTAAATACATGCACGTTTTCATTTGGGGTATATTTACTACACATTGCATTTTATTTATGTTGTATTTGGGCAGTTGTGTCCCTTAAAGACACAGTCTGTGCTAAATGCATGCTAGGTATTTTGTGTCTAATATCTGCCGTAATGTTAATGAGGAAAAAGTAATATTTTTACAGTCTCCTATCTTGTATGAAATAAAAGATGAAAAATGTGAAGTATATTGTTTGCCTAGGTTGGTGATAGTTAATGAACTTTACTTCCTTTGAAAAGAATCTTTAAAAATAAACAGGAGAGCAATGACCAAGATTAATCCTGACGGGTTTGAATTATATTTATTATAATCAGTTCTGTGGCTTTCTAGGCAACTCCTTTCCAGCTACACTTTGGCACAAAATCCTAACATGACCCAGCTGAGGGATGGGAAGCCAGTGGACATACTTCCTCCAATGTGGGTGCGATGTGACGGCTCAGATTCTGAGGGAACATGCTGGTTGGGTGCAGAACCCATTAAAGCTAATAGGAATGAGATAACTGGGATGAGTTTTCGCATGGTAACCTGTGCAGGTAAATGAGAATTATCAATCACTACAGCAGAGCTAGACACTATTTCCCCACTGATGCTCAGTGTTAATAGTTTAATTAGCTAAAACCATGTTGACACAACTGCCCCGCAATGTTAAAGGAATACTTCAAGCACCAAAACCACTATGACCTGCTGCAGTAGTTATGATGACAAGAGTGCCCTGATGGCCCCCACTGTAAATACTATTTTAGAATGGTGTTTTTTCCTGGGGTCTTCCAGGTGCCACTCTTCACTACAGTCTCACCAGAGTCAGAGGCTCTGTTTTACCTAAGCCTGGTGATGCATGGCTTACCTGGCAGATCCCAGGTAGGAAGCCAAAGCATTCTTTAACTGTTTAACTACCTGCAATGGGGTGTGCCAGGACGCTTCTGACATTATAACAACTACAGAGTGTTGTAGTGGTTATGGTGCATGGAGTGGTCCTTCAACTAATCTGTCTTCTTAACACCAGATGATTTAATATTGGCCATCAGCATAAGTGTAGTTCTAAAATGTGGAACTACACTTATTTGTATAAAAAAAAAAAAAAAGAAATATATACACATACAGTGAAAGAGTGCACTCAGAGGACTTGATAAATGTTTATAATTCTGCTTTATTGTGCAATAAGAGTCAAAATAGTTCAACGTACATTTCAGTATGTAATTATTTCTTAATTTGGGGATGGGGGGGACAGTGATGACAGAGCTACTTTATTTGAAATCCTGGACATATGAAGCTTTTTAACAATAAGGACTTATAAGTGAATCTAACTACAGGCCTTGATTACTCAACATTCTGCATGATTAACGTTATCTTTTTATTTGCTTCCTTATGGTAATGTTAATTAAACCTGTCTTTGTTTCTGTTAATAGGTCCCACAGCTGATAAAACCTTATTCCCTAGCTTGGAAATGCTAAGGAAAAGCCATAGAGAGAGGCACCATTCATCTGCTGTGAGTTTGTTTAGCCAATAGGGTGACATTATATATTTTTTATATTCTAAGCAATTTGTTGAAAGTTATGTATGTATTAACTTACTTATCAATAGAAAATAATGCTTTGAAGGCATTTGACATTTACCTCAGCTAGTCTAGATCCATTATCAGTAAGCAACTGCTAACCCCCATGGTGTATAGTTTTGAGGACCAGAGTACGCTCTGAGATTACTGCCTTGACCAGCGTTGCAGCCCATCTATACATATATTTTGACATTAAGTCCTGCCAGATGTACATTAAAAGTGAAGTTCTTGCACAATGTTATTTCTAACTTATTGTTGTTTCACAGATGCAGACTAGGGGGTTTGCGCAATATGACTTATTTGGCACCAACACTGTTGAGAACTCGGTTATAGAATCACAGAGCAGTGTCATGGTTGACTTTGTCTGGAATGGTGTGGACAGCATCCTACAGATTCCACCACTAACATCAGCAGCAACATTGGTATGATACACTCCCTATTACATACAAGTGATAGCTTGTACTACTATATTATTATTATCGCGATTTATATAGCTCCGATAGATTCCGTAGCGCTTTACAATATTCACCTTAACATTTAGAACATGCCATACTCTGTATCAAGAATAGTGAAAAGTGTGGCTCCCCACTCTGCAGTCGTACATCTTTTGTAATACTTTGCCAACCTTAAGGATGAGCGTTTTCAATATTGTAGAGACTGTGGATTTAAGCTTTGGCCACCCTTGCATGTACTTCTGTAACTTCCCATTAAATGAACATTCCAGCCTTCTAAATAAATAAATCAATGTATTTAGAGCAGGGACGTATTAGCTGCGAGGCAAACAAGGCATTTGCCTTGGGCAGAATTTTCCAGGGGGCGGCAAAAAAATCCGCCCCCAAATGCCCAGGGCAAATGTCTTATTAGCCTTGCGGCTAACTGACAAACCGGGCGGGCGGCGCTGGCGAAGAAGCACTTTCCCCTGAGCGCTCTGCTCAGTTCCCTCGTGCACTTCAGAGTGACCGGCATCAAAGTGCTCCCTCGCCAGCGCCGCCCGACTGCCAGCCCCAGAGAAAAGGGAGAACCCCCCCAGCATTCCCAAAGGTAAAGAGGCTGGGGGGGGGTTGAATTTTTAAAAGAAAAAGTGAATGTGTGAGTGAGAGTGTGTGTCTGTTAGTGAGTGAGTGTGTGTCTGTTAGTGAGTGAGTGTGTGTCTGTTAGTGAGTGAGTGTGTGTCTGTTAGTGAGTGAGTGTGTGTGTCTGTTAGCAGGGCCAGATTAAGAGCCCAGTGGGCCTGGTGCTGACAATTATGACGGGCCTAATTACAGAATCATATCGACCAAAAATAGTAAAACACTCCCAAGCGTCATGTATCTGATGGAGATGGTGCTGGAGAGAAAGAAAACAGCAGCTATAAGAAAACACATACAGTAGGCTAATCTCTCACTAATTTATGTTTTCATCTTTCAAGTAAATCCATAACCCCTAACAGCAGTGTCCAGTCAAGCAAGAAGTCAATGGGCACGGTAAAAGGGTGTGCCACTGACACAAATCACATAACCTGCCAAAAGGGGCGAACAGGCCCAAAAAGAGGATATGACTGCCAAAAGAATTAGAAGGCCAGCCTGGCATGAATGCATGTCTGGCTGCCTGCCAATCATGCAGCTGGCCAACTAAGGGCATACTATGCAGACAGCACCGAGCTTGGCATAAATGCATCTAATGATGGGCTTGCTCAACGCTTTCTAAGGACTGTCCCCTAACACTCGCTGGTCCACCTGTCTCCTTACCTTCTTACTAGTAGGCAGAAGCTCCTGGTATATAGTCTGGGACAGAGAAAAGCTGTATGTAGTGAGTGTAGAAGAAAGGGAACATGCCAAAGTGTTAGAAAGACCAAAGTCAGCATTACCTTAAAGGATCACTATAGGGTCGGGAACACAAACATGAATTCATGACCCTATAGTGTTAACACCACCATTTAGCCCCCCTGTGCCCCTTATACCTCCATAAATATAGCAAAATCTTACAGTATTCAAGCCTGAAGCTGTAACTCTGCATGCTGTTAGACTCAGAAAAACAAGCAGTCTGCTGACATCATTAGAAGTGGTGGTCTAATCCAATCACAGTGCTTCCCCATAGGATTGGCTGAGACTGACAAAGAAGCAGATCAGGGGCAGAGCCAGCATGATTCAAACACGGCCCTGGCCAATCAGCATCTCCTCATAGAGATTAATTGAATCAATGAATCTCTATGAGGAAAGTTCAGTGTCTGCATACAGAGGGAGGAGACACTGAACTCTAACAGCCATCTAAGGAGTGGCCAGTGAAGTTATCACTAGGCTGTAATGTAAAGACTGCATTTTCTCTGAAAAGACAGTGTTTACAGCAAAAAGCATGACGGTAATGGTTCTACTCAACAGAACAAATTCAATAAGCTGTAGTTGTTCTGGTGACTCTAGTGACTCTATATTCATTGTCAGCCATTCCACACAAGTTGTGTTCCCATACATCCCCCTTAAGTTTCCATACTTAAGTAAGAGTATGTGAAAAGTAGTTAGGGTTGCCACCTTTCTTGGAAAAACATACCGGCCTTGCTAATTTGCATAATTAAATATGTATGGGTGACATGATGTAAATCACAAGGAGTGACATAAGAGAAAATGCTGTAAAATCACCAATAAACTCTTTAGTTTGATTCTGCTGTATAGATGGATTTCTCCCAGTGCCCCCATGTGTCGATTACTCCAGGTCTCAGTGTTCCTATGTATCAGTGTCTCAGTGCCCCATGTCTCCCAGTGTCCCCTAGTGTCGTGTCCCCAGGTCTCCCAGGGATCCTATGAATCACAGTGTCTCAATGCTCCATGTCTCCCTGTGTCCCCATGTATGCCAGGGTCCCCATGTCACTAGGAAGACGGGAAGACCTGGGGAAACGGGGAGACCTAGGGACACGGAGACACCAGTGACACTGGGAGACTAGGGGACTCTGGCTGGGGACACTGGGAAAATAGGGGACACTTGAAGACATGGGGATACAGACACCAGGGACACAGACACTAGAGACACTGGCTGGGGGACATGGGGACATTGAGACATTGGGGCACTGGGAGACATGGGGACAAGGACACCAGGGACACTAGCTTGGAGACATGGGGACATTGAGACATTTGAGGCATTGGGAGACATGGAGGCACTAGGAGACATGGGGACAGTGAGACACTGGCAGACTGGGGGCACTGAGACACCATGGACACTGGCTGGGAGACATGGGGACACTGGGAGACATGGGGACACTGTGTAAATAAAATGTAAAGTGTAAATAAAATAAAAGCCAGGTGGAATCCCTAAGAGTAGTGTGTGAAAAAAAAAAAATGTAAAAAAAAAACTTTTTTTTATAAATCAATGGGCCTACTCCATGGGCCTGGGCCTGGAGCTGCAGCTCCATCAGCCCCTATGTTAATCCGGCCCTGTCTGTGAGTGAGTGAGTGTGTATTTAGAAGGCGGGTAAGGGGGAGTGTTGCAGGGGGGGGAGAGGGGGAGGCGCACCTGAGTTTTGGCATGCCTAGGGCAGCACAAAACCAGGATACACCACTGACTTAGAGTTGGTTAGTCTAGAGGACCCCTGTCCCACAGTAAAACCTATGAAATAAAGGGCTGACTTGGCTCTAATTCACTAAAGAGAGGGTCCCTCTCTCTGTTTTGCCTGCTGGGAGACTGATGATCTCCAGTTCATTAAAATGCTTCTCAGAGAATCATTAGGCACTGCGCAGACAGTGCTTTTCATAGAAAAACATTACGTTTTACTTTGTGCTGGGATGCAAATCGATCAGAAAGAGCACTTTCCCAGCTGTCTGACAACTGTGAGGGTGCAACTTTATTGTAGATTTTAATTTCAAATCAGCACTTTGATAAAGTGATGAAAGAGCGGATATTCTGTTAATTTCTAAAGCAGAGGATTATTTTAACCCCTTAAGGACCAAACGTCTGGAATAAAAGGGAATCATGACATGTCATACGTCATGTGTCCTTAAGGGGTTAATAATTACAAACTGCACTATTTTCATACATGTCTTAGATAAAGGAAATAATCAGACCAAATACCATTTCATATTCCTTAACTGTTTTCTGTCCACTTCATTTTGTAAAACATTTTATATCTTTCAGAATATAAAGGTGGAATCTGGAGACCTCAGGAGCCCAGTTTATCCTGTATATAAAGAACTAGATTTCCTGCTTGTAAGTGTGCTTCAGTATTAATCTATATTATTAGGCTATCTTTTATTCCTTTGTGGTGGTTTTGTTTTCCCTGTGCATAATTTGATATTTCTTACTGTTATTTTTTTGATTGTGATGCCGTGTTATTTTTTTTTTTTTTTTAAATCATGCCTCTGAGGAGCAAAATTAAAGGGACACTATCACCGGCATAACTTTAGCTTTTGAAGCAGTTTTTGTGCATAGATCATGCCTTTGAAGTTTTACTGCTCAATTCTCTGTCCTTTAGGAGTTAAATAACATTCCTGGATACTAATCCATGGCAGCATCACGATAGGGTTAGCTCCTCCCCCTTGGCTAATACTTACAAATAGGCCCTCCTTACCTGGTATCATCAGTCTTTTTTCCTGTCCTCTTGGCTGTGGACATGATTCAGGTAATTTACCTTACCTTTATTTTATTTTAAGTTTACCTCTTTAATTCCCAGGAGAGTTCAGCCTCTCTCTCCTGGAAGAAATGGAAATTTTAAATGTTTTTAAACAAGAAAATATACAAGGCAGATATCCTTAATATTAGAAGAATTCCGCAATAATTATCGAATAACGTTAATATAATGGGTATTATGTGATGAAAATTGTACCGCAGTGATCCTACGGGTAGCTGTTTTTGTTAAGTGATCTCACGCATAAGAGATTTAACCGCAGTGATCCTAATAGTAGCGATGCGTGGAGTATACACTTTATACCTTTGATAAGTCCGCAGTGATCGTAAAGGTAGCGGTCATTATGTGTGACTCATGCTTTTCCTTTCAGGGATTTATAGCCGCAGTGATCCTTATGGTAGCGGTGCGTGTAGTAAACACACATTGAGAATATATATATATATATATATAATGTGTGTGTAATCTGCAGTGATCCTAATGGTAGCGGTATAATGGATAAACATTTCTGCAAAATATTTATATCATTTTAGGATATAAGTTACCTGCATTCTTTATAATTTTTGCTGGTAATGGATTTATAATGGGAGACCTTCTTATGGGCTTTTTTGCCTGTGTTCTTAGTGTTCATTCGTTTGGAAGCTGCGTTCGGCAGTTTCCCGCCATTTTGCCACCTTGGTCGGCGTTTTCCTTATAGGCTCTGGTAGCATTCGTTTGTTTCTGCGTTCGTGTGAAAATGTCATTCGGTTGAATTTTCCTGTCTTCATATGCTTAGTATCAGTTTGGCAAACGAAAGGTATGTTAATTTTTTTGTGAATTGAATGTTTTTTATTCCCTTATTTCGGCTGATTGGGCATGCGCATTGAAGGTAGTTCAGGATAATGCTCATTTGGTTGTTGCTATTTAAAGAGATAAGGTGTTCTTTTTCTCTCTCCTTGGGTTTAAGCTGAAATTTCTTAAGAATACTTTCTTTGGTGTTTATTCTTGTTAGTGCAGGTTAGAAGCATTCTTTTACCTTTAGGTTTACTCTTTTAATAGGTATTCTTCATTTATCATTCTTTAATTATTGTGTATTCCTCAAGAGGGTCTCCTTCTAGGCACTCAAGGTAAACCTTTTCCTTTTTTTATTGGATTAAAAGAGCGCAAAGAAATAGTATTTTCAATCCTCTTCTTTCCATTTGGTTTTAGTGTCCATGAGTTTGACACATCGGAAAGATCTGTTGGAGGAAAGAAGTCTCACAAGTCTGCCCGTTGTATTGCATGCGATGCTAAGGCTTTGGAAGGAAAGAAGCTATGTTGTACTTGCTTGTCCGAAGCAGCTGGTTCTCCTAAGGATCCATCTCCAGAGATTATGAAGTGGATCCAGATGGCAGTAGATAAGTCCATGGAACAGCGGAGAGCTAATAAGAGGCCAAGAACAACTTATCATAGAGATAGAGAAGATTCAGACTCTGATGCCTCATTTGTGGAAGCTCAGTCGGAGAAGGGTGAAGAGATGTATTCCTCAGAAGATTCGGACTTAGTGGAAGAACACATTGGATATTAAGACCATTGAAAAATTAATTAAGGCTGTCAGATATACACTGAAGCTTGAAGAACCTAGTACCTCTAAGCCTTCCTCATCTATATTTCCAGAATTGATGAAGAAACCTTATTTTCCGAGTCATGAAGCCATTAAGAAGCTAATGCTCAAGGAATGGAGAAAACCCCAGAAAAGGGTCTCCGCTCAAGGGAAGATATCCTCTATATATCCCTTTTCTGAAAAAGACACTGCTGATTGGGATAATGCACCCAAGGTAGATGCGGCCATTATTAGACTGGGGAGAAACACAGCCCTACCACTGGATGAAGTAGCTTTCTTCAAGGATGCTATGGATAGAAAGATTGACATCAATCTTTGTAAGAATTATGTTTCTGCTGGAGTGGCCTGTAGACCTGCAGTAGCTATGACTTCCGTCTCTAAGGCACTTATGAAATGGCTTTGTCTTCTAGAAGAGGATATTGAGAAGGGTGTAAGTAGGCCATCTCTATTACAATCTCTATCAGAAATTAAATGGGCAACTGAGTTTATCTCATACGCATCTCTGGATATAATTAAGAACCTAGCCAGAAATATGGCATTATCAGTTTCTGCTCGTAAAGCCCTATGGTTAAAATCATGGAATGCGGACCTATTTGCGAAAAATAGTTTATATGCCATTAATATCTTGGGCAATTATTGTTTGGCAAGCAGTTGGAGGAGGCCATCAAAAGAGCTGCCAAAGGCAAGAAGGTCTTTCTTCCCCAATTTGCAGAGGTAGAAGGTTTTCCCAGAACTGGCAGGACAGAAGATCCTTTCAGGACAGACAGTCCTTTCGAGAATCAAGGTCCTATAAGCCAGGGAGAGAATTCACAAGAGGTTCAACCTGGAGAAGTGGCCAGTCTGGAAGAATTGCCAGAGGTAGATCCTCAACCGGTTCTAGAGTCTCAAACAGACCTTTCTGAAGGTTGGAGACCCCAAGTCTCGGGAGTAGGAGCTCGTCTCCATGCCTTTTGGGAAACCTGGGCTCAAGCAGATTTGGATGCCTGGGTGGTTTCTGTCCTCAAAGAAGGATACAGACTAGAGTTCAAGGTATTTCCCTGTCAAAACAGATCCACGATCTCAAAAACTGCAGAGTTGCCAGAGAAAAGACAAGCCTTGACAAGAGATATTTCCAATCTTCTGCAAGAGGGAGTAATTACAAGAGTTCCTCAAGAAGAAATTGGTTTAGAGGTTTACTCGAATCTGTTCCTGGTTCCAAAACCATCTGGAGATTGGCGTCAGATTTTAGACCTACACAAGTTGAATCTGTCCCTCAACATCCAAAGGTTCAGGATGGAGTCCTTGTCTTCCATAATAGCAGTAATTCAGCCAGAAGATTGGATGATCTCAATAGACCTGAAGGACGCCTATTTCCACATTCCAATAGCAGATCATCATCAAAGGTATTTGAGGTTCGCAATTTTGGGAGAACATTTCCAGTTCAGGGCAGTTCCTTTTGGACTAAGTACTGCTCCAAGAACATTTTCAAAGGTCCTTCTGGATCTGATAGCTATGATGAGACTTCAGGGCCTTCAGATATATCATTACCTGGACGATATTTTATTGGTAGAGAGATCAAGGGCAAGACTTCTAACTCAAAGAAACCAGGCTATAAGAATTTGTAAAGGTTTGGTTGGGTCGTCAATTACCAGAAGAGTCATCTGGACCCCTCCCAGAGTTTATGCTTCCTGGGAGCATGGTTCGACACAAAGTTAGCCATGGTTTTCCTTTCAAAAAAAAGAATTTGGGTCATGTCAAAGACACAAAGGGTGATGGACTCAGAATGGGTCACGGCCGAAGAGTATATGAGCATGTTGGGAAACCTTTCGTCAACAATCGGTCTAGTAAAATGGGCTCAGTGGCACCTGCGTTATCCTCAGAGGTATTTCTTGGAAAGATTCAATCAAGACAGAGACAGGTGGTCCAAGAAGATAGTCATTTCTGCATGCCACCGGAAAGCTTTGGACTGGTGGAGAGATCCTGTTCACCTCCACAGGGGGTTTCCTCTAGGAGAAATAGATTGGCTGAACATAACTACAGATGCCAGTGGTACAGGTTGGGGCGCTCATCTCCTTCAATGGAATGCCCAGGGCAGACGCGTGAAAAGAGCCTCCCATGTTCCAGCCAACCTTCTGGAACTAAGAGCAGTCTTCTTAGCCCTGACAGATTTTCAGGATGTACTAATAGGAAGATGGGTGAGAATTCACTTGGACAATCGTACCGCAGTGTCCTACATAAACAAGCAAGGTGGTACCAGGAGCAAGAATCTTCTTCTGAAACTGGAACCCATTATGTTATGGGCTCAAGAGAAGATATTGGGTCTGTCGGCTGTATATATTCCAGGACCAGAAAATTCGAGAGCAGACTTTCTCAGCCGAAATTATCTGGATCCCAAGGAATGGCAATTAAATCCAAAGATATTCCGTCAACTGGTCTTGAAGTGGGGACGACGAGAAGTAGATCTAATGGCTTCAGCGAAGAATACTCAACTTCCAAAGTTCTTTTCAAGAACTTTTCATCCCAGAGCTCTGAACACAGATGCCCTATCCAGTCCCTGGGAGTTCAAGATAGCATATGTGTTTCCCCCATTTCCTCTCATATGGAAAACATTGAAGAGAATCAAGAAGGAACATCTCCGAGTACTAGCGATTATTCCATTTTGGCCTCGCAGACCATGGTTCCCCCTCCTCAAGTCTCTTGTGATCACCGAACCATTGAAATTGCCGGACATTCCTGATCTCCTGATTCAGGGACCATCAGTGCAAGGGCCAAGGACTTTACATTTGATGGCATGGAAACTGAGAGGAGGTGTTTAGCAAACAAAGGCTTTTCATCAGCTGTAATTGAAACTCTCTTGAAGTCTAGAAGACATTCTACCTCTTCTACGTATTACCGCATTTGGACAGTATTTGCGGATTGGGCTAAGATCAGTAAGGTCTCTTGCTTGTCTACCTCAGTCTCTGTTTTGGAATTTCTGCAGACAGGTCTGGATACGGGTCTAAGCATCAGTTCTCTACGTGTTTAGATTTCGGCTTTATCAGCCCTTACTGGCTACAGGTGGGCTCTGGACAACATGGTGATCCAGTTTCTAACTGCAGTAAAAAAGTCTAGACCTTCTATCAGATCTTTAACGCCCCCCTGGGACCTTCCATTACTACTAAGGGCTTTGTCTCTTCCTCCATTTGAACCTCTTTCAGAGGCCTCGGATAGATTACTTACTCTTAAGGTTCTTCTTCTTGTGGCTATTACATCCGGGAGAAGGGTATCGGAAATTCAGGCCTTATCTACGGAAGAATCCAACATGAAGTTCTATCCAGATAGAGTGGTACTAAGAATAAATCCGGAATTCCGGCCCAAGGTAATGTCGGAATTTCATTTCAATGAAGAGATTTTCCTTCCATCATTTTTTCAGTCTCCTCCTACACCAGAGGAAGAGAGGTGGCACACTCTAGAAGTCTCCAGATGCATTTCTATTTATCTGGATAAAACAGCAAGTTGGAGGAAATCTCCTACCTTTTTTCTAAACTTTGCGGTATTCAGGAGGGGATTGGCTGCATCAAAAGCCACTTTGAGCTTATGGATTGTTTCAGCTATTTCTTCTGCATATCAGTATCAGGAATCTCAAGTCCCGGAGGGATTAAAGGCGTATTCTACTAGATCTCTCTCTACTTCATGGGCAGCTGCTACTAACACTCCTATAGAAAGTATTTGTAGAGCGACTACTTGGGCTTCAGCTAATACCTTTATTAAATATTACGCCCTGGATGTGAGATCCAAAGCAACCACTGAGTTTGGAAGAAATGTTCTTTCCTCGGTCTCTTGACTCTGAATAAACAAACACTTATTTGAGCATGAATACCTTGTTTTTGTTTCAATTCACCCTCCCATAAAATTAGCTTGGGTATTACCCTATCGTGATGCTGCCATGGATTAGTATCCAGGAATTTAGAAAATTTCCTCATACTTACCGTAATTTTCTTTTCCTGGATACGTCCATGGCAGCATCTATTCTTTCCCTACTTATTTTTTTTTTTTTCGAGCATGTTACTTGACTGATGATACCAGGTAAGGAGGGCCTATTTGTAAGTATTTCCTGTCCTAAACAGCCAAGGGGGAGGAGCTAACCCTATTGTGATGCTGCCATGGACGTATCCAGGAAAATAAAATTACGGTAAGTATGAGGAAATTTTCTGAATTTGCTTCTGTCCATGCAGCCCTTGCCACACTTCCCATGGCTGTGAGTCAAACAGCCTACATTAAAAAAAAAAGGTTTAATTTTCAATCAGATATTAACTTGCGTTGGCAGTTTTTAGACCCTGCTTTGTAATGCAATAAAGGAAGTTTAAACATAAGAACTCTCTTTACAGGAAGTGTTTAGGAAGGCTGTGTAAGTTACACGCAGGGAGGTGTGACTAGGGCTGTATAAACAAAGTGATTTAACTCCTAAATGGCAGAATATTATCAGTGCGACTGCATAGACACGATCTATATACCAAAACTGCTTCATTTATCTAAAGTTGTTTTCGTGCCTATATTGTCTCTTTGACAAATATGCCTGTCCATTGGCGTTATGCTATTTCTCTTTTGTACAATGTATTCATACTGATGTTCTACCTATTATCTTATATATATCTTCCTTGTGTGTGTACAAACAGTCATGACTAAGTTAAAAAAAAAAACAAAAAAACACTTGCATGTCTAAAGTTTGTGGGCCAAAAATCCATTGTTTATTTTGAAAGTATTTGCTTTTTTTCATGAAATATATGGAAACCTTGTAAACACTTTTTTAGTTTTTTACTGTTAATGTTTTTTTGCAAGATAATGCACAAAGAAGCCTTTTATAATTCAGATAAATATGTATAAATGCTTTATATAAAGTTATACATAAAAAGAAACAGTGGGTAAAACTGTTTTTCTTGCGGCAGGTTTTGGCAGACGGATTAAAGACAGGGGTGACAGAGTGGCCTGAAACCAGTGAAAGTAAATCGGCTGTGGAATTAGTCCAGGAACTTTTAAATGGTAATTTAGTGATTTTTTTTTTATTTTTTTATTCCATACATCTCTGATATCATATTTAATTTTGAATGCATGTATTGTTTCTTTATGTAAAAGATTACTGGGTGTTTTTGTTTTGGTTTTTTTCTATTGTGTGTTCAAAATATAACAGCGGTAAAATTAATCAGTATAGCTAATTTATCTCTATCTTTTTTTGACAGAACTAAAAAATAAACTGGATGGGGTTAATAATACGGGAACCAAGAAAGATCCAGAGGTGACTGTATATATGTAGTGGGCTTAAATTATATATACAAGAATATTATCAGTGAGATTTGTTTCAGCACTGAAGGGGTTAAAGATTGTATTTGCAAGGTCATCATAAAGCAATTCTCCAGTCTGCATGTTGTAGGTAATACTCAGGGGTAGTATCGCAATTATTAAGTATGGCAATTACATTGAGTGATGCACATGCCGACTGCACGATTCAGTTGTTTTGCCTGAGGGCGCATAAAATAAAAAAGGAAACCTAAATAAAAATTGATAGAAAGGTAGGAAATAACAAGTGCGCCCGAAGGGGAATAACTTCTTGTCGAGGTCTATTGCTTGTATACTGCTGAGGATTTACTCCTGAGGCTTGAAAGGGTTATCCAAACGGCCTCAATAAAAGTATTTCCCACTATTTTTGCAGGGCTCATGTATTATGTATGTGCAAGTCTCGCTGCACACATGATGGATGTGGATAGTTTTTTTTTTTTTTTTTTCTTTCTGGCACTCTGATATGTATTGCTTTTAAACAGGTAATATGGCCTTTTAACTCTTTGATGGCCAGATGGAAGAGATTTACCTGAAATGGATCTGTGCATGTGGCCCTATTAACACTTTTACTGTTACTTGGTTGTGGCCTCTTGCACAGTAGTCATTGTCATTAGTAATGTTAATAAATGTTTCCAGTAGGAACTGCACACATCCTCTGAGTTAATTAATCCAAATAATATGCTGGTGGTCCAGGCTCAGGGGATGGCAATCCCCTGAAATACTTCCAATGCAGAAACAGATTCCATCATACTGCAGACATTTTATTGAAATTAACATGACAACGTTTCAGGCCATATGGATGGCGTAACCTACCTGTTAAGAAAACACATTCATGCATACTGTACTTGTATGTGTAATGCAGTGATGTTATGATTTGAGAAAGGTGTCCATATGCAAAAATGTATTATTAATGTAATAACATGTTACATAGTTACATAGCTGAAAAAGAGATTTGTGTCCATCAAGTTCAGCCTTCCTCACATATGTTTTTGCTGTTGATCCAAAAGAAGGCAAAAAAACCTAGTCTGAAGCGCTTCCAATTTTGCCACAAACTAGGAAAAAATTCCTTCTTTACTTCTATATATATGTGTGTATATATATGTCTCATATTCGGTTAATCACAGTTATGTTACTTTTAGAAATGTAAGAATTTAAGCACTAATCTACTACCTCAGTTTTGTTAGCAATATAATTTCCACTTAGATGGGCAAGCTGTTTTCATGCCACATGAAATATGGATATAGATAACATGTCCTATCTTAACAGTTGTAAAACTATAACTCTCATCATGCTTTGCAATAAATCTACTTTAGTGTGAGAGAGCATATGCTGCATAAATATTCAACTAACCTTGTAATAATATATTGTTTGCCATTATAGCATGTTTTACAAAATGAATAAAAATAATTATTTATCTCAGTCACATTTGAAGTAGGCTGATTTTTAGCTTAGAATGCATTTTTTTATGGTGCAGTCTGTGTGATGGATAAAAATGTCCCCGATACCTTTGTCCTGATTTTGATAAGCTGCCCATCCCCTAGTGGCAAACAATGGGTGGCTTGGGTGGACTTGAGCTGTCTGCTTGACGTCTGTGTGACCTAGATGTGACTTCACAACTAGAGAGATCTGTGGTTCAGTGAATAGTAAGTTGCGAAGAGCATTGTACTATTTGTCAAAATTGACCCTTTAAATAACCATGACATCTAAATCATTCAAACCATCAAAGTAAGATCTCTGCCTTAACGTGTATCAGAAGAGGGATTATTCCGTCAATTAAGAATGGCATGTAATCAAGAGGTAACTGAATGTGCTACTGTCCAATAGGACATGTAAAGTATGAGGTCTAGGTTAAAAAAAGGACTGTACATATACAACATATACACTTTATGAATGTGGTTAAATCTCAACTCAAATATATAAAATAAAACTCCCTTTCATGGTAGTCTTTGTACAAAGTAGAATGCATTGTAGCGGCATGCATTTGGCCTTTGAATATTAACGGACATTTGCCTTTAATAGCTCTTCCTCTCTTCTAGAAAGTTAAAAGTGACGTAGCAGCAGTAGATAGCTCCATCCAGTCTTTTATCACAGAGCGTGGCGATCTGGACTTTGCTGAGATGGTCTGGTGCAAAATGAGAAAAAGTAAGACATATATAGAAGGTCTGTCAGCAAAAGTGGTAATTCTGGACAAAGTCCAAATATAGTTTAATAGCAAGAACTGGTATGCAAATTCGAGTACACACACCACTTGCATTACAACATTATGTCACTCCACACACATTCAACTTTAGATTACTACTATACAGTTCATTTGCAATCAGGATCAAAAAAGGAATCAAAGGATTTAGTCAGAAATATTAGTACATAGAACATGACTTAAATATCTCCAGTGTATACACAACACTAAAAATTCTAGCATGCATATTCTGGTTGCATTTAGAAAATATATAGATGCAGATGCAAACATGCGCGCGCACACACACACACAAAATATATGACCAAAGATATGCGGACACGTGACCATCACAACTGGATAAGCTTTTTGGATATCCCATTTCAAAACCAAAGGTATTCTGTGCAGTTGCCCCTTCCAGCCGCCTGTCTTCTGAGAAGGCTTACCACAAGATTTTGGAATTTGTGCCCATAAAGCCAAAGGAGCGTTTGTGAGGTCAGACACTAATGTTTGACTAGAAGATCAGTCTCCCATTTGGGGCTCCATTTCATCTCAAATGTGTTCAATAGGTCCCTACTTTGTGTACTGGTGCAGTCATGCTGGAACTGTAAGCTCATTTGAGTGGGGTCCTCTTCAACCTATCGTTTCTCTAAGTTGTCTTGTATTTGTCTTATTTATAGTTAAATCCCTTCTCTTATACTATTGTAAAATGCAATGGAATCTGTTGGCGCTATATAAATGGCAATAATAACTGGAAAGGACCTTTTACTAACTGTTGCCACAAAGTTAGACTCACCCAATTGTCTAAAATGTCTTTAAATCCTTTAGCATTAAAATGACCCTTTATTGTAATTAAGTGGCCTCATCCAAACTGTGAAAACAGTCCCTCTCCTAAACTTTACACTAGACATTCTAGGAGGTAGTGGTTTCCTGGTGTCTGCCATAGCCAAATTCTTCTACCAGACTGAAATAATGATGCGTGATTTACCCCTCCAGAGAACACATTCCCTCTGCTCTAGAGACCGTTGGTGGCATGCTTTACGCCAACTCAGCCGACACTTGTATGTTGCTTGGCCATAGAATCCCGTTTCATAAAACTCACGACACATTTCTTGTGCTGATATTGCTTTTAGACCCAATTTAGAATTCTGTAGTGAGTGATGCAATAGATGATAGACCCTTTTTTTTTTTTTAATGTGCTTCCTCACTCGGCACCCCCATTCTGAGTATGCATTGCTGAAATACCTAAATTCAATAATATACAGTGATCACAACATACTATTGGTAATAGTGTGTGTGTGTATGCCAGCAATTCAAAGCAAGTTATAAACTTTAGGCCACAATAATAGATTTGAAAAATATTTTTCAGTCAGCTATGTTTTTATATAGGTTATTTTTGTCTTAAAAATAATTTTGACATTTCAGTATGTAACCATATATTTGATCTCATAACAAGCTTGGGTGTGTGTGAAGAATACAATGCACAAATATATTCTTTGCAAATTAACGTGTCAATTGCTTTCCACCACGAAAACAAACTCTTATTGTTTCATACTACATTGCTTGAACATAAGTGTCTGAATCTGTTTGCAAAACTGCTTTTACATACACAGACAAAGCAATCTATCCATATTAGTGCCTAATTTACACTCACACTATTCAAACTATATGTTAATAAAAAATTGTATATGTGTCTATATATACTTTTTAATTCATTTATTATGTGTAGGTGTCTCTTCATATCAAGATGCAGTCAGTTGTTTCTCTCTCATAATCCAGGCCCTTAAACATGGTGAAGTGCATCCTTGGGTAAGTATCTTGTTTCTCATTTTGCTTACCACCCCTTTTTTAAAGCTACACCTACCACCTAGAGGGATGAGAAGATACATGTGCACACACAAAGAGATAAGCAGGGCACTTGAAGACTCAGTTATTTTTCCTTGCTCGGCTGCTTAACTCCAGCCAGTAAATAAACAAACAAATAAAGAACTCATCTGTTTTTCATGTCGCTTTTATTCAAGCAGACTCCGTGCCGGTCGATGTTTCAGTCTTATATTGGACTTTTATCAAGACAAAATAAGCACCTGCATTATGTCCTTATATAGGATACTAATAACACAATGTATCAGAAAGAGGTAGCGGGAGCCCAGAACGAGGGTCTAATAGCCCAATAGTGCTAATTGTATATTGTATAAAAATCCAAGTAGTTATATAGATCTCAGAGCAAGCAATCCAGCTGGTTCTAATTGCAAATAGAAAGAGTGATACTGTGTAAATAAATAGACAAAAAATATCAAGTGGTTACTAAGGAGAATGTTGAATCCTCATGGTCTCAAATCCCAGTGAATTTGTTAGATTTTGTGTTTATTTATTTAGATTCATCGTGGAAGCAGCAGTACATTGAGCAAGCTAATTCAACAATCATACCATGGAAGCATGCAGAGTATCTCTCTCTCAGGCCTCACTCCCATCAGGATGCTGCTAGAGATTGGCCTGGACAAAATGAAGAAAGATTATATCAACTGTTTTATAGGTAAGTTTTCCAAGGCCTTACCTGCTAGAGATTGCTCAGACATTGTTATTTATAGAGCAACTCTGCTAAAAACTAATACATTATATATCACTTTGGGTGATTTAAACAGATTTCAGTATTAGCAGCTGCATTGTAAAGGAGGCTAAGATGCAGAAGATATATGAAAATAATCCAAAAGTCACAACTAAACATTGCCTGTATACATTGCAGCCCATGCAAGAGGCTCGGACAAATGGCAAAATAACAGGAGATGCTAGAAGAAGCCACCTACCATTCACTAAATCACACTCAGTCATGGTACAAAATCAGTCACAGTTGCTGCAAAACCAATGATTCAACTCTAAGCAACATATTCAGCCTTAATTATTTGAAAATAAATCCATGCTTCAGATGACTGTTTTCAGTGTTAAACATTACAGTGCATACAGTAATCAAGAATGTTTTCTTAACAGGTCAGGATCTGGCAACTTTCAATTACCTGGTAAGAAAACCTTTTGCTCCCCTTGTCAAGTCATAGTGTTATAGATTTATGGCTTAGATGTTTGGCTCAAGGGAACAATAAATGCTGTAGGACTAATTTGTTGATCACACATTGTTAAGCTTAACCCTGTATCACCCAGTGAGTAACACTGTGATGGCCTACTTAGTTTCTACTCTGTTAATCTGTTACACTGCACATATTTTCATTATTTGATCATATTTCATGTAGTAAATATTTCTCCAAAAATAAAAAGTTGGTTTCCTATACGTTAAGAAAATGGAAGAAATAGATCAGTTTCTGTTGGGTAGGTGATGAGACTTTGTCTCTCTTCCAGGATTACTTCATTACTCCTTCAGTAGAACTAGAGGAGCAGGTACACCGGGTGAAGAAACTGCATCACATGTTGGAAGTGGTTGTTATTTGTAATGCCTTTTTGACACTGGGGCATGAGAACCTTTTTCCGCTCACACAGTAAGTTTGCAATCTGGATATTACCTGTTACCAGACTAATTGGAACAAAGAGCACCGATTAGTCACCAGGAGAGTAGTTCTCTGGTGCCATTGTTTTACTAAACTATGTGTAGATTTCTATTTGGTGATAAAAATGTACCAGTAATTCTTATACACATTTTATATATAGAACGCCAATCATTTCTGAGCTATGTAATGGTAGGTTCACTAATTCTTTGCATTTCAAGCTGGTAGCCACCTATGAGAAGAACATGTTGTATTGTGATTATTTATTTGCAGATACCATTTGAAAAAGATGGGCTAGCAATGCTGCCCTCGGCTGATGTATTCATATAAAGAAATAGAGCATGTGTTATTTTCATAGCATGCACACTCTGTGTCCTCTTGGATGCTCAAATAAATGACATAAAAAAACAACTATTAAAAACAATTTTGTGCTTATTGCTCTGAATATTAAAATTAATAGTAAAAAGTTAGCTAGGATAACAGTAGAGTCTGACCCAAAACCGCTGCTCATCCAGATAAAATAAAGTCAAATTTTCTCAAAAAATAAATACACATCATCAAAAAAATTTAATGCATTTTTAAAAAACAAAAAGTGAAAATTTGTTCTTAAAGACTAAAAAGGCAGACAAAAGCTGGATTTATGTTAAAGAAGGTTAACCATATTGGGGGGGGGGAGAGGGGGCAATGTCCATGTCATTTTTGTAGTAAGTTGTTATTTTTTATTGTCACTTGATGTCCAGGTCATGTTTGAAGTACTACAAGGAGAATCCCTGGAATGAACAGCATGTCTTCCAACTACCTATTCGTCCAAGCATCATTAGTCATTTTTACCAGGAGTGAGTTAAATTTTGTATGCATCTATAAATACTGGTACAGCTGTACGTATGAGATCTAAACTACACTATATGGTGATGTCTTGCTATGTATAGTCTGCTCAAAGCGAATTTTATTCACTAAATGGGGACATTTGAGAATTCACCAGGGAACTGCAAAGTTCAATCCAAAATAGCCAAATTGGAAACATCCTCTTACTTTGCTTTTTTGGAATAAAATAATAAATTCCTAACAAATTCTGTAGTACTCCTCATTCTTCATAAACCTAAAATTCTGCAAAACCATGTAAAATCGGTGTCTAGATTTGTGGAATCTCTATTATTACAATAAGTTCATCCAGGGAACAATCTGTGTTTAAGTTAATTATTTAGCTGAACTTGTTCTTGAGTTTTATATTCTGGTGCATATTTATGGCATTTTTTATGTATATTTCTACAGGTCACATCCACACATTTGGAGAGTCGAAGTGCTCAGTGGGCATGGTCAGAAGGAACTGAAAACTAGCTGGCAGCTGAGTTCCCGGTCTGCTGTAGATCACGTTTGCTTTGACATTCCAGGTACGTTGCCTCAGAGCCCATTCTAGACACAGCTCTGCAGAGAAAGGTATTGACCCACTGAGCTTGCTCTAAGCAAACACTGCTCCTCTCCATGCCGGTGGTGCCACTTTGGGTGCTTTCCTGGCAGGCACATCCCTACCTAATGCATTCTTAATATTTAAATAGGACTCTAAATTACATGTGTTTCTGACACTATAGATCAGGCTGAAAAGGTGATTTTACTCGCCTTTTATCCCATGCCATGCCAGTCTCACAATGGCTGGCCCAGTCTTACTTCACCTCCATGACTGAGATCATCATAGGAAATCATTGGGAGGCTATTAGGCATGCGTAGCAAAATGTTGTGCTGCACCAATCAGCTTCTACTCATGCTTTGAGTCAAGGCATCTCTATGGGGAGTGTTCAACGTCTCCATGCTGAGCGTGGAGATACTGAATGCTAGTGCTGCACACAGTGCAGCACTGGACTAGGAAGCGCCTCTAGTGGCTGTCTGAGTGACTACCTCTAGAGGTGTTACTAGGCAGCAATGTAAGCACATGTGTTTACATTGCTAAAACTGCATGGACAGGGTATAGACCACAGAACCACTACATTAAGCTGTAGTGGTACTGGTGACGAGTGTCCCTTTAAGGTCAAATCGTTTTTTGTATATGTAGCCCTAGCACAGCTTTCCTGGCTGAGACTGCAGAGGCACGGACTATATACCAAAATGTTTTATGACTGAATATATATAAACGTACATATATGTAAATGATTTTATGTATTTTGAAAATTTCCGCACCTACTAATTTGTGACAGAAGCCGCTTGTGTGTGCAATAAAAGGGTTTATTCACTAAACAGGAAAGTGTGGTCTATTGAAAACTAAATTTCTAAGCCCAAAATTGGCAAACTAAATGTAGGCTAAAATGCGAATTCAATCAATTACTTTGGATTACATTTTGCAGTTCAGTTTTCAGTGCACATCAATTGGGATTTTGACCGTGTCTTTTGGAGATGCTTATGAAAGAGAGAGATAATTTCTTCAGTGTGTAACGCTCCAGCTGCAATATCTCAGAATCACAGGTCCAACTCCTACCTAAGATCTACTCTGCATTCCATACTTCCAAAGTGAAATGATTACTTTTAAATCGCATTATAATAAAACATCTAAACCACAGGATGTGTTTGGACACTAGTCTAAAGCTGAATGTATTATTCCTTGTACTTAATTACAATATTTGTAAATATAAAAGCAACTGTGTGAAAATATGAAGAAGGAAAAGAAATGTGTGTATTGCACTCAAAATATTTTGTGTCTACGCTATTATGTCACTTTCCCCTCAATTTCTACTTTCCCACCAACCCAGATGTGCCAGTTGACATGACACTGAGTGGAGAGAGTGAAGAAATTCAGTATTACCGCACACAGGTCAGCTGCAGCCAAGTGCACTTCGTCTGAAAGTTCCATAATCCGGTACGGCTTCAGTGATCTGCTTTTCTGACACCTCTGTGAGATCTATAGCAACTGCACTCATTCCTGTTGAGAACCTCTCAGAATCTAACACATTATGCAGGGCACCCGTGATAGAAAAGACATAATCAGCAAATTAGTATTTTTCTGATGAGCTATCCTGGAAATGTGCACCTCTTGGAAAATTATGTTTTGGTGGGGAAAAAAATTTGATTAATATTCTAAATGGCCAAAAGAGCACTTTAGCGTGAGGAATACACATTTTTACTTCTAATGCATTATTGTTCCTTTAAATAAAACACTTATACACTGGAGGTTATTTATAAGGATTATAATTTTGCAGCAAAGTAAAGCTATATGCAGGAGTATTCAGTGGTGACCGTTCCAGGAAATTTCACCACACGTGTTCTTTAAACATAAGACCAAATGTGATATTTTTGAAAATTTCTTTTAGTAAATATATTTGTTTTTGATAAAATGTAAATGCAGAGATAAAAGTCTGGAAGTGCACCAGAAGGTTCCTGGTGACTGCTTCAATTTAAAAAAGTCCCTGAATTGTTATTTCTTTTTTTTTTTTCTTTTTGACCCTTTTGTTATGGTTCTCAAAAAACAACACCTTAACTCAATGTCTGTTTAGTGCAGTATTTTTCTATTATTAGGAATTAAACTCCGTTCTTTTATTTTTCATTGTTCAGTCCTTAAAGACTATTTGGCACTGTGTTAAATTGGCCAGCACATCAAATATATTCTGCTGCAATCGATATGTGTAAACCCAAATGTCAATTTTATCAAATCAGAGTTGGAGAATGAAAACACAATGGAATTTTTTTCTAATTAACAATTTCTCAATTCTACATCACATTGCGCCTTCAGAGAAGAGTTAACAGAAAAATAACATTGGCACAGTAACTATGCATTGCAGATCAGAAAATTAATCTATTAATTTCAAACATCTTACAGCATTGTAAAGGTTTTAACACAATGCACACTGCTCCGTGCTACCAAGAATAAACCACCATTTTAGCATCTTGCCATACTGAAAAAAGTCAACTGAGCAGTTCAAAAAGGGCAAGTGGTTGAAGACTATTACACATGAGATAAATCAATACCAACAGGGTTATTCGCTAAAGTGAGAATTTAAACAATTTCAAATTTAAGGTCACGGTAGCCAAACTGAAAGCATAACTGACTTTGAGGATTTTCCAGTTCTGCTACTTTGACCTTAAAGTTAAAATTCATTTTAAATTCTCACTTTATGAAGAAAAATAAAAACAACTTGGTTGGTGCTATAATAACGGGCTGCCTAATACCTGTGAAGCAGAGTCTTTGTACCGAAAGCAATATATATCCTGCTTTTATTTAGTTGCTTAGTTGGTGAATGCTACTCCGCCATGTTTCTTTGAGGATCAATGAATTAATTTGTCATACACACTCATTTTCAGAAAACGAACATCAGTGCCTAAGAGTGCAGAAACCAGGAGCTGGTTGATTGTTTCATCTGAAAGTATACTTCTCGTGCCTTGGGATTGAGCTTTTTCTAATGTATATTAAATATAGCCTAATGGATGTTCCCCTGACTCAGACACTAAAATCAAAGTTAGATTGTCTCCTAAATATGTCTCTAGTTTTTACACTCTTTAAATGTTTGTAAAGACCTGCCCTAAGAAATTTGTATATACACATCCACTTCATAAAGTGCATTGGTTGTGCTGTACTCTAATTCAATCCTCCTTTCCTTCTGCAGGATCATGGATGAGGGATCCGACCATGTAGTTCAAGTCTTCATGACTGGCAGCCATTGGCTGTTGCACTTAGTTGGCATATTAACTCGGCACCACTGTTCTAGCTTTGTCTTCGGAGGAGAATCATCAGGAGGATGGCACTGATGAGGATGCAGAGTGTACAGACTGTTGGCACCACAATCTCTGTCACCATTTCCATGTGGGAGACTAAGGGGTCTACAAGAGAAATATGCATTTAAGTATAGCATGTTGCTTTAATGTCTTTTTAAAAACTGTTTCACTACTCAAATGTCTCATTTCTGTTATCAAACTTTTTTTGTTGCATCAGTTAGTCTATGATCATTTGGAGTTGTAAGCTCAGTGTGTTTTAATCACAGTGGAATTGTTTTTATATATATATAAAAAAAAAAAAGATTTAAAGGGGGCTGGCCGGACTGCTGAGCTGATCAGTCGCACACAGTTGGAGCTCCGTGCAGCATCGTGCTTTATACCTACTTTGTAGACCCTTCACCCGCATTTCCTAAACATGAAATAACCTACTACATGTGGGAGCAACGTTGCCAACCAATGCACTGGTATCCCTGCGGTGGACTCTCCGGCAGCATGACTGTGGCCTACCTGGCATTAGGGAACTTGAGGAGCAGCCGATCTCGCGGTCTCTGACCAACCAGGAGTTGGGCCCTCGGCGGTTAGACAAACCCCCCCTGCCGGTGAGGATTATCCCAGCACCCACAACATCAGACACCCTTGAGCACTTGCCTACGCCAGTACCTGCTCATTGCTGCAGTATGTGCACTCCTAAAATGGCAGGCGAACCGGGCACGCAGGCAGGCACTACAGAACAGCTACAACGGGCTATTCCTAACCCAGTAGACAGATTAATGCAGCAGCTTGATGAAGCCTTCTCATGGTTCTGGGAAGAGCTTTAGACTCACATGGCGAATGTCTCGAGACTATCCCAAGAGAGAGATGGGAGAGGTGAGCACAGGGAGAGGGTAAGCCTCCTTCGGGTACAGCCTCTCAAGCAACTCACGCCACCAGCGATGTAAGCCCACCTGGGCCGAAAGCCACAAGGGGCCTAGTCCCCATGCATCAACCACACAGACAGAAGGCAACCTGTCGCTGGCTGCGCAAGACCAACACTGCCTCCTGTTCGCTCATATGGGAGAAGGTCAGGGACTTTCAGAGCCTCAGAGACCACAGCTCGAAGATGCAGGCTTTAACAAGCGCCTGGGGCTGGAGGGATGCCTCCCCTTGCTCCCACCACTCTGCTACCTTCATCAGTCGCCTAGTGAGAACCGTGCAGAGCATCAACATGGGAATCGGATGACTGCTGACAAGTACCGTAATGCTGCTCCACACTGGACACTTGAGCCACACTGATTTCTGCAGAAGCTAGCTCACTGTTCAACCCTGTCTGATGAAGCAGCTAAATGTTTAGACTAGTATTTCCATACTGTGGCCTAAAGTTACTCCTCGTGATCATTTAACCTGATGCTACATTTAATCTACACATAGAGATGCCACTCACACTAATCAACGTATCTGCTACATGCATGCATTCTCTTTTAGACCACATTAGATTACTATCTATAGGGCTACTCAGCTTGCTTTTACCTTTACTGTCTTGAGTGTTTATAATTTTATTTCATTTGTCTAGACCTGCTTAAAAGATAGCTAACTACCATATGCTCACGCAATCTAGAGGTACCTGACTAGCATGTTATAAACTACACATACATACTGAATTTCACTATGGAGATTCATCAGTTAAGTTGAGCTTGTTTATGTATAACAAAAATGTGCAACTACCTATGCCACTGTATCACCTGTATATCTTTATGTATGCTGTTGTGGCGTTTGATGTACCTACCTGCACAACAAAAATAAAAAGATTTAAACACCTTCTAAAACCTTCTCTTATTAAGCCTTTTGACCATCAGAGTTTTACAGACAACTTTGATATTCAGAATGTTTCCCTTAAATTATTATGACTTTGACGAAGTTGTCAATATACTCTACCAGCTACTCTTTTGGAGAAAGACGAGAGGAATGGGCTTAAAATGCCTTTATGCTGTTTCGGGGCTTCAGTAATTAGATATCAGTTTACATGTTTAGGGGAGATATTGTGTTATATGAATGATGTGCAGTTTCAATTACATTTTCCAAACTAATATATATAGCATTCGAAGAAAGCCAGCACTCAAGGACTTTTGTATACAAAAGTCCTTGAGTGCTGGCTTTCTTCGAACTCTATACATTTGTGCAGCTGAGCACCGGGCAGAAACTGAAGGAGAGCTGGAGTGCAACTCCCATCATTTTTGTGTGTGTGTATATATATATATATATATATATATATATATATATAATTCATTTTCATTGTTGGTGATAAGTGAAATCCAAATTACACGACAAGTCAGCCAAACTTTGTATCATATAGGTGGATTTTTCCCTTATGTTCTGGGTTTTTCTGGCCCTCACCTGCCAGGGATACAGTGCAATATATGTTGCTTTATACTTCCCTAATGTTTCTGCAATTAATATATACACATATAGAAAATAATGTATATTTACAGACATTTGTTATCCCTAAGAAGCAGTCAATAAACACAATTGCTGTTTTTATCCTGTTATGCATTAACTGTACATTCCATAGTTTATATGGATGAAACTATTTTACAATTTTGTTGTTTAAATAAAAGCACCCAATTGTCAAATGTTTAAACACATTACTTGATCAACAACATACTCTTAACGTGTTTGCACATAAAGAATTGGTTAGAGATTCTTCTTAAATACTAAGTATATATCTAATTAGCAAAACAGCCTTGAAGAAAATTTATTGAACTGATAGATTAGGTTAATGATGCCTCCATGAAGTTGGATCATATTTCACAACAAACTGGGTTATGCACTAAGGTGTGAATTCAATGTGAAGTTCCAAATTTAGACCAAAATAGCATAATGTAAAACAAAGCAGACTTGGAGGGGTTCCCCCCCCCCCAACTCTGCTATTTTGACGTAACACCTGGAATTTATTTTGAATTCACACAAAAAACTCTCCCCTTAGCAGATGACCATAAAAGAAATAAACACATAATTTATACTCTTTCTGAAAAATATCTTACCATGAATAAGCCGCAGTATATTTGCAGCCGTATTCCTCTGTTCTTCTGATTTTGTTTTTTTTTATTTTTTTTTAAAAAGAAAAACAAGACAGACAGAAATGGAGGTATATGACATTTTGAAGTAATTGGAGTTAAATGAAAGTCCTGAGATCCAGGATTGATAGATCCACATCAGTCCAGTTCAGTGTGTTATAGGTAAAATAGCTCCACACAGCAAGGAATCAGAGAAGGGCTGTATTAGAATAGTATAGACCACATATCTTAAACTTTTGCCTCCCAATTCACATAATTCTCTGGCAGTTAACAGCTATTGTTGGACTTAATTCTCTAGTCTTTCAGCTCCTGGAGTGCTTAGGTTAGACACACTTGTTATAGGGGAATTGAGGTTCAAGCATTGTTGATGGCTAGGAGCTGGGCTTGCCCATATCAAACAATCCTTGACCTTTCTGCTGCTTTTGTCCCTGTTGATCATCAACCACTTCTTCTCATCCTATGTAATACCGCTCTCTCTTCTGATGCTCTTCCTACCTCTCCCAGCACTCGTTTCTTGTTTCTTTCTCTGGCTTTGCCTCTTCTCCCCAACCCCTCTCTGTTGATGTTCCCCAAGGGTCTGTCCTTGGTCCCCTATTGTTCTCTATCTATACTGCCTCCCTTGGTAAACTCATCAGCTCCTTTGGCTTCCAGTATAATTTCTATGCGCATAACACGCAAATTTATCTGTCCTCTCCTGATTTCTCACCACCCCTCTTGACTCTTGTCTCCGCCTCTCTGCTATTTCCAACTGGATGGCTGCTCATTTCCTTAAACTTAACCTGTCCAAAACAGAACTTCTGGTCTTCCCTCCCTCAAGTGTTGCTACTCCCTTGGCACTACCATCAGCTCTACCTCGCAGGTTTGCTGCCGAGGTGTTCTCTTTTACTTCAACCTCTCCACCCCTCATGTCCAATCAATTGCCAAATCCTGCCACTACCATCTCAAAAACATAGCACACATCCGCCTCTAATTAACACCTGATACAGCTAAGGTATTTGTACATGCTGCTGTCCTCTCTTGCCTTGACTACTGTAATCAGATTCTCTGCGGTCTTACGTGTTCCCAACTTGCCCCGTTACAGTCTATAATGAATGCGGCGGCGAGGCTCATCTTCCTGTCCTCCCGCGCCTCAGTCCCTAGATTGGCTTCCCATAAGATATAGGGCCCAATTTAAGATCCTGGTACTTGCTTACAAATCTCTACACAATGCTGCTCCAACCTACTTATCCTCACAAATATGTCCCATCTAGGCCCCTACGCTCTGCAGAAAACCTACGTCTAACCTCTGTTTGCACTCCTACCGCTAATGCTTACCTTAAAGACTTCTCTAGGGCTGCACCATTCCTTTGAAATGCCCTTCCAGTCTCCACTACTTAAAAAAAATCTTTAAAAACTTCTTCAGGCAAGCATATCAATTAAACTGTGAACAGCATTCTGTGCCAGCACCCTGATTCCTCTCCTGTAACTATCATCAAAACAAAACTCCAGGCCCTCAGTGAATACTATCCTAGCAACCTAATTTTCTACCCTACCCAACCCTTACCTTTTGTGTCACTATACCCCACAACTTCTAGCATGTAAGCTCAATGAGCAAGGCCCTCAACCCCTCTGTTCCCATGTGTCCAACTAGTCTGGTTACAAATAAGTGTCTGTTAGTCCACCCATTGTACAGTGCTGTGGAATTTGTTGGTGCTTAATAAATAGTAATAATAATATTAATTTATTTTGATATTACATTTCCTTTTTTTCCCATGCAAAATGTAGAGTATCTTAGAATAAGCATTTCAAAATTACGTTACTCGTTAATGAATGTATAAGAGTAGTGGAAAATGTGTATTTTTACCCCACTTTCTCTAGAAAGCATTCTTATTACTCTGCATGCTGAAGAGTTGCCCCACTGAAATCAATGAAAGATATTCACACATGCACAGTACAGCTGCAACTGGCTTCCATGCAGTTCAGTGTAAGTAATCTGTTTCTTTAGCCAGCAATTGGATAGGAGCACCCAGCCACATCTTAATCACAGCAAAATCCAATAAAGAGTGAAAACTGCCAGAGAAATACTTCTTGGGGTTTATTTTTTATTCTGTGAATAAATGTCTATATATAATCATCCATGTGTGAAATATTCTATCATTGTAACATAATTTCTAGTGAATAAATGCCAGTAAAGATGTATGGTATAGTATACTAAAGAATGGGAACATTTTATGTTTGACAATGTCCATTATATAAAGCCATTTTTATATGGAGCTGAATGGTCACATTACATAGGAAGCTTAACCTGCAAATTCAAAATTGCCTCTTTTTATTCCTGTTAGGACAATTTGATATATATTCATGCGGTTTAATTGATTAAATATATATTTTTTTATTAACACATAGATAAGATTTCACAACTGTCTATGCGCCCATTTAATAAGCAATGGCATTATATATTTATTTGAAATATTACTTGCTGCATGGTTTTTCACTTCACATTACTGTGCAAAATGTCTATTCCTTTTTTTCATGTGTTTAAAAAATGTATTGTATAGAAATCTAAAATTAGATGTTTCATACATCTGTCAACTTGTGTATTTCCTGTGTGGTTAATTGGGGTAAGCTTAAAGTATGTAGACAGTCTATTCAATTCACATTCAGAAAAGAAAAAGTTAAATGTTACTGTCCAGTGTCCCGTGTCCCGTTTTCCTATAGCTCTCTCCATCTAAGTCCTTATACTTCATCATGAAGGGGCCAAACCTTTGCCACTTGTGCCTTAGCATTATCTCTTGGGGTTAGTCTTGTGGCTGCAGAGGGCAAACAAAGAAAAATGATGTACTGCTAGACCCTCTGATATCAGTAACTTAGAAATTATTAGATGGCAAGAGGGCATATTAAATAGAATATGTTTATGTAAATTTATTTTTAGGTTATCTTCAGTGTTTTGGTAGAATGTGTAACATGTTATTTTAAATGAAAAGGATAATTTTGGTCTTTGCTTCCATTCAGATTATAGATTTTGTTTTTCATCATTTGCCCTACAAACCAGATTAGTTACACTGCAAACATTCAACTAGTGAGTCAGTTTCTAGTTACCTGCTGCCAGGAGCTGGTTGATAGTAGAACAGGACTCGGTAGAAATGCGATGCCATTTTTCCACCTGTCACAATTAAACAAAACTCACTGTCATGATATGATTTGATATTCAGCAAGCACAGCACAGAGGAGAATGCTTGCTATAATATTACCTTATATTTCAGTGTTTAGACATTGTATACTGGATTGTACATTTTGGCACCCTATGGCCTGTTAGGTGTCTAGTACTTCCACACAGTTTTATAAACTCATGCAAAGACAATGGTAATTAGTACCGTTTAATAACGATTTTGTCTGTGAATAAACAAAATAGTGATGTTTACCATTGTCTAAAATTGAACATTTTTAAATTAAAACAGTGTTGCCGAGTTATTCGATAAAATCAGGAATTTACCAGGAAGTGCAAATTACAGACCAAAATTTATAATTTTCCAACACTATTTAATAAATACATTTTGTGATTTCAGGCCAAAATAGCTGAGTTGGAGAATGTCATAATTTCAATTTTGGGGCTAAAATTTGTAGTCTACTTGTAACTTAAAGGGACACTATAGTCACCAGAACTACAGCTTAATGTAGTTGTTCTGGTGAGTATAATCATTGCCTTCAGGCATTTTCAGAGAAAAGGCAGTGTTTACATTGCCCCTAGAGACAACTCCAAGTGGCCACTCCTCAGATGCCCACTGGAGGTGCTTCCTGGCTCAGTTCTGCACAGTAGGCAGCTCTGCATGGAGATGCTGAATTTTCCTCTTAGAGATGCATTGATTCAATGCATCTCTATGAAGAGGTTCTGATTGGCCAAAACAGCCACCTTGCCAATTTTAGCCAATCCTATGCTTTCCCCATGGGAAAGCATTGGATTGGCTAAAAATTGGCAATTCTGATGATGTCCCCAAAGGGGTGGGCCCAGTGCCGGCAGACACACACGGCGCTGGAAATAAGGTGAGTTTTTCATGCTTTTAAGGGGGCTAAGGAAGGGGCAAGCCACCTTAATGGTGGGTTTTGCTCTATAGGGTCAGGAATACATGTTTGTGTTCCTGACGCTACAGTGTTCCTTTAACTACAGATTTCAGTTTAGTGAACAAAAGTCCTGTGACGTTACTTTGTATTTTGTGAACAATGAAATGGGTTCTGCTATGTGACACATGTTGCAGACTTGAACCTATCACCCGTATCTTCCCTGCTAATGCTTTCCTATTACAATTTTATGTTTCCAGATGTAACTTAACAGGCGAGAGAAAAGTTGGACAAACTCAGAATTTTGGACAATTGACCAGGGAATTACAAACATTTAGACCCTAGTAGTTTAGCTAGAAAATGTTTCAGATTGAGACACTGTAGCCCAATTTTTGCAATTCCCTTGTCAATTTAACCCCAGGTTTAGTATAACCCACCTGTCACATGTTCATTTATTCTCCCAAGCTTACCTCTCGGACATTAGGAAAGCCATTGGCACTAATCAATTTCTTGTAGAACTGGACAGATGCCTTTGGGTAGCGAGGCTTGTTTTTGTTTCTAAATTCAACATAATATAGTCCAAATCTTTCTGAGAAGCCTTCATCCCACTCAAATTTATCCATGAGAGACCAGGCTGTGTAGCCTTGAACATTAACACCGTCCTTCATAGCTGTCAAAGGAGAAATGCAATTAACCCAGTGCAGAAAACTATATTGATTCCTTGTGTATTTTACATTGGGGCACTACACAATTGCTACATTTAAATAACGAGACCAATTTTCATGAATAACTATGTCTAACCATTCAAAGCTTTAACGTGCTTACAATGACAGCATAACATGTAACAAACACTTGGACAATGTGTAGGTTTCTTGATACTCTGCATGAGTGTTATCGGAAAAAGGCCTTGATTTCCCAGGTCCCTACAGTTAGATACATAAAAATTAGAGTTATGTCAATTTACACAATTATAGTTTTTTTTTAATTTATTCGCTCTTTAACCCCTTAAGGACACATGACATGTGTGACATGTCATGATTCCCTTTTATTCCAGAAGTTTGGTCCTTAAGGGGTTAAATATTTGGAGGATTTATTTTTCTCAGAGATTATATGGTTTCTGATAGGGTTTTGAAATATTAAAATACAAGTAGAAATGCAGTCTTACAGTGGATTGAGGGTAATGCACCATGATAAAAATAAAAAAATCTACTGCCTATAAGTTACAATATTACTTATACAATATTTACTTGTGAATTGCACTCACCTTTTAGCATTTCGTTGGTGTAACCTTTGAGATACTGGATCCTCCATTCATCACATAACTGTGCACAATGCATTTTCTCAGACATCCCATTCTCTGTAACAAACACCATTGGGTTTCCGTAATGAGTCTGTCAAAAGCATAGTTATCACTTGTGAGATTATTATAATTTCTAAATAATTAAATTAAAACAATTAGAATATGTATCTACTTCCACCCACGTCACAGAGTGAATGTGTCCATTTTATTTATTTAGCCAATCTATTTTCATTAAAGGACCACTATAGTGCCAGGAAAACATACTTGTTTTCCTGGCACTATAGTGCCCTGAGGGTGCCCCCACCCTCAGGGTCCCCCTCCCGCCGAGCTGGATGGCGAGGAAAGGGGTTAAACTTACCTTTTTTCCAGCGCCGGGCAGGGAACTCTCCGCCTCCGATCCTCTCTTCGGCTGAATACGCATGCGCGGCAGGAGCTGCGCGCGCATTCAGCCAGTCTCATAGGAAAGCATTTACAATGCTTCGCTATGGACGCTGGCGTCTTCTCACTGAGTTTTTAACAGTGAGAAGCACGCAAACGCCTATAGCGGCTGTCAATGAGACAGCCACTAGAGGCTTTAGAGGCTGGATTAACCTATTTATAAACATAGCAGTTTCTCTGAAACTATGTTTATAAAAGAAAGGGTTAATCCTAGAGGGACCTGGCACCCAGACCACTTCATTAAGCTGAAGTGGTCTGGGTGCCTAGAGTGGTCCTTTAAGGTAAGAGCAGATAACTCATGCAGATAACTTGTAACACAGAAGGTAAGTAAAAAGGCATTTAAATGGCATGACAATGCTACATGACAGTGTGGTAATTATCAGCAAGAGCAGGTTAAGGCTGTTTTTTTTTTTTGTTTGTTTTTTTTTTTAAATTAATGGGCTGGTTCTGACTTGAGTGTCAGGGGAGAAAACATTAAGTGATATAAAAACAAATAACCTTACTATTCAGCACATACAAGGGTAGACTAATGGATGTTTTTAACAATAAGGAACATTACAAGGGTCCAAAATTGTGTGGGACCAATAGAGTGGGGTCAGTAACTTACCTGGGTAGCTAGTCTACTGAGAGGTTCCTCAGTAAATGTTGCCTGCACAAAGCATGAGATTACATCTCAGCAGTGAGAGGCTCCTTCCCCAGAGCTTTGGGGGCAGGCGAGAGGTGCACCAATGCATAAACTTGGGGCTATGCAAAATTAACCAATTTAGGTTGCTCAATAAAAACACCTTGCGGAACGAAAAAAAAATATGGACCAGTTATACTTTAAGCATCAACTAAGAAATGTAAATTAGGCTAATTGGGTGAGCCACAACTAAGGTAAATTGAGAGTTCAGTCTGGGGCTGAGGTGTCTGCTGGTGTGAACTCTGCGATATTCGCAAAGTCCCATTGGTGAACTGGCCCAGCAGAGTTGCCAGTGGTATGGGCCAGGAGTCCCAGAGACTTTATGAAGGTGTCTGCTTCTGACAGGTATGTCAACCGGTAGCGGTGGCCGTCTTTCTCAGCCAAAAGAGCCTTGGGGTAGCAAAAAAAGGGTCGCAAGAGTATTCTGAGAACGGACAGCAGCTAAAATAGCCTGCCCTTCGGTGGGTCCCCGCTCAGAACTCAAGCTGGTTTTAGCTCATCTTGTGCCATTACAGAGGGAACATATCTGAAGCATATCAGACTGGTCCCATCCATACGGGCAGTCCAGATCCGAAATGCCAGCAAGTTCTCTCTGCACGAGTGATACAGCAACCCCAGACGATCGTTTCAGCCTTGTTAGGCATCATCAGTGAGGCATAGCTGATATCTCTCTAGGCACTGTGAGCAAGGGGTCCACGTCTGGATTACCCTTTAAACTAATGGAGAGCAAAAAAAAGGGTCGCAAGAGTATTCTGAGAATCCCAATCTGTAGGTGATGGAAGCTGCCCTTAAGCGGAATGTCACCCCTTTCAGTGTGCAGCCTCCAAACAAATTGTGGCAGTTCAGCCGCGTCAATGTTGTCGGGTATCTCCTGTACCTCCAGGCTGTGTTGCAGTGTGTTATCCTCCAGCTGCCCGACTCTAGCATTAAAGGATCACTATAGTGTCAGGAAAACAAAGCCTTTTTCCTGACACAATAGTGCCCTTAATCCAGCGCCGGGCTCCCTCGGTGCTGGTGACCTCTCCTCCCCGTCCGACATCACTGGAGCTTGCCGCGCGCGCGCATTCAAAGTGTCCATAGGAAAGCATTTCTCAATGCTTTCCTATGGACGCTCTGCGGGATGGATGCGAAATTAACCTGGATTAACCTCAAATGTAAACATAGCAGTTTCTCTGAAACTGTTATGTTTACATGTGAAGGGTTAAAACCTGAGGGACCTGGCACCCAGACCACTTCATTGAGCTGAAGTGGTCTGGGTGACTATAGTGTCCCTTTAATCCTTCCTGTCAGTATGCCCAGATCCTCCCGGAGCACTGCTAATTCCAAGGAGAAGGCGGCCTTAAGATCTATGACCATGGTGGGGAGGTCAGTGGGGGTTCATGCTACCTCTGGGGCTGCACCTGGTTTCTGCAGGGCAGGGCAGGGATGGTGCCTTTAGTAGGTCGATGCCCTTGTCTTCTGAGGCTGAGATCGAGCCTTGGACCCAGTCAGGCTCGAGTTCCACTATCTTTGGCCTTCGTGGTTGAGACAGAAGCAGGCCAATATCACCAAACTTCTGGAATAAAAGTGAATCATGACATGTCACACATGTCATGTGTCCTTAAGGGGTTAAACATCTTCTGCTTTTACAGCTCCAATTACTTATCTTATATGTCTACACACTATATTTGACACACATTTATTCAGTTGTATTGCCCTATTTGCTTATTTTATTCATGTCCATATTATTGTGTGGATATATTGCATAGGTCCTTTTGCTAGTTACCTTCACAAAATTAAGCAATCTCCGAAAGCCCCAAGGAACAGAATAAAGCCACTTAGACTCTGGCTCAGGCCACTTTGGGTCCACCAGCTCTGTTAAGTCTCGATCGGTGAAGTAGCTTGGACCCTGAGTGGCTGGAAAGTTCCTGTTTGTGATGTATCTTGTTGTGAAGTGGCCAACTCCTAGGAAATCACATGTGCCCTTGATGTAACTCTTCTCCTGAGAGGTAAAGGTGGGTAGTCGTGACACACCCAGACCTTGCTGAGCACTTTTCTGGCCTGAAAGATAGAACAAAAAAAATGTTAAAAACTAGTGATGCATTATATTGAACTATTTCAAATAAATGCTCTTTATATACACTTTTTTTTAAATGTTTTTTTTTGCGTGTAAATCTATGTAAAGAAAAAAGGACATGTGAGCAGAAAATAAGGTAGGCACGCAGGCATTGCAGCAGTAACAGTAACAGGAATTTAGATGCCTACGTTTGCTGCAATACTTGTCGTTTAGAGACTTCCACTGTCTAATGTTGTAGGGTATCTCCCTTGAGGCTATTCCTTGGGAGTGGTGTGTAAATAACAGAAGATAAAGCTTTTGAGCAGCTATAGATTAGAGAGGTTTATTTCCAGGTGTTCCTCTTCTTTTTCAGGTGTTGATACCTTTCAGGCATCTAAAAGAATAGTGGTGGGTCACCAGTGTGAAATGAGGGAAGTTAAAGAAGGTTAGGTTAAGAAATAAGTAGAAGGAAAGAAAAGAAAGGAAAAGTCAAGGATATCGAGTCCTCCCTGTGTCTCTTCCCCGCGTTGGGGTTTGTGTTACCCTGCTAAGTACCTGCCCTAACCATAGCTGACATGCCTCTGCGTGTTTGTTCCCTCTCCCCACCAGCGAGGCATGGAGTGCCTCCGCTGCCTGGATGTCTTCAACTCTGTGAATCCATTCTTCCTAATTAGGGATCTCGGGCCACTTCCAATAATCTGGTATGAGAAACTTAGCCGTGTTTAGTAGGTGGCGTAAAATAGATTGTGAGGAGACTTGTAGTAAGGCCAGTTCGGCTGTGTCACCCACGATTGTTTGCACGTCCGCTTTCACCTGTTCCCAGTAGGGGGTAATACTTCAACATTCCCACCACAGATGCATCATTGTCCGCCTGACACCTCCAGCAGGTCAGAGGGGTCATCGTCAGAATTCTGTGGAGCAGAACGGCTGTTATCAGAGTGCTATCAGCTTGTAGTTCATCTCTTGATAATGGGAACTAATGGAGCTTTTATGTTGCCATAAGAGCTCCTTCTCCCATTTTGATGGTGAGAAAGCCTGCCCAAAAGTTCCTCCCATTGTCTTTGGAATGTAGCGTTTGTCTGTTGAGCCCCTGAGAGGAGGTGTTTGTATAACAGGGATACTGCCTTGTTAAGTGCAGTGCCCTGCGCGCATAGTTCTTCAAACCATGAGAGTTCCCTGTGTAATCGCGCTCTATGTGGTAGCAAATGATAGTAGTGTTTCAGTTGCATGTAGCGAAGGCAGGTCGGAGGTGTTCGTGGCCTACCCTCCAAGAACGAGTCTGGCTCCTAAAGTGACCTGTCCTGTAGGGTTGTGCAGATAAAGATATATTCCCTATTTCCCAGGAAAGGCCAAGCCTTTGAGGGTAGTTCCCCCCAGTTTGCTGTTATTCGTTATTGGGAGTAGTGGATACATGTGGGAGTTCTCTAATTGTATCCCACGTTCTCAGTGCCTATGCCACCGACCCACCACTGTCCCCCCGTTCAATCGCCACCAATTTCTCCTGCCACACCACTGATTCTAGTCATGTGCTAACACTCCCTCTATCCAGGGCCATCCATTGTTTGTGCGGTTCATTCGTGTGCCATTCTAGGATACGTCGTAGGACCGTGGCCTGGTGATATTTTTTAAAGTCGGGGAGTGCCAGTCCACCTTTGTGTCTAGGCCGACACAGCCGCTCTTGGCGTAATCGGGACCTTCCCCCCCGCCACACGTATTGAATGACCGCCGACTTTAATGTGGAGAAGAAGGACGTCGGAAGCGCTAGGCGGATGGTCTGAAGAAGGTAAAGTACCCTTGGGAGCACATTCATTTTGAGCACAGCTATTCGTCCGAGCCATGTTATATGTGTGTATGCCCATTTGTCTAGATCAGCCAGTATCTTTTTCAGTAGGGGCGTGAAGTTATGTTGAAAAATATCCAGCGGGTCCGTAGTCAACCAAATGTACTTCATTTTACCATAGGACCAGTTAAAAGGGAACATCACGTCTAAGGCAGCGTATTCATCCACATTATTATTATTATTGCTATTTATATAGCGCCAACAGATTCCGTAGTGCTTTACAATGTTATGAGAGGGGGATTTAACAATAAATAGGACAATTACAAAAAACTTACAGGAATGATAGGTTAGAGAGGACCCTGCTCAAATGAGCTTACATTCTATAGGAGGTGGGGTGTAAAACACAATAGGACAGGAATTTGCAGTCAAACAGGGTGGGCTGCTCTTTAGGAGAGAGCAAGAGACAGGTATGTGAAGTAGAGGTTAATCTGGGAGGGCATAAGCTTTCCTAAAGAGAGGGGTTTTAAGGCACTTCTTAAAGGATACAAGACTAGGGGAGAGTCTGATGGCGGTAGGCAGGCTATTCCATAGGAAGGGAGCCGTCCGTGAGAAGTCCTGCAAGCGTGAGTTGGCCGTACGAGTACGGACAACGGACAGGAGGTGGTCACAGGCAGAGCGGAGAGACCGAGAAGGGACATACCTATGGATCTGTGAAGAGATATAAGAGGGGCTAGAGTTGTTCAGTGCTTTATAGGTGTGAATTAGTACCTTGAATTGACTCCTATAGCATACAGGAAGCCAATGTAAGGCCTGACAGAGGGGTGAGGTGTGAGAGAACCGACTAGAGAGGAAAATCAGTCTGGCAGCAGTGTTCATTATGGACTGTAGCAGTGTAGTATGGCTTTTGGGAAGACCAATCAGGAGAGGGTTACAATAATCCTCGCGGGAAATTACTAGAGCATGGACAAGCTCCTTGGTAGCATCTTGCGTAAGAAAGAGGCGGATGCGGGCTATGTTTTTAAGATGGAATCTACAGGATTTGGCAACATATTGGATGTGGGGCTCAAAGGTGAGGCTAGAATCAAGTATGACGCCAAGACAGCGTGCTTGCAAGGATGGACTGATGTGGGTATCACAAACTTGAAGGGAGATCGAAAGAGGAGGGTCAGTATTAGGAGGAGGAAAGACAAGGAGCTCAGTTTTAGAGAGACTGAGTTTCAGAAAGCGGAAGGACATTCAGTCAGAGATAGAAGAAAGGCAAGCAGTGACACGTTGCAGGATGGCAGGGGAGTGGTCCGGTAGGAGAGATATATCTGGGTGTCATCAGCGTACAGGTGGTAGTGGAATCCAAAAGAGGTAATAAGTTTGCCAAGAGAGGCAGTATAAAGAGAAAATAGAAGGGGACCGAGTACAGAGCCTTGGGGGAATCTAACTGAGACAGGACGAGGGGAGGAGGTATCATTAGAAAAGGAGACACTGAATGAGCGTTGGGAAAGATAAGAGGAAAACCACAAGAGGACAGAGTCACAGAGACCGAGTGATTGAAGAGTTTGAATAAGGAGAGCATGATCAACGGTGTCAAAGACAGCAGAGAGGTCAAGAAGAATTAGTATGGAGTAGTGGCCTTTGGATTTAGCTGCGATTAGGTCGTTAGTAACTTTGATAAGCGCAGTCTCAGTAGAGTGGAGAAGGCGGAAGCCAGATTGAAGAGGGCCAAGGAGAGAGTTGGAATTGAGGAAGTGAGACAAATGGGTAAAGACAAGTCTTTCCAGAAGCTTTGAGGAAAAAGGGAGCAGGGATATAGGATGATAGTTAGAGGGGGATGATGGGTCAAGAAGTGTTTTTTTTCAGGATAGGTTCTACAGTGGCATGTTTAAGGTCAGCAGGGACAATGCCAGAAGAGAGAGAGCAGTTGAAGATGTGCGTTAAGGAAGGCACGAAACAAGTGGAGAGAGATCTAATAAGGTGAGATGGGACAGGGTCGAGCGTGCAAGTGGTGGGGCGAGAGGAAAAGGTCAGTAGCCGGGGAGAGCATCTGAAGGGTAGGAAAGGCATGATCAATGTGTGGTTGAGAATGGGAATGGCAAGGAGGGGAGAATTCTTTCCTTAGCTGTTCAATCTTGTCGGTAAAGTAACATGCAAAGCTATCGGCAGTAAGGTTAGTTGGGCGGGGTCGCCACAGCAGGGCGAAGAAGAGAATTAAAGGTGTCAAAGAGACGCCTGGGATTACGGAAGCATGAACTAATGAGAGAGGAAAAGTAGGACTGTTGGGCAAGGGCTGTGCTGTCTGAACACAATATGAATCTATAATGGAGAAAGTTTGACTGGGTGCGAGACTTCCTCCAGGAGCGTTCAGCACAACGTGAGCATCTTTGCAGGTAGCGTGTTGATTTAGTATGCCATGGTTGGGGGCGGGTCCTACTTGAGGTGGTTGTTTGGAGCGGTGCTGCAGTGTTCAAGGCAAAGATGAGAGTAATGTTATATGTGGAGATGGCCAGTGAAGGACAGGAGAGGGAAGGGATGGATAGCAGTTGTGAATCAATGTCAGCTGACAGCTGTTGGAGGTCAAGAGAATTATGGTCCCTCCTGAGTTGAGGGGGGTTAGGCTGAGGTTGTTGG
This sequence comes from Pelobates cultripes, assembly GCA_933207985.1. Taxonomy (NCBI): domain Eukaryota; kingdom Metazoa; phylum Chordata; class Amphibia; order Anura; family Pelobatidae; genus Pelobates; species Pelobates cultripes. The sequence goes on from OW240914.1 coordinate 104,309,662, forward strand.
GCGAGGGGGTGCACGAGAGCAAACGATAAGAGGTGGTGATCAGAGAGAGGAAATGGAGTGTTGCAGATATTAGATACTGTACATGCATAAGAGAAGATTAGGTCAAGGGTATTGCCAGCTACATGGTGTGAGAATTAGCCCACTGTGATAGCCCGAGGAAGTAATTGAAAGTAGTTTAGAGGCTGTAGAGGTCAAAGATGGGTTAATGGGAATATTGAAGTCCCTGAGAATTAGGGATGGAATATTAGAAGAGAGGAAGTAGGGTAGCCAGGCAGCAAAGTGGTCAAGGAAGAGAAGAGGGGAACCAGGGGGGTGATAAATAACAGCAATGTTAGCAGAGAAGGGTTTGAAAAGGCGAATTTAATATATTTCAAATGATGGGAAAGAGAGGGAAGGGGGGTGGGGTGTGGGTAGAGGTTTAAAGGAGCAGTGAGGGGAGAGGAGAAACCGTACACCACCACCTTTACATTCAGAGTTTCTTGGGTAAGTTTTGTGGGTAAGTTGAAGACCACCGAAGGACAAAGATGCAGGGGTAGCAGTGTCAGAGGGGGAGAGCCATATTTCTATTAAGGCTAGTAAATCTATTGAACAAGAGATGAAGAAGTCGTGGACAGCAGTGGATTTTGTAATATTGCAAACAGAACGTGCATTCAAGAGGGCAGTATTGAAGGAGGATTTAGAGGAACATGAGATGGGTATGAGATTAATGTGGATCCTTGGGTTATTATGTGGTGAGTTTCCTGAGATGGGACCGGGGTTTGGAGAGACATCACCAGCTGCTTGGAGCAGAAGGATAGAAAGGAGGTTAAGCTTAAAGCCGGAGTGGACTCCAAGAAATCCTTGGTGGGGATAAAACCACCAACGCTTATACCAGTGGGCAGTTTGTCTGCCTCACCCTTGTGAGTACCCCTTTTATATATATTTTAACACCATTGTTTTATTCAGAGAGCACTATCGGTTGTCTCTATCTTATTCTCTTTGAGTGTTGAACATACCTTTGAAGCAAGACATCTGCACCATATCCCACAAGCGGGGATTGTACCGCTGTACGCTGTCCATACTAGAGCTAGCTATAGCTCTTACACATGTGAGTGCACTACCGTCTTCTTTTTATCTTTTATTTTACCCTATAGGATATATTGCACTATTTTGTGCTATCTTTTGTCTTTATATATTATTGGATCTTTCCGGGGAAGACTCACATGGACAATATCCCCAACCAAGCACGTTAAAGACCAATTGACCTAAAGAAAGAACTATCAAGTTAAGACTTTATTGGGATACACTATTGTTATCCTATTGTATTTATTCTGTGTGGCGCAGCCTCTTTTTTATATTTTATCTTCTGTTGTTTTTTAGGGTACTTTGAGGGATTCCCTTTGTGGTTGCTGCCTACCCATTACTTAGCGCTGACTCTCTATCTTGTTTTTAGCTAACATGTATGACCAGTTAACTCGGTCAAACGCTTTCTCAGCATCTGTTGAGAGTAGTAAGAGTCGTTTCCATAGTTTTCTAGCATGTTGTTGGATGGAGAAGAGTCGTAATGTGCTATCCCGTGCTTCCCTAGGGATGAATCCCGTCTGACCAGTGTGTATTAGGGTCGGCAAGACAGTTTGTAGTCTAATGGCCAAGACCTTTGTAAACAACTTAGTGTCGACATTCAACAGTGAGATCAGGTGGTAGCTGCTGCAGTTCACAGGATCTTTCCCAGGTTTGGGTAATACTGTAATGATCGCAGCTAGGGACTCTGCCCCGAAGTTACCCCACTCCGCCACTGCATTTGGTGCTTTCGTCAGCCACGGTATAAGAATAGTGGAGAAGTTCTTGTAGTTCGTGGAAGATCCATGAGGCCCTGCTGCTTTGCCAGTTTTGGTACTTTTCAAGGCTGTGGCTAGTTCCTCTGCATTGATCTGAGCATTGAGTATGGTCACGGCTTCGGGGCTCACCGTTTTCATAACTTTTTGATGTAGGCAATCATTAACTTGTGTAGGTTCGGCCCGGACCTGAGCATTCCTCCCGTCTGCGTGTGACTTGTACAGGTTGCCTGCGTTCGGGGAGTATTGCCCTTCAAAAGGCGGGCCAGGAATTTGCCCCCATTGCTTGCATGAGTATAAAAGAAGCCCTTGGAATGTTGCAGTGAGCAATGATATCTACGCAAGAGGAGTTCTTTCAGCCGCCGCCTAGCTTGCATCAAATCATCATAAACTCCCATCAGTTGGGTCCGCTTGTGTTGTAGTTCCAATTTCTGAATGGTTTTATAAACGTCAGCCATCTCCTCCATTGCCGCTTTCTTTTTGTGGGTGGTGATGCGTATGAGCGTACCACGTATGACACTTTTGTGAGCTTCCCAAATCGATATCAGGGACATCTCCGCTATAAAGATAAAGTAAAGATCTAGAGCTTGGGATATTTGTTCCCACCATGTGGCTGGTCCAATAGTGGCTTTTAGCAGTCGAGAAAGACCTGTCTGTTGAATGAAGAGATAGTCAATGTGGTAATAGCGGTCATGGAGGGCAGAATATAGTGTGAAGTCCTTGGTGTCAGGGTGTCCTCCAACAATCCATCAGACCCATTTCGCCCAACGATCTATGGATGGAGTGAATGTTTATCTGGGATATGCACCTAATGAGGAGTCAAGCAGGGGATCTAGGGGAGCATTGAAGTTCCCTCCTAGGATCCACTTAATTTATTCAACGTCCCCAGAATAAACTGAGCTTGTCTTGTATTGGTAACATATAGGGAAGCCAACGTGTACACCTTATCGGCTAGGACGCCCTACAAAAAAAAAAGAAACGCCCCTGTGTGTCTACCATTCTATCTAGTTCTCGAAACTCCAGGTTTGCGGCAATGAGGATGGCGACACCTGCTTTGCGTGTGGAGGGATGGTTGCTAAAATAGTTAATGGGGGAGTGTCGGTTTTGGAGTTTCGGAGCCGAGCCTTCCAGGAAATGTGTTTCCTGTAGCATGGCCACCAAGACATGTGTCTTCTTCAGTTCCTGTAGCAGGTGTATTCTGCGTTCTGGGCTATTTTCTCCCCTACAGTTGAGAGTAAGGACATACAGGGGGGGTGTGACGATATGTCATGGTGATCCCGAACCACGTTCAGCAAATGTGAAGGACACTCCACCAACTCTCTCAGCCTCCCGTCCCAAGTTGAAAGGACCCCGAGTGGCCCGGAAATAAAGATCAGGGAAGCAAGGAGAAGAGTGAAGAGAGAAGCCAATAAGCAAGAGTGAATGCTCGGATATTTTTGCCCCCTCCTTTCCTTCAGAACCATTTGTAAGAGACCTGCCAGGCAGACCCCAGGGGAGAAGAGTGTAGCCGAGTTAACCTAGAAGCAAGGAGCAGTTTTAGTACTTCCCAATGTCCCTCTCTAACTCTGATGGGTCAGGGAATGAGCAGGTCCCCTCCCGTGTGGAGGTATAGGTAATGAGATGTGGGGGGTAAAGAAAAGGACAGAGTAGAAAAGAAAAGAGGTGGAAGACCTCAACGGGGATATCTCCAATGGGGCCTGAACTGCCCCATAAAATCCCCCTTTAAAGGAATGGGTCTTGTGCTACGACGAGAGTCACTAGGGATTCGTTTCAATAACCAGACTGGTATGTGAGGATCCCCAGAACTATTGTGTCCTGCCCGCTCCACCATTTACCCCCTTATTGCATTTCCCACAGTTAAAGTATCGCCGTATGACATGAATAGACAGATATAAAACAAGTATGCTAATAATGGAAAAAACAAACATTAGTTTAAAATAGTCAAACCCCACCCTCTATCTCGCAACCAGGGCCTTCCGTACCTCCACCTGTTACCGCCCCCACCTGTTTATCCGTAGCCCTCATATACCTTAGCCGTCCCTATTGAGACACCTCATTGTGTATCAAAATAGGTGCGTTGCTGATCCCACAGACCTCCCCCTTCCCCCCCTAAACTACCCATCCCTTATTGGGACCCCACTCAGCTTCCTTGTTGCACTGTATGGAGACAGTTGCCCCCCACCCTCTCATGCATCCGTCATCCTAATATGTAAGATCCACCCATCCAATCATTGGCGCCTACCGCCACTCTTGTCACGTTGGGTAAGGCTTAGTATATTAGAAGAGAGGGTGGGTCCAACCTCTAGCTATTTCCCATCGCCCATCAGTATAGGGCGTGGTATGGCAGCAACAGCCCCTATTTCCATTGCCTCTCCACTGCTAATGCCAGACCCCACCTATGTCCCCCTCCCCCCTGTTTTCTGCCCTCCCCTCTTTTACCCACTCTTCCTTCCCACCTCCTGCTTGTTGATACCTCATGGTTTTCTTGCGTTATTATCTATGTGGGACATATCATATACAGTACACAATCAATAGGTTGTGGTGTCCCCCATGTGGGTATCCTGTCTCCCGTCCCCGTCATGCTTGTTTGCGTCCCTTACTGCCTGGCTATTCAGTTTGCTCTGCCCGACCCCACTATCTCGGGGCTAGTCTGCGGTGACACTTGTTGTGTACATTAAAGCATGTCATTTTGTCCTATCATAACACATATTAACTTCCAAACTGCTTCATTCGGAGATATCTGAGTGTATTATAGAAATAAAGCTAGAGGTCATTGCATAGTGTTCTGTCAGTGGAAGTTCGGTTGAGGTAGCAAACCATCCGGGCCGATTCGTGAGTGGGCTGTATTCGTGAGTGGGGACATTGTTTGTGCTGTGGACTCAGTAAGCAATTCCCTGAGATTCCCGGCCAGCTTTCCCAGCTCGATGTCCAAATATCGGCCAGGAACCAACCTTCCTTAGTGGGGGTCCTCAAATGAAGGGGGACGGTAATTAGGGTAGTCAGGAGCCGCATCTCATAACACCAGATTAGACCATAACCGTATATACCCCCTAAAGTGCCCGCCCAAACCCCAAGAGGTAAGAAAAATTAATTAATTGCAGGCCCCCCAATTTTATCCCCTCTCCCAAAAGACCTGGTAGTCCCCACCCTGGAATCCGCAAGATGGAGTAGGTGTCTGGTCCCTATTGGGGGTAAACCCAGTTGATGACCGTGATAGGCGGTAGGCCCAGCTCTTCCAGGAACCAAGATATTTCTTCAGGCCAGCTTGCAGAAGAACAAGCCATTCCGCAAGTAGAGCAAAGGGAAAACCCCATTTGTACGCAATATTGTGTTCTCGCAAAGCCGACGTCACTGGCCGCAACGCCCGTCTGGCTCCCAGTGTGATAGGCAACAGATCGTGGTACAGAGAGACTTGAGCGCCGAAGTAGTTTCACTTTGGTCTGACGTGGGCCTTCCTCATAATGGCCTCCTTGGTTTGGTAGGAGTGAATACAACATATTGCCTCAGCAAGTCGTTCAGGGCGTGTGGCTGCAGGGTTCTGTGGGCTCTTTTGTACTTAATTCGCTGAGGGGCTTCATCTTGCAGGATTAGCTGAAAGAGGTCGGTGAGTATCTCCTCCACGTTTTCCCCTTCTCCGGCCTCTGGGATCCCACTAACCCGTATATATTACCTGTGTCCCCTGTTATCGAGATCTTCCATGGACCTTCTCATGGTTAGAAGCATTTCATCCTGTCGGGCCATAACGCCGTGTCTCTTGGTCTGTGCCCGTTTGAGTGCTCTAGTTCTTGAATGCAGCTCACCTGCACAGCAACTTCTGTACGGGTGCCCGCCATCTCCGCCCGCAAGGTGTCCTGTATGTTAGTGGTGAGGGTTAGGAGATCAGTCTTAGTTACCATGGAGGCTGCCATGCTCCGAAAGCCTTCCCCAATCCTTTTCAGCACGGAAGTCCCTGAGCTCTCAACAGAGGCCAGGGACATCGGTGCCATCTTGGGGCTTCCGTCCCGCCGCACCAGTCCATGGGGCAGATCTGTTGCCTCAGTTGCGAGATCAGGGGAGGTTGTGTGTGTCTGTGTCGTCCCATTAGCAGAATTTAGCATAGGTTTAGGTGCTTATTTGGGGATCAGTGGAGCGGAGCTCTCCTACTATGTGGCCATCTTGGTCCGAGCCTAATCCACATCCCACTTTTTTTAAATGTTAGCTGTAAATTTAAAGGGACACTATATACCACAACCACTACAGCTTAAAAGGACATCCCACTGCCCAAATAAAAATAATTTATTTGATATCCTCCAATGAAAACATGCATGCATTTAATAATACATTTTTTCATTGGGGGTATATCTAAAAGCAGCTTACAAAAGATGCAGATCTGTTGTCAGAAGCCTTTGCAAGCCCTCCCCTTCTAACCCCGCCCAGGCTTTCTGTGGCTTTCCAATGCAGCTCAATGAGAAGTCTTTGCAAGTAAAGTGTTCTGAGCAATTTCCTGACTCTTGGGCCAACTGACCAACCAAGAAGTAACATGACTGGTTATCTTGATTAATAGCCAGAGAGGTGTAACAAGGTTAATTTAGAGAAGTGCTTAGGGCGTCTGGAGTGTCCATTTAATGTAGTGGTTCTGGGGACTATACTCTGTCCCTAGATTCTTAGAGTTTTAAATGTTGCCTTTTCAGAGCAAAGACAGTGTTTACATTGCAGCCTAAGTCCACCTAATTTAATGCAACTCTAAGACAACATGGTGATTGGTGCATCATGGCAATTAGCCTCACATGTGCAGTAGCTTCTGAATTCTTCCCTGATTGATTAGCTCAGCCAAGGAGGCGGGACCAGTAGGACGGAGACCAGTGTGGTGCAGGCTGAAATGTAAGTAAAACTACCTTTTTGTTACCTTAGACAGGGGGGGGGCGGATATCTAAACAATGATTAGGTCACCACAGGATGAGCAATACGTTTGTACTCCAAATGCAATATTCCTTTAAGGCAAAATGTTGTTTGTTTTTTTTAAGTGTCAGGTGTGCTGTCATTTTTTTTTCTAACATCATTACAGAAATGCTTGCTCATTGCAAAATGAAATCATGATCAGAATAAGCTGAGAACACCACACTGGGAAATTATACAGAAGAAATTACTTCTCAGATTTTATTTTATTTCACGCTTCATCTATAAAATTGTCTCAGAAGATTTATTTTATATTGAATTAAATCTTAGAAATATATTAAGTTAAATAAGAAATTGCAAAGAATATAACATTGTGTAAGCGTAAAAAATATCTGTGCACAGGGGATTTAAGCGAGGTGTTCAATACTAATTTGAAACCAGAGTCTAGCTTACAATTCTCCAAGAAAACATATTTACTTCATAAAATAAAAAAAACGAACGAATTGAAAACCAATTTGCAGAATTAAAGGAACACTCAAAGCACTATCAACACTACAGCTCACTGTTTAAACCACTGCAAATTGTTTTAAATGATTTGACTACTTACGTGGGGTCCTTTGGGTGGCTCTCCTCACCTTCACTACTAATACTGAAGGGCTACAGGCTTCGGAGCAGGAGTTTCTGCTAGCACTCCTGAGATAAGCCCCGCAGTGGAGGGCTAGCTCACTGGCCGAGAGAATCAGATGGTCAATGTGACTGGGTGTATTATTTGTGTTACTCCATGTGTGCAATGTGAATGTAGCAGGGACTCTGTGTTATATAAGTAGCAGGGTTATTCACTAAAGTGAGAATTCAAACAGAATTTCACATTTTAGATCAAAATAGCCAAACTGGAAGCATACAAGAATTATCAGAAATTTTCTAATTTAGCTATTTTGGCCTTAAATGTTAAATTCATTTTGAATCCTTACTTTAGTGATTAACCCTGTATGAGTATGGCATTATATGAGTGTATGGTGCCAGTGTATGAGGTCAACAGGCCTCGGGATGTATTAAGTAAACGCCAGCGGCCCCACTGTTATCATAAATAATTGACAAATTAAAAACATACTAATTATCTGTGAAATAACAGCCTCAACCTTAAACCATAGAAAGGCCATTGCAGCGTATGCTCACAGGTTCTTACTTGCCTATATATTCTTTCATTATCTGGGGGTAGTCTCCATTATATAGTGGGTTGGCAAACCATCCAAAATTAAACTGGACAAATCTCTCTGCTGCCTCGATATCTTTCTGGTTGGAGATGTCTACAGGCTCACCCCATTCAGTGGTCAATGAGATGCCCACCATACCTGAAAATGATAAATTAAAGAATTGCAGGAGAGGTAAGGCATAAAACAATACAATTTCCTAATAAGAACCTAACAAAATAAAAACAAAAAGACAAAACAAAAATTATATTTTCAATGTCAGGTGAGGTATTACTGAAGGCCTCTGTGATTAAGGGAATGTTAAGGTATTTACAAAGCTTCGTGAGGGATGTGGCTTCTTTGGTATGAGGACAATAAATGATAATTAGGACCTAGAAAACCGATGAGTGGGCAGATCCTCTAGATATTAAATAGTTAACAGTAACAGGTAGATGTTACAAAGGATATTATTTTTTTTTAAAGAGATCAGAGTAAAAATTGAGTGGTTGAAGGGGAACACGAGAGAAAGTGAATGTAAATATGGTGGTAAATAGTGCATAGTAAATCCATAACGCATCCAGGTTTTATCTTCATTTCTAAATCTGCCACAATTAACCTAGAATTGTCATATGCCTTAAAGTCTTAATTAACTAGAATAAAAACCATCAACAATGCTTGTCAAGCTGCTACAGATTGAGTCTCTCTGGTGGTCTTGAAAATCGCCCACTAAAATGGATCTGAGCCATTCTTCAGATATCCCCCACATGGTGAGGCAGAAGCGGAGACACAGGTGAAGACAGCGACAGGTGTTTAAATCTCGACGGCCTACCTCCCATGAGAGAAGGTACTCACACAGACGGCACACTGTGTGGGCCCCTCAGTGTGATCTCCAGGGGTGTTGAGCATCCAAGCCAGCGGTGAAGGAAATGCAGGTGATGGTGCTGGGGACCGGCAGTGCCCGAACCTCAGGGAGCATTGTACCGAAGGGTGTTGCGGCTGAGACCCAATGGGGTAGCCTGATCATTGTGTGTGTGTGTCAGGATTACAGAATGATCCAGCACGTAGAATTGTGTAACACAGAGGACTGATAGGTAACGTATACCGGACCTTAGAATGGCCGGACTAACATACCAAAGAATAGTCAGGAATAGCCGAGGTCAAGGGAAACAGAAAGAGACACAACGATAAGGAAAAGCCAGGAGTCAGGGATGCCAGAAAACAGGGAAGTCAAAAACAATGCCAAAGTCAAATAACCAGAATTACCAGAATCAATCACGCGCTCTCGGACATCCACAAGGTAAACCACAACAGGGCACTGAGCAGGATGAGAACTGGGCCTAAATACCCCTCCTCTAGATCTGACCCCAAAGGCAGTTACCAGGTTCCCATTTGCATAATTGCTGCTCAGCATTAACCCTTCTGTGGATTAGGTTGCTGCTCGGCACAACTTTTACCTCTGTGGACAGTAAATGTCATTAACCACATTTTTATAAGCGGATGAATACGTGACAATGTGGACTCATGTTCTACAGGGACAGTATCCCTCCCTCTGAGGGCATCGGTTGATTTGTCTCCAGTCCAGTTATACAGCAATGCTTGTTTCATTTGCCTTGAAGTCTAGTTAACCTGCCATACACTTAACCTACCATAAACAGCATATGCTGTAACCTAACCTCTCTGCTAGAATGTCCTAATCCATATGGCTAATCATGGGCACCCAGTGGTTACTGATAAAAACACACAATTGGATTAGCACTTAATAACAGAAAATAGTACACAACAAGGCAGCAACCCTAAGAAGGGGATCCCTCTCAACCTTTCAAAGTAACAAAAAAAGAGGTAGAAAATAGAGAAGGGCTGCGCCACATAAAATTGAATAGATAGTACTGAAAGTCTCGTCCCAACAGTGCAAATTGTCACATATGAAGGTGTCTCTTATTAAGAAGTAAATGCAGCTGTGGAAGTATAAATAAGTTGTTGGAATAAAAAGATAATGGTACAATACATTATTGAAAAACCATGACATGTGCACGGTCGCCTTGTCGGCATCTGCGTAAACCCCACCAATACCCATTTCCAATAAAACACTGACACCAGGATTTTGGCAAAATTATATCACAGCTTTATTGAACTTAACAAAAAATATAAAGGTCATTGTCAACAGCAGGCCAATGTTGGCCTGCACAATTACCATCCTGCAGTTTACAATTTAACCCCTTGACAATGACCCACCCCCACATAACATAATACCCAAACATTGTAACATTTAACTTAACATTGAAACATGACCATTGCCTCAAAAGGGCACCATCCATTGCCACCAAAGGGCACCACAAGTGTAGGGGCATAGGCCAAAGGCCTACCTATTAGCCCTGAACTCCAAACTTTTTCCCCATCTCACTCTTTTCTCCCCCCAACTTTACTCTCCATCCCCCACCGCCGTGACCAAACGGGAAACACCTGAAAGCAAAGGGAGGGAGGGTGGGACAACAACAGGTAAGTGCAGCTTAAATTAAAGTGATCCCTAGATCTAAAATGGCCACTACTTATACTCCCCTTATAACTCCACCCCACTCCAATTCCTTAGACCAATCCCTAACCACTGACCCTTAGATGCCTGTCTCTTGGCAATGTCAAGGCCCACTCCCCTTAGCTACGCTGCTCCATGGGCTACAATATCCTTTATTCAATCAAATAAAAAGTAATGTCCATTTATCATTCCTACTCTCAAAAATATCCCGGGTGGGGATCATACCACCAACGCTATGTGAGTGCAATATAATTATTATTTACGTTTTGTCTAACAAGCCCTGCCATATTGCACTATTAGGTTGCTTTGTCTTCTTTCTATCCACATACAGAGAATGATGACTCTCCGACCTTCCACATCCCCCAAGCATAAAGAACTTAGAAACCACAGCTGCAGTTACTTCTTAATAAGAGACACCTTCATATGTGACAATTTGCACTGTTGGGACAAGACTTTCAGTACTATCTATTCAATTTTATGTGGCGTAGCCCTTCTCTATTTTCTACCCAGTGGTTACTGCCTCTTGCAACTATCTACTGTTCTATGTTGCTAAAACCTTTACTCCATCTGTTTACTCTGACAGGCTTCATGATTACCCTAAAATTAAAAAAATTGTGCAGTCTATAGGAATGCCAGGCAACTATATCTGTTGAACGTATATTATTGTCTATATTATTGCTGTTGTGGCATCTATTGCTTGACTGTTATTTTCATGCACAACAATAAATAAAGAATTTAAATTTTTTTATTTATTTTTTTAAATAAAATGGATTTTTGCTTAAGACACAAGTGCTGCACTCTCCTCTAACTGGTGTACTGGTTAGTGTATTTGCCTCATTAAAATAATTTTCAGAGTATATCTGACATAACAGCAATTCCATCCCTACTTTCCTTGCTCAATTTTTTTAGGACTTTGGCTGCTGAGTGCCTCCAATGTTCCATTTACAGGAATTTGACTTTTTGACATGTATTTATCTGCTATCCTCAGATCCACTTGGTTGCAGTGGTAGAAAGTACCTACAACGTCCACAACATAAGACTGGGGTGCAACCTTCATAACACAAGTACCCTGTGTCCAACAACCAGTCCTATCATCAGGGAGTGGCTTCATGCATCACCTATGCTCAGTTCAGGCAAATCTTTGGCAGGTGCATCACAAGTCATTTTGGAGATGTGTTTCCTTTCATGGAGTTCCTCCACCACACCTTGTACTACACAGGGTTTCAGTAACTTATTGGATTCTGGCAAAGAAGTCTTCAGTCCACTTGATATCAGGCGCTGTACAGTTGGACTACTTACTTGCCAGTTAAATGGAACACTCCACACTAATAAAGAACTTTAGATTGCTTTATGTGTGAGGTTATGTTCATTTCAAAAACACTTTTATAAACAATCGCAGAAACACCTCCCTTTAAATCAGACAGCCAGGGAGGTTATCTTCCAGATTCTGTTAGCATCGAAAAGCTAACATAAGTGGTAGGTGTGCAAAAGCACAACGGCCTTCTCCCCTAGGTGAGCCTGAATGTGTCCAAAGAACTTAGTTTGCCCCATGTAACCCTTGGTGGCCTCTGCCTTCTTCCTATCTCACCAACACGGTTTAAAATAAGAGATTTCGGGGGGTGTGGCCTGGACACCGAAGGGAGCAGATGCATGGCGGCTAAGCTCCCGCTGTATATCCCATAGAAATAAGCAGCAAGGCGTTTAATTACCCAACATTGGCAGACACCAACCCCAACAACACCACCCGAGATGGGGAAGAAAACAAAAAAACTGAAAACCCTGAACGGGGAAGGCTCCCGCAACATAGGAGACCTCCTGCAGCAGAGGCCTAAACCTAAAATGGTGGCGCCACTCGACTCTCCCTATAACTCCTCCTCCGAGGAAGGCATGGATGCTCTGGACAAAATCTCCCACACGGTGGGCCACATATCCACACCACTAATGGAGGACCTATCGGCTCCAACTACAAAAGGAGACATACAAGCCCTCCTGAATAACATTCGGGCCTTCTTCAATGCAGACCTCGATCTTGTCTGCGAGGACATCGCTGCGGTCACGGCCCGAGTGCGGGCTACGGAAGAACACCTCTCCACAGTGACCAATCAACAAAAAAACAGCAATGAGAAAATCCGAAATCTCCAGGCTGCCCACAGGGCACTGCAGGTCAAACTAGACACCCTGGAAGATACTCGAAGACGCAACAACCACAAAATAAGAGGTATTGGTGAAACGGTTGACGACCATGAGATGCCACACTACCTAAGGCGCCTTTTCACTTCCCTTATGCCGCAACTCTCAGCAAAACACATACAACTAGACGGCTGTTTTCGCCTAGCAAAGTCCAACAGGGTTCCGGATGGAGCTACCCGTGATGTTCTAGTACTCTTCGTACTGCACCGAGATATAGCGGCGGTCCAAGAGGCAGTAAGGAACAAGACGCCTTATGGCTTCGAAGACATGCAACTATTGTTCCTACAGGACTTATGCCGATCAACACTGCAATGGAGGAGATCCTTTCAAAGAGTCACCCAGACCCTACGCTCCGCGGGCATCACCTACAAATGGGGCCCCTCACGAACTCTACAAGCTACCAAAGAAGGTCGCACCTCCACACTCACCTCTGCGGACGCCGCCGAGAAATTGAGCCTATCCCCATCCACAGGCTCAGGAAATGGGCCATGCAGCACGTGGGACGTTACCAAGGTGGCACCATTCACCCCAAGAGCCGCTGGTGATAACGGCTGAGGCTGGAATGGACCCCCACAAGTGGGCTCTATCTGGGACTCATATATCAATCCACCTACCAGTTTAATAATTATTATGTTTAGTATGTTGGTCTCCCCTTATCTCTTAATAAGTATTATGTTTAGTATGTTGGTCTACCCTTATCTTATAATCGCACTAAGCGAAACACCTCGGCTGCGAAGAAAATATATTGGCGACTACTCCCACCCCCCCACTGCTCAGGGGTTATTGAGCGGAACTTACCGGGTAGAGGTCTCACCACACTCTCCACAGAACTGTATTATGCTTAAGTTTCCGATCTCTTATTTTGTGGTATGAGAAACCTATGTGCATCGTAGCTTTCCACTCTATAGCTTGTAACCGCATGTACCTACTCAAGGGCACACTGCCCTCAATCTAAGTCTAAATGACCAGTGCCTCTCACACTTGCTGTTGGGGCATGACAAAATTATTTGTTACCGTTTTTTTTTTCTTTATGCACTCAAAAATAAAGAATTCAAAATAAAAATAAAATAAGAGATTTCTCAAAGTCTATCATTGGTAATTTCCCCGGCACACCTTCACAACAAGAGATCTGCACCTTTTACAAGCAGTTATTAGCTAAAACCCCAATGAAAAAAATCAATTAACTGCATGCATGTTTCGATGTATCTACTAAATAGAGATTTAAAATATATATATTTGTATTATTTTATTTTTATTGATTTTGTCAATCACTTTTTTATTAATATGTAAGCAAATACACTTAGTATACAATACCAATATATATCATGACTCACTTAGAGCACATAAGGTTATGGCACCTGGTTTTTAAATGAGTATGGCAGAACAACATGCTTATAACAAAAACAAATTTACTTTATATAATAAAAAGCTTGTTAAAAGAGGTAACCCAAGAATGGAGCATTAGGTAATATGCATCTCTGAAAAGACAGTGTTTGCATTAAAATACCTATAGGGACATGCTATAGACACCACAACAACTACATTAAACTGTAGTTGTCCTGGTGACTATAGTGTCCCTTTAATTCTTCTGGAATTTTGAGAGAGAACTAAAACCTTTTATTTTTGATAGTATATGACAATCACTTTAAAGCACAATATTTGGAGTTTATTAAACAGTAGTGGTGGGTGTATTCCGGTGCGTGCAAGGGTGTATGTTGTGAGTACAGAGTGAATACAGGATGGGGTGAGGACTAAGACCCAAAGAACAGATGCAGGTGGGGGGTGAATAGGGCCAAGGGAAGTTATGGTTTTGGTGCCCTTGTCTAACCCCTGGGCATATGGTCACCCAATGGATAAGCCTATTCTGTATAGTACTCGAAATTAATTTAAAGATTTGGTGTTATAATATGATTCATAGAACATGTTCGGCTTAGACATAGGATGTGCTATAAGATGGGATTTTGGAAGATAGTCAATATATGTGGTAGGGGACAAATCATTAACCCTTGGGTTAAAGCTCCTGGTCTTTTTTCCAAATAGCAATTGCTCTTACATTCCACTTACTGATTAATAACTTTACAAATATCACCTAAAATACGAGCAAATATTTGTAAGGATAAGTGCTAAACTTAAAAAGAAGAAAGAGTGGCCTATGAGATTCTCATCTGTATAAGGGACAGAAAGGGGGTAACCCTGAAAAATTGTGAAGAGAAAACAGAGAAAGTCTGTCCCTGATTAGTAAAATATAAAAATAATAAATACTTTATTGATATATATATTAACAAGACATTCCCCCAATAAACTACCAATAGCACAGTAGTGTGATATGTGATATAGTATAGCTGTCTCAAATAGACAGAAACAATATATAACAAACACACCAATGTTAATAGTGTGTATATAGGGGAAGGGTGGGGGAAAATGGGAGAATAAAGTGCAATGTACTCGTAAACAATGATTAAAAACGTTATAGCTGGTAACAATTACCAGAGTCTACATATACAACACAGCTAATTCTGAAATCTTAAAGTGATAATCAAAGTGATAATATCACTGCAAAACAGACGTCCGCGATATAATAGATACAGTATCACATAAACATAGCGTCTGCACAATTGTATCTGCTTGCTATTGGTAGTATTAATGGTAAACAGGCGTCCATTTTAAGATTGATATAATGTCTCATAAATATTGCGTCTACACAATTGTAGCGGTTTGCTGTATCAGTAGTGAACAGGCATCCTCATTATAATTGATAAATTGTCACATAAAGATTGCGTCTACATATTAGTATCCACTTGCTGTTAATATATGGGTATATTGATAGAGTAGCAACAGATCTAAACTTACCTTTGTGCTTGTTACGCCAGTTCTTGTTGTAAGTGTGCCACACCTTGGAATGTGCCTATAACATCCGAAAATGCAGTCTCAAAGATTTGTTGATGTAGGTGTACATAACACATATATACCTGTTTATTTCAGTGCTCAGTATTTACATATTCACACATTCATTCTATCTACCGTCATATATTTTAGAGGGAATGATGACAAATAGCAATTATGTGGTTAGTCGAAAAACAAAGACCTCTATATATTGTATATTTGTGCAGTGACACTACAGATTACGTAAAGCTAAATATGGCTAACTTATAGACTTATAAATAGCTTTGTCTCTGTCGAATTATTCAACAAAAAGTCTATAGATGACTCCTTTATACCACCACTATATATAAGAGGCAAAATGATAATATTTGAAGTGAGCCCTTAACTTTAGAGTCATTCATAGGCTTGAAGTTACATTATGAATGCCAGCAAAAAGAATAAATACAATTAACAGCATAAAGATGTGAGTTTTAAAGAGCGATATCAATGAATTCTTACTTTGATCATGTTATGGGCGGCCTTGTAAGCTCCAGTACCACTCAGCTTAAAGCCTGGCGCATGTTCTCCCGTCTCAAACCCTTCAACAGCCACCGACTTTAAAATAGAGGGGATAAGCAAACCAGGTCAGGTCTGTGCTCCGTTACACCAAATCACGTTTACTATGGAATCACAAAACTTCAATAACGAGGAGTTCAGAAGGAAACCACCATGCATAGCTTCTCTGGACTGCTATTTTACAAATTCATTTGAGAATACAGTGCACAGAGAACTCAGAGAAAGTCAAACCTTGACTGGGCTTTTTCACAGTTTAAGTACAAATGTTTGTTGGAGAAGATTGACCCAAGAGAATTAATGTCATTGGTAAATGTGCTTTGTGATGAAGTATTGTTAAATGGGTCATATGACTGATCTTACCTCTTTTATTTGATTTTTATTGGAAGAATCTGACACTGCATAATATGTACAGAAAAAAAAAACGCAGATATTTTTTTTAACCCCCTTAAACTTTGCCACATTAATATGTGGAGACAGAGTTTGTGCGTTAATTTCCATTATATAGTTATAATTTTGATATAGTCATAGAGTTGGCAAGTATGCAAAGCAGTCTAAAGCAAGTAATATGATCTAGGTGTGTGGTATAGCACAATACCAAAAGGCGAAATAGTTTAACCTAGTGCAGCTATTGTATAAGCTGTTGTAGCCCTAACAGCAAGCAAAATATAGCAATCCACAAAGTGCAGCCCAAATTTATGCAAAGAGCATCTAAAGTACAGACGTTTCGGGACACTTGTCCCTTTGTCAATGATAAAGGGACAGGGCTCTGGAAATGTCTGTACTTTAGATGCTCTTTGAATAAATTTGAGCTGCACTAGTAGGCCCCTTTAACTAAGCTGTGCTTTATGGATGAATACTTTGGATTCCAATGCAGTCTAGTGGGAAGGCAGGGAAAGGTATAACTCTAGAGCAGAGGTAGCCAATATTCAGTACTTCAGATGTTGATGACTACATCTTCCCTAATGCTTTGCCAGCCAGTATTACAACTATAAGTGATTTATGGGAAATGGAGTCCGCAACATCAGGAGTGCTAAAGTTTGTCTACCCCTGCTCTAGCGGGACACAGGCTCATTCTCCCATGCTGGAACAACAGAATAAGATCTAGCTTCACTGCTTGTACCGCTGCCAATAATATTGTGTTTTGGGATTTACACTATGGCAGATCACCGATGGCACAAAGACAAACATTCCTTCAAGTACATTTAGACCATATTCCTTGTTCCATTTGCTGTAACACTCACTCACCCAGGGACTGTTGAATGTAATCCAGTGTTTCACTCTGTCCCCGAACTTCTCAAAGCACAGATTAGCGTAATCGTTAAAGTATGTGACCATACTGACGTTCTGCCAGCCACAAAATTTTTCCTGCAGGTTCTGCAATGGCCAAAATGCAAACACAACAGAGAAGAATGAATATGAATATAAAAGATCTGGTACTAGACCTTTCTGGGACTAGAGCAATCATTGAAATGACATGGAGACGCTTGTTCTTAAACCCCCAGTTTCTATGTTTGTATGTCCTTCAATCAATATTTTAAATTGTGTTGCTTGGTAATTGATACCATAGCTATATTACCGATAATTACTGTAGCAAGATATTTTTAAAGACTAAAATAATGCTAAAAGCAGCATTAACACACTAAAACAAATATTGTTATTGTCTTAACAGTCAAGACTCAATAATCCTTGTGTGTATTTGCCAAAATATTCTCCTCTGTCACTAATAGTTCTTCTCTTACCTATTATCATTTATATAGTGCCAACATATTCTGTAGCGTTTTACAATATTAAAAAGAGAAAATAAAAGCATAAATTATAAACAAACAAAATAATCCAGAGAGAACGAGACAGAGATTATTCTACTCTAATGATCCTAAAATCTAACCTGATATTCTGGTGGCCTTTTATTACATGGTTTCTGTATATACCTGTGGCAGATCCCAGTGATATAAGGTGATCACAGGAACGACCCTATTTTCCAGAAGGACGTTAATTAAATCATTGTAATATTGAATCCCTTTTTCATTGACATATTCAGCTGTGGAGAGAAAGAAAGAGAATGTTAACATCCCTAATATACAACTGTTTGTGTGCATCCTTCCACACTGTGTTGTTATGTAGAAGAAGCATGTAACAGGATAACAAGTTGGCAGACAAGTTCTCATCAAAATTGTCCACGCACAGGGTCACATACAGTTTCCTACCTTCATTAAATAGGCCCTGGAAAGAGATCACATACCATGTGATGTGCAGTGTATGAAAGCACTAGGCTTGTGGCCATGTTAGTAATCTGTGGCCTGCTCCCTCTCACAGCTTCCAAATAGTAATCATACAGCATAAAAGGGTAGATCGTGCCACTGACGTTCATCCAAAACATATGTTGGAGATGGACAGGAAGAGGAAACACATTCAGAAGATGATGAGGTCACAGGTGGAATCAACCTACCTGATTTAAATCTACCCTCTCAATCAGGGATAGACAGCCCTTAGCACTCCAGTTGTTGTGGAGTGTATCTACCATTATGCTTTGCCTGCATTATGGCTGTAAGAACATTATGGAAGCATACCACCAACATTGGATTTCCAGGAAGCGGAACGCTGGAGGTAAAGGAAGCATGCCAGCCTTTCATGAATGCCAACCAGGCTGCCTGTCAATCATTCAGGTCGGCCCAGTGTAGGCAGATCCTGTCAGGAGCACAGTTTCTATTGATCTCTACAGGGACCTATTGCCCTGAACATAGCACTTGCGTGTCTAATAACACGATGCTTGTTGGGGACAGTTCCCTTATGTCTCCAAAAAAGGGACAGTAGAGAATTAAGCTGGGACAATGGGACCGGAAAATCAATACAGTTAGGAGGCCTGTGGGAAACGTAGTCCACAACATTTGGACTGCCATAGGTTTCTGTAACGGATCGCCTGGCACCCCGACTGGGTACCTCCGTTAAAGGATGCTCCTAGCGCTTCCTGAGGACTCCAAGCACTGCAGCAGACACCACAACCACCGAACCGGAGAAACAAATAAATTCTCCCAAGCATATGAATGCTGTAGACAGTTGAATAGGAACCATACGAATAGGTTTACTCTCCAGCAGTCAAACTGGAACAGCATACAATAAATCCTTCCCCCAATAATGAGACGACACTTCCACTTTGAGGGTTAAAACAGGAACTCTCTGTACTGTCACATACAGTCTCTTTTATTCCCAATCCACAAACATAGTACAGCCCACAGGGCGTTACAAAACAACCAATCACATACAGTTACATCCCACATATTCCCTCCCCTTATCCTGAGAGGAAACTCAATTACACATACAGTTAAAACATACTTTCTACCCAACTTTCATAACTCTAAAACCATATATCACATTCACATAAAACATACATTTTCATAATCAATCCATTCAGGGGAACAACATATTAAAAAATGGCACGAATCAGACCAGGGGTTCAAAAGTTAAGGGAAAGTCCTTTGTGACTAAATGAAGCATGGCTTTCTGGCCCAAACCAGTTTCAGAGTCTTCTATCCTGGAGATGAGTAATTCAATTATCTCCCAGGATAGACACAAGACTCCATTAAGCACATGGTTGCAAAAAGACACAAAACACTTTAAAATACATAAAGTCACATTTACACATAACACACAGACATTTCACATATCCCCAGATAGCTGGGATCTGAGTGCACATTATTAGATGAATGGCACTCAGATCACACAAATAAGCCTTTCTGCAGGGGAAATAAACAGTTTAACCTGGGGCTACATAGTCCAAAGGGAGCAAGCTGAGCAACCAGGCTTTCTCAGTTCACAGTGGCGAGGTTGGTTTTAAGCCACAGTTTCCCCAACACTCAGGGCCAGATTAAGAGCCCAGTGGGCCTGGTGCTGACAATTATAGCCAGACTAATTACCTCATATGACCAAAAACAATTAAAGCACCTGGCGTCATGTATCTGATGGAATGGTGCTGTGTGGTGGAATCTGGTAAAATAAATTTAGTAGGCCAGAGATTACCACGTAACGTAATACTGATGCATATGCTGGCAGTAGATGAGTTGGTTGCAGGGCAAGATACGATCAGTAGTGTACGGAGCATGTGCAAGAATACAGGATGTAGTATTCCCCTCCTCCATTGTGCTGGACAAGCCATGCGGTCAAGCAGGAAGTTAATTCTTATTTGTAATGATTGGTCAAGAGAATGTGCGGGTGGAGCTTAATATGGGAGGAGTTATGTGCCTATATAGGGAGCCTGCACTATTGTTCAGGGCTCAGAACTTACTGTATTTTTGGTGACATTAGTCCCTCTGAGTCCCGATCGGTGATCCAATAAAGAATCTCTTCCTTCCTGAAGAAACCTGTGTCCATCCCTCTGTGCTTTGCTTCCGTCAGTTTCTCCGGTATCATTTGGTGCATTGGCCGGGAAGCTCATCGTTCAGCGGTAGCTGAGAGGCAGAGGCGTGAGACGGTCTATCTTTGCCCACGTTCTCTACGGCTGCACCCCTGAACTTCTGCGTGGACCTCCCTTCGTCTCGGCGCCACTGGTCTGTTGTCCAGGAGATCATCGGCCTCTACGTAAGAAGTGCTGGGGTGTCCCGTCGATGAGTGTGAACTCAGGTTCAGAAACGAGGAGGTAAGACAACTGCTGTTTTAGACGGCAGACCCACTAGGGGTATACCGATTGTGCGGTAGGCCCAAAAGGGGTTTAAATCTGTGTATGGAATCTGCGCCCTCTGTCGGAGGGAAGGAGCGAAGGCGCACCGCTCGATC
>OW240914.1:104334195-104348491 GCA_933207985.1 Pelobates cultripes
CAGATGAGTATCGACCTGTGCAGGACTTGAGAGCAGTCAATGATGCGGTTGTTAGTATACATCCAGCCGTGCCCAATCCATATAACCTGCTTGCTTTAATTCCGGGCGGGGCTACTTACTTTACAGTCTTAGATCTCAAAGATGCCTTCTTTTGCCTCCGAATTGCCGCAGAAAGCCAATGTATCTTCACTTTCCAATGGGAAAATGCTGTAACGGGCTCGAAACGCCAAATGACCTGGACAAGATTGCCCCAGGGGTTTAAAAATTCACCTACCCTATTTGGTTCAGCTCTAAGTCAAGATCTACTAGATTTCGAGTCTATCCCAGGAGAGTGTGTATTATTACAACATGTAGATGACTTGTTGATAGCAGCAGTTACAAAGGAAGTATGTCAGCAAGCAACGCACGATCTACTACACATTCTCTGGAAGGCAGGATACAAGGTGTCAAGAAGGAAGGCTCAGTTGTGTTTGCCAACTGTCAAATATCTGATTCCATATCTCTGAAGGTCAAAGAATTATGGGGCCAGAGAGAAAAGAAGCTGTGTGCCAAATACCGATACCCAGGAATAGAAGACAAGTGCGAGAATTCTTGGGGGCAGCAGGCTTCTGTAGGATATGGATTCCCAGCTACGCCATACTGGCAAAACCTCTGTATGCAGCTATCAAAGGTACAGAGCACGACCCCTTCTTATGGACTCAAGAACAGCAAACGGCATTCGAAGATGTGAAGAGGGCTTTGATGAGTGCCCCAGCATTAGGTTTACCTGACCACACACGGCCATTCTACCTGTATGTACATGAGCAAAGAAGAATGGCTGTGGGAGTATTGACACAGTACTTGGGATCATGGCAAAGACCTGTTGCCTACATGTCTAAGCAACTGGATGCAGTGGCCAGCGGACTTCCACCTTGTCTAAGAGCTGTAGCTGCAGCCGCTCTGCTAGTAGCTGAAGCCGATAAACTCACTCTGGGTCAAGAACTTTATGTACGAGTTCCACATGCAGTACAGACGTTGTTGGATTACAAAGGAAATCATTGGTTTAGTAACAGCCGTATGACCAAGTATCAAGCAATGTTGCGTGAAAACCCAAGAGTGCATTTAGAGACTGTAAATACCTTAAATCCAGCTACCCTTTTGCCACAACCTACTGAAAGTCAACATGATTGTTTGGAAGTAATGGATGAAGTATTTTCAAGTAGACCAGATCTTCGTGATTTTCCCATCCAGAACCCTGATGTTCAGTATTACACCGACGGCAGTAGTTATGTAAAAGAAGGGATCCGCTATGCAGGATATGCAGTAACAACGATAGACAAGGTGATAGAAGCTCGGCCACTGGCAAAAGGAACATCAGCACAAAAGGCAGAATTGATAGCATTACAATTGGCTGAAGGTTTAAGAGTGAACATCTACACGGACTCCAAGTATGCGTTTTTAACCACTCATGCCCACGGAGCTTTGTATAAAGAAAGAGGACTATTGAATTCAGAAGGCAAAGAAATCAAATACGCAGCTGAGATCCTACAACTATTGGAAGCAGTGTGGGAGCCGAAAGAAGTCGGTATTATACATTGTCGGGCGCATCTGAGAGGAGATGGTGATGTAACCAAAGGGAATCGGATGGCAGATAGTGCAGCTAAGCGTGCTGCTGAATCAGGAAGACAGGAATATGTGGGGCATATAGCTGCTCTTATACCAACTCCACTGTCTCAATGGACTCCAATTTATACAGCTCAAGAAGAGGAGTGGTTAAGGACTGAACCTGGAAAGTATTTGGAGAACAAATGGTATCAGTTAGAAGATGGAAGAATAGTTATTCCAGCATCACTAGCGGTAGAAATTGTCCAAAACTATCATAACGGGACACATTCTGGGAGAGACAGTACAGAAGAATCTCTCAGAAAACATTTCTACATACCAAGATTGTCCAACTTGACTCAGGCCATTGTACGTAGATGTGTAACGTGTGCTAAAAATAATGCAAGACAAGGACCAGTAAAGCCACCAGGAGTCCAGTTTATGGGGGGACTTCCCATGTCCGATTTACAAATTGACTATACAGTGATGCCTAAATCGGGTGGACATCGCTACCTGCTGGTAGTGGTGTGCACCTATTCAGGCTGGGTAGAAGCATGTCCTACTCGTACAGAGAAAGCAGGAGAAGTCGTGAGATTCCTGCTACGAGAAATAATACCCCGATATGGACTACCCTGCTCTATAGGATCGGACAATGGTCCAGCTTTTGTTCATCAGTGCCTACAACAATTGACTCATATGCTTGGTATAAAGTGGAGGCTTCATACGGCATATAGACCCCAGAGTTCTGGTAAGGTAGAGAGAATGAATAGAACTATTAAGAATCAGTTGGCTAAAATGTGTCAGGAAACCCAACTTAAGTGGAACGTTCTCTTGCCCATAGCTCTATTGCGAATCCGTAGTACACCTACCAGAAGGATGGGCCTCTCTCCTTTTGAAATCATGTACGGGCGACCACCTCCCGTGCTTGGTAACTTAAGGGGGGATTTGAGTCAGTTGGGAGAAGGAATTACCCGGCAGCAGGTTGTAGAGTTGGGTAAGACTATGGAGGAGGTACAGAAATGGGTACAAGATAGATTACCTGTGAATATTTATCCCCCAATTCATAGTTACCACCCAGGCGACCAAGTGTGGATTAAAGAGTGGAATAATGTGCCGTTAGGGCCCAAGTGGAGAGGTCCTTATGTTGTTCTTCTGTCTACCCCTACAGCGATAAAAGTAGCCGAAGTGGCTCCGTGGATACATCACTCCAGGGTTAAACCAGCAGCAGCCGATTCCTGGCAAGTTACAGCAAATCCAGAGAATCCCTGCAAGATCCGGTTAAAACGCACGACTCAGTCGGAGTGACGAGGAACCTTGTAGATTACACATTTTATTGTTTCAGAGACTTGGTAAGTGAGTGAGAAGGCCATAATAAAGCCTGTCCACTCACCAACGAGTGTATAAGTCAGGGAAAGTCTTGAGGGGACCCCTGTGAAGACGAGCAGAACTCCATTCCCTGCAGCCCTTACATCCTGGAAGCTGAGGTGCCTTCGCACGGACGAAGACTGAGGATGACGACGAAAGATGTATTTTTAATAATGTTTATTTATGTGTATTTTTATATTCAGGAAGGTAGAGGTACCAACACTCCTAGCTGTGAGGTATGCATTAAGACTACAAGAACAGGTAACCATATATCCCAGACCCTAATTTGGCATTCGCAATATGAGTGTAAAGGAGATGTATCAAGATGTAGATACTTAAATATAGAATATAGTGTGTGTCATTTAGGAGTAGGAGAACCTAAGTGCTTCAGTCCTGAGTATCAACCCCGTACAATTTGGTTGACTCTCAGAAATGGAGATCCTCAGGGGACCCTAATTAATAAGACGGTATTAGAATCCGTATATTCTTCAGGTGCTCTGCTATTTGATGCGTGTAAAGCAATATCAAGTGGTAGAAAGCCGTGGAATGTATGTGGGGATCTTAGATGGGAGAGGACGTATGGGTCTAACGATAAATATATTTGTCCCAGTAGTAAAAATAAATATGTAAGTCCAAGATGCCCAAATAGAGATTATAACTTCTGCCCATATTGGTCTTGTGTGGGGTGGGCGACTTGGGGACAGACAGCAGACAAGGACATGATTGTGACTAAGTTGCCTACTAATCCATATTGTAAGTCTATGGAATGCAATCCAATCCATATACTTATAAATAACCCTGACAAGTTCTTAGATAAATATGGTAATTTATTTGGGTTTCAAATATATGGGACGGGTTTAGACCCTGGGACAATATTGTTTATAGGGATAGAGACTGATACGGTAACCTCCCAAACTCATCAAGTATACCATTCCTTTTATGAAGAGATGAGCATAGATAATAAGATCCCCCATAATGCTAAAAACTTGTTCATTGATTTAGCCGAGAGTATTGCCGGTAGTCTTAATGTTACCAACTGCTATGTGTGTGGAGGTACTAACATGGGAGACCAATGGCCTTGGGAAGCAAAGGAGGTAATGTCCGGTTCTGAGGCAGTTGACCAATTAATATCTACACAAGCCGACTATCATATGAGTGTTAGAGGTAAATCTGAGTGGAGATTGAAGACCTCCATCATAGGTTATGTTTGCATAGCGAGGAAAGGAATGATGTATAATACTTCTGTAGGAGAATTAACTTGTCTAGGGCAAAAAGCTTATGATGATGATACAAAGAATACAACTTGGTGGTCGGCTTCAAATGTCTCAGAACCATCTAACCCGTTTGCAAGATATGCCAATTTAAAGGACGTATGGTTTGATCTATCCATCACATCTAACTGGAGAGCCCCAGCGAATTTGTACTGGATCTGTGGTAAGAAGGCCTATTCGGAGTTACCACAGGACTGGGAAGGGGCATGTGTGTTGGGTATGTTGAAACCATCCTTCTTCTTGTTGCCTATTGAAACAGGTGAGACTTTAGGTGTTAAAGTGTATGATGTGAATCATAGGAAGAAAAGGGGACCCATAGAGATAGGTGCCTGGGAAGATAATGAATGGCCTCCCCAGCGTATTATAGATTATTATGGGCCAGCCACGTGGGCAGAGGATGGTACCTTTGGTTATAGAACCCCTATTTATATGCTCAACCGCATTATAAGGTTACAGGCGGTGGTTGAGATCATTACTAACGAGACATCACAAGCGCTCAATCTTCTAGCGAAGCATAATACCAGGATGAGAACAGCAGTTTACCAAAATAGATTAGCCTTGGATTATCTTTTGGCAGTAGAGGGAGGTGTATGTGGGAAGTTTAACCTGAGCAATTGCTGTCTTCAAATAGATGACGAAGGGCAAGCAATAGCTGAGCTTACTAGCCATATGGTTAAACTAGCGCATGTGCCTACTCAGGTATGGAAAGGGTACAATCCAAGTAGTTGGTTTGGTAGCTGGTATGAGTGGTTTGGAGGGCTTAAGGCAGTGGTAGGTGGAGTCCTACTGATTTTAATGTTGTGTCTACTCCTGCCGTGTCTTATACCCTTAGTAGTTAGGTCTGTGCAAAGCCTGATAGAAAATATAGCAGAGAGGAAGGCTGCTGCACAGATAATGGCAATTTATAAATATAAGGCTCTAGATCAGGGAGAACCAATGCAGGAAGACGAGTGTTGAAGATTCACATCATAGGATAAGTCTGGTCTGGTTCAAAGGTAACTTGTGGTGTATGCAAACCAAGGTTAAGTGATGCCTCAAGTAATTGTAAAATATCAAGAGGCATCAAAGGGGGGAATGTGGTGGAATCTCGGTAAAAATAAATTTAGTAGGCCGAGATTACCACGTGGCATGTGTACGTGCATATGCTGACGTATCGATCAGTTGGTTGCACGAGGCAAGATACGATCAGTAGTGTACGGAGCATGTGCAAGAATACAGGATGTAGTATTCCCCTCCTCCATTGTGCTGGACAAGCCATGCGGTCAAGCAGGAAGTTAATTCTTATTTGTAATGATTGGTCAAGAGAATGTGCGGGTGGAGCTTAATATGGGAGGAGTTATGTGCCTATATAGGGAGCCTGCACTATTGTTCAGGGCTCAGAACTTGCTGTATTTTTGGTGACATTAGTCCCTCTGAGTCCCGATCGGTGATCCAATAAAGAATCTCTTCCTTCCTGAAGAAACCTGTGTCCATCCCTCTGTGCTTTGCTTCCGTCAGTTTCTCCGGTATCAGTGCTGGAGAGAAAGAAAACACATACCCTATGCTAATCTCTCTCTAATTTATGTTTTCATCTTTCAAGTAAATCCATAACCCCTAACAGCAGTGTCCAGTCAGGCAGGAAGTCAATGGGCATGGTAAAAGGGTGTGCCACTGACACAAATCACGTAACCTGCCAAAAGGGGCGTACATGCCCAAAAAGAGGACATGTCTGCTCAAAGACTTAGAAGGCCAGCCTGGCATGAATGCATGTCAGGCTGCCTGCCAATCATGCAGGCTGGCCAACTAAGGGCAAACTATGCAGACAGCACCCTGAGCTTGGCATAAATGCATCTAATGATGCGCTCACTCAACGCTTTCTAAGGACTGTCCGCTAGCACTCGCTGGTCCACTTGTCTCCTTACGTTCTTACTAGCAGGCAGAAGCTCCTGGTATATGGTCTGGGACAGAGAAAAGCTTTATGTAGTGAGTGTAGAAGAAAGGGAACATGCCACAGTGTTAGAGAGACCAAAGTCAGCATTACCTTAAAGGATCACTATAGGGTCAGGAACACAAACATGAATTCATGACCCTATAGTGTTAACACCACCATCTAGCCCCCCTGGGCCCCTCATGCCTCCATAAATATAGCAAAATCTTACTATATTCAAGCCTGAAGCTGTAACTCTGCATGCTGTTAGACTCATAAAAACAAGCAGTCTGCTGACATCATTAGAAGTGGTGGCCTAATCCAATCACAGTGCTTCCCCATAGGATTGGCTGAGACTGACAAAGAGGCAGATCAGGGTCAGAGCCAGCATGATTCAAACACAGCCCTGGCCAATCAGCATCTCCTTATATAGATGAATTTAATTAATGAATCTCTATGAGGAAAGTTCAGTGTCTGCATGCAGGGGGAGGAGACACTAAATGTTTGGATGCATTTTAGGCAACCATGACCCAGGAAGGATCTCTAACAGTCATCTAAGGAGTGGTCAGTGAAGTTATCACTAGGATGTAATGTAAACACTGCATTTTCTCTGAAAAACAGTGTTTACAGCAAAAAGCCTGACAGTAATGATTCTACTCACCAGAACAAATTCAATAAGCTGTAGTTGTTCTGGTGACTATAGTGTCCCTCTAACTATATTCATTGTCAGCCAGTCCACACAAGTTTTGTTCCCATACATCCCACTTAAGTTTCCATACTTAAGTAAGAGTATGTGAAAAGTAGTTAGGGTTACCACCTTTCTTGGAAAAACATACCGGCCTTACTAATTTGCATAATTAAATATGTATGGGTGACATCACATGATGTAAATCACAAGGAGTGACATAAGAGAAAATGCTGTAAAATCACCAACTACTTAGTTTGATTCTGCTGTATAGATGGATTCCTCCCAGTGCCCCCTTGTCTCCCAGTGCCCTCATGACTCAGTGCCCCCATGTGTCGATTACTCCAGGTCTCAGTGTTCCTATGTATCAGTGTCTCAGTGCCCCATGTCTCCCTGTGTCCCCTAGTGTCGTGTCCCCATGTATCCCAGTGTCCCTTAGTGTCTCAGTGTCTGTGTCATAATGTCTCCCAATGTCCCTTAGTGTCTCAGTGTCTGCCATATTGTCTCCCAATGTCCCTTAGTGTCTCAGTGTCTGCCATAATGTCTCCCAATGCCCCTTAGTGTCTCAGTGTCTGTCATAATGTCTCCCAATGTCCCTTAGTGTCTCAGTGTCTGCCATAATGTCTCCCAGTGTCCCTTAGTGTCTCAGTGTCTGTCATAATGTCTCCCAATGTCCCTTAGTGTCTCAGTGTCTGCCATAATGTCTCCCAATGTCCCTTAGTGTCTCAGTGTCCCCATGTCTCCTTGCAGCCTTTCCCCCATCCCTTACTTCCCTGAGCTGTAGGCTGTCTCTGCAGGGTGGGAGTTGCTGTCTGGACTCTCTGTAGCTGCTCCCCTGCAGATCAGTGATTATAGATAGGCAGGGAGGGATATGCTGGAACTTCCTATCCCTGCCTGTCTCCACATACAGCGACCCCTACTGGCCAGTGCTGGTATTGCATAGTAATTTCCATTTATACTGAGAAAAATACCAGCATTTATATTGCCAGTATCACTGCAATATTGGCACCAGCCAGGCAGCCTCAAATACTGGCTGTGCCAATAAAATAAAAGCCAGGTGGAATCCCTAAGCGTAGTGTGTGAAAAAAAAAAATGTAAAAAAAAAAAAATATATATATATATATTTTTTTTTTTTAAATCAGTGGGCCTATTCCATGGGCCTGGGCCTGGAGCTGCAGCTCCATCAGCCCCTATGTTAATCCGGCCCTGACAACACTGCTCTACATCATAAGAAGGCTACATCCACACATCATTTCTGAAGATGCCTTTCACCTGAGAGTTATCTTCTGCAGCATCTTTTCTCGACGAGTGTGAAATGTGAATGTGTGTAAAAGGTCCATGTCATATTGTTATTACATGGTTTTAGTTTTAACCTAGTCCCCATGTTATTATTAGTGTGTGCTCTTTGTTTTGAACAAATACGTCATATATGTCAAGTTCTAATCAACTGCCTTCCACAAATGATTTACTGTAGTGGCATTGCTTCATTCTGGCACTGAAGAGAGAGGAACAAGAATGTTTTTGTATAAACAATGTAAAATACTTTGATTACAATGGAAGCATGTACCACTTAGCTAATTTTACTATTGAAGAATGAGACATATTGATTTTAATACTGCATGTCTTGCTATAATTCTGGTTAATTTATCTTGGAAAGATATAATGCTGTTTTGTTTAATCATCTCCCAGTGTTTTGTGTCCATTTAACTCATGTTTAACAAGCACCTAACACCTGTCGTCTAAGTGTGAGCCTGACCTGTTTTGTTTCTCTTTTGTAAATAATACATGGTAAGCCAAATGGAGTGATATATGATCCCTAGAACATGATGAACCAGGCTAAATCCATATTATTCATGCTCTTACCACGGACGCCTGTAGGAATAATGCGAGGCCAAGAGATGGAAAGACGATAATGAGAAACGTTCAATTCCTTCAGCAGCGCCAGATCATCCTGCAAGATAAAGCCATGTAGGAAGTGCATATTACCCTAGAATTCATCATTCAAAGAACCAAGTCCTACTGCATTTATTGCATGCTCTGCTGTCCCTCTTTAGTCTCAGAATGTTAATATATTTGATTTTTATGGAATTCACAGGAAGAAAGGTCACAGCAATGAGGATTGCAATGTTGGTATATGTTTTCAGGAATTTTTTTGTGTGAATAACATGGCGTGCTCTTCTACCCCTTAACTTATCTGTATTCTGAAATCAGCTAGCTAAAACATTAGTGTCCCACTATAATATTTTGGGCAGCATATGGAGGGGAAATGTGGGGCAGTTATCAGTGCATGGCAAGAAGACCAATGAACACCACCCTCACCTTGACCTTGTAGTACCCATCACAGGAAGAATCTCCTGTCTGGTTCATAAACACTCTCCCCTTCTTGTGAGTGAAAACATCCCAGATGCTCTTCCCTTTGCCATCCATATCCCATGCTCCTTCAGTTTGGTATGCAGAGCTCCCTACACCCCACATGAATGCTGGAGAAGACAGAGAGAGAGTCAGAAAATATTAATGGATATGATAATTCATCAGGGACAGTCTATGTGATTCAGGCCACTTCATGGTAAAAAGGATGTTAATCACCTTAACCATTATAGGCATCTTAAATACTTAAAGAGACACTATAGTCACAAGAACAACTACAACTTAATGTATTTAAGGCATTTTCATGCCTTAGAAAAGGCAGTGTTTACATTGCTTCCTAGGGACATCTCCAGTGGCATTCACTCATTTGCTTCCTGGGTTAGTGTTGACGTTCAGCTAAACATTCCCCATTGTGATGCACTGATTCATTGCATCTCTATGAGGAGATGTTGACTGACCCTGGTGGAGTTTTGAAAATTTTTCAAAATTGATGATCTCAACCAATCCAATTCTTTCACATAGGAGGCATTGGATTGGGTGAGGTTGTCAGTTTAGATGATCTCAGCCAAGGGGGGCTGAGCCAAATGCAGATGGATCCCCACAGTGCTGGAATAAAGGTTAGTTTTTACTGTATTTAAGGTGGGCAAGCGTGGGTCGGGAAGCTAAATAGTGTTTTTAACAGTATAGGGTCAGGAATACATGCGTGTATTCCTGACCTTATAGTGTTCCTTTAATTTTTTAATGTATTTATAAAGTATCTGACAAGGAAGAATACTACTGCATGTGCACGAATGGAGTTAAGAAAACATTCTGCTATTCTATGCTTTATCAAGTAGACCCTCATCCTTAAACAAGAATTACTACCCATAGCTCTCTGGCCAAGGACCTTGAAACATGTAGATCAGGTGTAGGCAACTCTCAGCACTCTAGTTGTTGTGTACTAAATCTCCCATTTGATTTGCCAGCATTACCACTGTAAGAGCATTATGGGAGATGTAGTCCACAACTTCTGGAGTGCCAAAGGTTGCCTACTCCTAATGTAGATCATCAACCAGGTAGGACTACAGGCTGGTTTTACTGTTGGCTGATCACAATGGCGGGGTTCTCTCTCCTACATGTTTTCAGGTAATTTGAGAACCACAGAAAAAAAGATATTGTAGACTGTGTTACGCTGATTGCTTTCTAGATTGTCAATTATATTTTGTGATCTACATTTATTAAAAAGCAAATACCAATTCTCTTACTCCGATACTTCATATATGACAGGTTTTATATTTTTGTTGCATGATGTCTGGACTGTGGTTGTTGCAAAAAATGTTCTGCAGCGTCATCTCTTTGTCTCTCTTTCAAAAGGATGTGAGATAGGTTAAAATGCAAGTCTATGGAAATGTGTGTTAATGTGAAACAGATCTGCTATGGGCAGCTTCTCTATTGATTTGGAATAGTGACTAAAATATCACGTGACCAATTGAATGGAAGTTGCCAGTAGGCATACATGTTCACTAATCCTCCCATTCAAATGAATGGGGGGCCAGGGATTGGTTACGTAATGGTAGCCCAGCAAGTTAATGTATAACACTGAGGACTTAGGAACCTTATTGTATCAAACCCAATTAGGTATAATTATCATTAAATGAAGATATACTTACTGGGTGGGAATTTGCCATAATAAAACGATCCTCTGTCAGTTTGTGTCCACTGGAAATCGCTTTCTTCTTGTATACATAATGCCACTGAGAGAACTTGGAGAACCCAAAGGAAAAAGCCCACCATTCTGCAGTGGTAGCAACAGATCCTTCACACTATCTGGAATGAAAGACAGTGAGAGATATTGCAAAGGGTACTATCATGGAATGTTGGTGAAAGTAACTTCACAGAATTGTGTTTGGAGATATCTGATATATATATATAGGAGGGGTTGCAATACAGTGTAGCAACAGTTCTTGTAAAGAACATGTAGATTTTGTAACCTGACAACATGTTGTGGAAAAAATTATGGTATTCGCACAAAGCTCTTGTGACATTATGGCGGCATTAGGATTTGCTGAGACCTTTTTAGCAACTTTCTGGTATGGTGAGAATTCAACAAAGAAACTTCTCGGATTTTGCAGGAATTGCAGAAACTTTAAAAGTGGGTATCTTTTATAACTTATTTATCTTTATTTTTATTTCAGTATACTAAGCATAGGTATCACTTATATCCTGGAGTATTCATTTGAAGTAGAATGGACACTACTCACTAACTTAAATATAGGTATGGCTTGTGGTTTTTAAAACAATAATAAAAACACCTTAATTTTTCATTCATGATTTACACTGCACAGTTGGATGTCCTGGCACAGCCAGAGCATGCCATGTAAATTAATTTAACCCTTACAGCAGCATGGAAGGAATATGCAAATGTGTACGCACCCATACTGCACTCCCTTCAGATGAATTTGCATGAACGCCCCACAGCATCATGGAGAGATAACGTTGCCCAGAAGTACCATGAAGGTAAGTGTATCTTTTATTTACTGTTGCAGCACTACTCACCCAGTAAGCAATTCATTAACATTTACTGGGAAGAAATACCAGTTCAGCTTAAATACATGAGTGAACTGTCTATTATGGTTAAGATTGTGAAAATATTCCAACTACATGCAGTATGCTTGAATAGTATCACAAGGTCCTTGGATTAAAAGCAACAGAAAATTACAGGTTGATTTGATGACCATCCTGTAGTGAGTTGTGACAATCACCTTACAAATGTTCATCGAAATTGGTCGAGATGGAAAAATCACAACCTCCAGCTTGAGATTATTTTTGGGATTTTGCTGTTTTGGCTTAACTTTTTTTCAATGCACATAACTCACTCATGAATAAACCCCTTTGTGACAATAACAGTTCGGAAATAGTGGATATTTGCCGTAAATCCAGGTTTAGCCTTAAACCCGCACCTACCGTGGTGACGTCCATGACATTCCAGAGAGAAGATTAAATCCCTCCAACTCGACTCCCTGAGCTTGGAACATGCAATCTGAAATACAACACAGACGTCACTAAGATCTGGAGGATCACAGAGAGCATGGGACAAGCAAATCAGGCACTGGGCTTTAATTCCTAAATGCTCTTTTCAGTAACGAAAAATGTTTGAACATTGCATCCACATTAAACGCATATAATAACTTCTCAAATAAGATGGTCTGACATCACAAATTCTGCATCACAAATACCCATTGTAGGGTTGAAACATTGCTGTGTACTTGCTTCCAGTAAATTTGTCTTGCTGAGCTTTTGAGTACTTGAACCTTTTTCTCTTTCGTGGATGCAAAATTCTGCTTCACAGGCAAAAAAAAAAAAATAGAGTACAGAATCACAAAAATTACTGCATTTATTTACTTTTAGTAGAATAGATATACAGTGTGAAATACATGAGCAAATAGAGAAGAGTTAGCACCTTTTTGGCTAAATACGTATATTCAGAGTGCTAGCTTTATTACCACTCAGGTTTATTTTTCAGTCAGACATTACACACGCCAAACATTCTCTGGATCAAAAGTTCTCTAACTGACCACTAAGTTGTTTCAAGGCAGCACTCAGATTGGTTCACAAAATTTAGCCGTTAATAGCATTGATGTTATATGGAGAAGTTGGTTAACCATCAGCATTTGTTCCCCACATTTTGCAATTTGATGACAATCCAGTATATTAAATCACAGAAAGTGAGAAGAATTGTTTTGGGTTCATCCTAATTGTAAAAGCGGTCCAGAAACCACCTCGCTGTCTCAGAAACAAATACAATCTAGAGGTTATAATTTAAAGAAAATCCAATTTACCTACGTAGGTCACAGATGTCTTCCTACTGCCTTCACCAAAAAGTCAGGGGGAACGACTATGCCAATGACAACCCCAGAGAAGAATCTAGTTCAGCAGATCTCCAAATGCAGCAAAAAAAACCAACAAACAAAACAGAACTATCCAGGCAAGAGAAAATACGCTGAGAGACGCAGAACAAAGAGCAAAGCCAGCTGGGGGTGCGGGGGGGGGGGAGTTTAGACAATGTAAGTAAAGCATTGGGGCACAAACCTTCTGAACAGATTTTTGTTGGCCCTCAACAAAATATTCAGGGAGGACCCTGAGGTATTTTGTGAACAGTATATTCAAAAACAGAATGCACATTTCAAAGTTTTGTACTAACTTTTTAAAATATTTTTCTGGAATTATGATGAGTTGAGCAAAAACATAACCTAACATTAGTAAAACTATATTTTTGAAAGTTAGTTGTCCTGTCAACAAATTTTGCTATTTCTATAATTTAATTGATAGACTTTTGGCAAACAGTTAACATTAAAAAAAAAAGTCTAAGACAGCATTGCTGGTTATCCGAATTTAAAACTCAAGTGACAACTGTCGCCTTAAAACTATTATTGATATAGTAATCCTTATATAAAATAATGAAAGGAAATAGATTTAAAAAAAGAAAAGAAAAATAATGTATGTGTAAAAAATGAGGTTGGCGGGGCCTGGCTCTCAAGATGGTCGGACATGTTTGCTGATAGCTCCAGCAAACCTGAGCTATAAAAGCACATCATTTAAGCTTACTAAAGCTGGCAGCATACCAGAACCGGAGCAAAGTGACCCTTACGTGAAGTGGACACCACTGATCCCGAAAACTGCTTTGAAGGGTTTCTTCCAAGTCCGATACAGCAACTTCCAGAGGTGTGTGGCCTGCTGGCTGGGGGAGGTGGCCGATCCCCGGGCTGAGATCGTGTGGCTCAAAGCGTGGATACTGCAGCCTGGTATTCCCCTCTTTTGGACCGGTGGGGGTTATCCCGGTCCCCACTGGGGAAATTTACATCTCTAAATAACAGACCTGTTGCCTATGTGTGGATCCCACATCCCTCATGGTGCTGTCAGGATGGCCGCCGAGCTACAATCACAGCAGTGCTGAGAGGACTAGAGATGGAGGGAGTCTTTCGACGCCAGATTTGAGGCAATATGCCAGGTATTCTGGCTCCGGATAAGAAACAGATAACTCCCGTCTGCACCTCCTGCCGTGGAGAAGACCGATACCACCGTTCCAGCTGCTCACTCCTCTCCTGGGCTGGGGGCTAACCCGGAGTTTTCTCCATGCTGCCG
>OW240914.1:104354277-104409461 GCA_933207985.1 Pelobates cultripes
GATGCTGTGCACCAATGAACAATGGCGTTATAGCCTCATCACCACTCTGGGGTTCTTCCAGTGTAATAGCTGTACCAATCACATAATAGTGCAATGATAATTAAAGAGGAACACTCACCTTTCTTTTGGTGACAATTTTATTTATTATCATCTCAGTAAGCCCTGTACCTCGGTTATCTGGCACATGAGGCGGAAATTTAAATTGGCACTCCCCCACTCCGAACTGTAGATTTCTTTTGTACATATTCATATATATAAACACACACACAAACATTCATACTTAAATTCATATATACTACAGACACACACTCACATTCATATATACACACAAACACACATTTTTCATACGGACACACATCTGATTTCTGTTTAGGCTTTTATCCCTGGTGTCTAGTCAGGGCCGGTGCAAGGATTTCTGCCGCCCTAGGCAAAAACATAATATGCCACCCCCCATGTAGTGACATCACAGTGCCGGGTTACAAGATATAGTGTGGGCATAAGGGGTTGTAATGGGTGTTAACGGCTATAGTGGGGGTTTAAGGATTAAGTAAGGGCTTAGAAGCAGTAGTGGAGGGTTAGAAGCTAAAGTGAGAGGTTAGGAGCTGTAGGGGGGCTAAATTGGTAGGTTAGGGGCAGAAGTGGGGGTCAGGACCTGTAGTGAGGGGCTAGGGAGCAGTAGTGGGGGGAGTAAGGACCTGTGTTTCTTAACATGGCCCTGAGAAGGTCATACTACATAATGCCAACACTTGAGGATGTTTTGCACAAACTGCCTAAAGCACGGGTTTTTACACTTGTTGATGCAAGAGATGCCTTTCTACAGTGCAAACTGGATGAAAAGAGTAGCTACATGACTACTTTCTGGACTCCCTGGGGCAGAAAGAGATGGCTCAAGCTGCCGTTTGGAGTCTCCATAGCCCCAGGAGTATATCAGCGAAAGCAACATGAACTGTTAAGTGGGCTCCACGGTATTGAACCAATAGCAGATGACATTCTTATAATTGGCTGTGGTAATACAGATGAGGAAGCGGAGCATGACCATGATGAGAAGCTAGTAGCATTATTGGATCGCTGCAGACAGGTAATGCTGAGACTCAGTGTAAAAAAATTACAATTCAAGGTACAAGAAGTCCACTTCCATGGACATATCCTGTCTAAACAAGGCTTGAAAGCTGACCCAGATAAGATTAGAGCCATTGTGGACATGCCACGGCCTGGCAACACTGTCATGTTACATGATATTGCTTTATTATAATGTACTGTTTCTTTAACGTTCATCTTAAGTTTGTCTCTTGTGCCACTCTGTAGTTTGCATGCAGCTTAAGGTACTCCCCTCCCCCTTTCCTGTTTTAGTGTTTTCTATGCTGTACTTTCATATGTGACTTGTATCTCTCCTAACCTGTATGGAAGAATCGTTCTTTTACCTGTCGTAACTGCACATTCTACGGATCATATGACGAATAAACACCGCCAGATCTTCTTTCATGTGAGTTGTGACTGAGTAAACTATCTGGGAAGGTGATTTGGTATGGATAATCTCATCAGGGCAATGAGTGCCATGTGCTCCTGAAAACCACATGCATAGCCTTTGCAGCCGTTCCAGAATAGACACCAAAGCAGTGCAACATTTTATTGGCTTTGTCACATACCTAGCAAAATCCATGCCACATTTGGTGTGTGAACCATTGGGAAGGCTTCTAGATAAAGATGCAGTTTGGCATTGGCTTCCCAAGCTGATCCCAGCTGCCCCAGTGCTAAAATATTATGATGTAAAAAAGCCTGTTACAATACAAAGTGACTCAAGCAAAAATGGCCTAGGATGTTGTCTATTGCAAGAAGGTCATCCAGAGCACTCTCTTCAGCTGAGCAAAATTATGCTCAAATTGAAAAGGAATGTTTAAGCATTGTTTTGCCTGTCAGTGTTTCCATCGTTATCTCTATGGCCGGGATGCAATCATTGCTGAAACTGATCACAAACCGCTAATAGCGATATTCAAGAAGCCGCTTTTATGTACTCCAAAGCATTTGCAGAGCATGATGCTTACATTGCAGAATTACAATCTCAATGTTGTGTACAAGCCAGGATTTGAAATGTACATCAGTGACACCCTAACTAAGCAGAGCTACAATGGAACACGTGGCACCTGGAGGTGAGCATGAGCATCTTGCAGTTTGTTTGTTGCAGCAGGAACAGAATTTCTTTGCCGAAGTCAATCAAGACTATCTTAATGTCACAGATCAGCGGCTACATCAGCTCATACAGCACACATAAAGTGATACAACTTTGCAAGCACTGAAGTCTATAGTTCTGATGGGGTGGCCAGATGAAAAGGATGCAGCACCTGCAATTGTGAAGGAATATTGGCCTTTCAGAGATGAGATCAGCATACAAAATGGTATCTTTACAAAGGTCCAAGGGTCATAGTGCCGAAGTCACTATTTTATTATTATTATGCCATTTATATAGCGCCAACAGATTCTGTAGCACTTTACAATATTATGAGAGGGGGATTTAACTATAAATAGGACAATTACAAAAAACTTACAGGAACAATAGGTTGAAGAGGACCCTGCTCAATAGAGCTTACATTCTATAGGAGGTGGGGTGTAAAACACATTAGGACAGGAATTTGCAGTCAAATAAGGTGGGCGAGAGCAAGAGACAGGTATGTGAGGTAGAGGTTAGTCTTGGAGGCCATAAGCTTTCCTAAAGAGATGGGTTTTAAGGCACTTCTTAAAAGATGCAAGACTAGGGGAGAGTCTGATGTGGCTATTCCACAGGAAGGGAGCCGCCCGCGAGAAGTCCTGCAAGCGTGAGTTGGCCGTACGGGTGCGGACAACGGAAAGGAGGTGGTCACGGGCAGAGCGGAGAGACTGAGAAGGGACATACCTCTGGATCTGTGAGGAGATATAAGAGGGGCTAGAGTTGTTCAGTGCTTTATAGGTGTGTGTGTTAGTACCTTGAATTGACTCCTATAGCATACAGAAAGCCAATGTAAGGACTGGCAGAGGGGTGAGGTGTGAGAGAACCGACTAGAGAGGAAAATCAGTCTGGCAGCAGCGTTCATTATGGACTGTAGCGGTGCAGAACGGCTTTTGGGAAGACCAATCAGGAGAGGGTTACAATAATCCATGCAGGAAATTACTAGAGCATGGACAAGCTCCTTGGTAGCATCTTGCTTAAGAAAGGGGCGGATGTGGGCTATGTTTTTAAGGTGGAATCTACAGGATTTGGCAACATGCTGGATGTGAGGCTCAAAGGTGAGGCCAGAATCAAGTATGATGCCAAGAGAGCGCGCTTGCAAGGATGGACTGATGTGGGTACCACAAACTTGAAGGGACAGCGAAAGAGGAGGATCAGTATTAGGAGGAGGAAAGACAAGGAGCTCAGGTTTAGAGAGATTGAGTTTCAGAAAGTGGGAGGACATCAAGTCAGAGATGGAAGAAAGGCAAGCAGTGACACGTTGCAGGATGGCAGGGGAGAGGTCCGGGGAGGAGAGATATAACGGGGTGTCATCAGCATACAGGTGGTAGTGGAATCCAAAAGAGGTAATAAGTTTGCCAAGAGAGGCAGTATAAAAAGAAAATAGAAGGGGACCAAGGACAGAGCCTTGGGGGACTCCAACCGAGACAGGACGAGGGGAGGAGGTATCATTAGAAAATGAGACACTGAATGAGCGTTGGGAGAGATAAGAGGAAATCCACGAGAGGACAGAGTCACAGAGACCAAGTTATTGAAGAGTTTGAATAAGGAGAGCATGATCAACGGTGTCAAAGACAGCAGAGAGGTCAAGAAGAATTAGTATGGAGTAGTGGCCTTTGGATTTAGCTGCGATTAGGTCGTTAGTAACTTTGATAAGTGCAGCCTCAGTAGAGTGGAGAGGGTGGAAGCCAGATTGAATAGGGTCAAGGAGAGAGTTGGAATTGAGGAAATGAGACACACGAGTAAAGACAAGTCACTAAGAGCAGAGATGTTATGGTGCATACACTCAAGCCACATCGGAGGTGAGGCTTGCTACAGACAAGCTCGTGATACTCTTTACTGGCCCAACACGCAAGGTGAAATCAAAGACTTTGTCAGCAACTGTCCCACTTGCAATGAATATGCACACTCGAAACAAAAAGAAACCACGATGTCACATGAGATACCTACACGTCCTTGGCAGATTGTAAACATGGACTTATTCAACCATGCTGGAAAAGAGTACCTGCTCTTAGTCGATCATTACTCAGACTTCTGGGAAATTTAACTGCTTCCTGACCTGTCCACTGAAACTACAATTAATCGATGCAACTAACTAAACCAACTAAAGTGATTTCAGACAATGGTCCTCAGTTTGCAAGCTTACAGTTCAGGAAATTTGCTACTGAATGGGAGTTTGAGCATGTGACATCTTCACTACGTCATCCACAAGCTAATGGCAAAGCTGAATCTGCTGTGAAAATAGTGAAGAATTTATGCAAAAAAGCTAAAAGTGATGGTAAAGACCCATGGAAAGCCATCTTACATTGGAGAAACACTCCAACAGAGGGTATGGATAGTAGTCCGGCACAGAGACTGATGTCAAGGAGATTAAAGAGCTCATTACCAGTGGCCAACAAGCTACTTGAACCCTCTGTAATACAAGGTGTACCAGAAAAGTTACGACTTAAGAGGCAAGTGTTTAAGGCTAGATATGACGCATCTGCTAGGGATTTACCTGAACTGAATATTGGGGAACACATCCATATGAAACCGCTTCCTGGAGATCGAACAGGTCGCTGGAGAATGGGAACCTGTCTGCAAAAGGTTGCACCACGCTCTTATCTTGTGGATATTGAAGGAACTCTCTACCGACGCAATCGTGTGGATCTGCGAGTGGCTGCCAGACACACCTGGTATTCCAAGGACACACTCACATGTTGGTGAAGAAGAAGTGATACCACAGACTAGTACTAATGACAGTCCTGAGCAAGCAGGACCTGACAGCAGTCAACTTCAAAGCATGCCAGTAAGTGGTGGTGTGATGGGATTTCAACATGGTTCAAAATTTAGTAGGCCTGAAATCCCCATGTGGCATATACAAGTACAGGTGTTTGTTGTATCTGTTAGTTAGTTACATGTAGCCAGGGCCGGACTGGGAATTAAAAGCAGCCATTATTTACCAGCCCCATAATGCTCCGCGCCAGCATAGTGTGCAGATACAGAGTTAGAACAGATAACTTAAAATAAAAAAATACTCCAACGTAAAAAGCGCACTCATAGGCTTCAAAATAAACAAAAGTGCAGATTTATTTTAAGCAGACGTGCCTTTGCATGTAATCAATGTTCCAGTCCAACTATCTTGACATATTAAGGAAAGCTTGTTAATGGGACTGAAATGGTGAATGTATGTAGGGCACAACTGTAAAAAAAAATTATTTTGAAGTCCTGTGGGTGTGCTCTTCACTTTAAATATGTTATTGTGCTGGAGTATGCACCTAGCAACAAGACTGGGCCAATATCTGCTCATTACATATGGTACATATTAATGAAATTTCTCTGTGTATTATGCATATATAAATGTACATTAATATGTGTAAATATAATAGGCATAATATATATATAACTAATACACACATTAATATACATGTCATATACCAGTGGCGGATCCAGAGCCTGATCCCGGGAGGGGCACTTGTAGATTATTTAAATAAGTAGTCAAACCGTTTAAGAACAGTTTGACAACTTACCTGGAGTCTGCTGGGATATGGGGCTGTAGTAGGGTATAGGAGCAGTGGTGCAATGTGTGTAAAAGGTTCAGTGTGTGGGGGCAGTGTGTGAATGTGTATGGTGTGTGTGGGGGCAGTGTGTGAATGTTTATGGTGTGTGTGTGTGTGGGGCCAGTGTGTGTATGGGGCTAGAGTTCACTCTCACTACTGCGACCACCAGGAAGTGGTGAGAGTGAACTCTAGCCCATAGCTCCAGTGCTAGAGTTCACCCTCAAGAGAGCTGGAGCGTTGCCCCGGGTCCTCTCTTTCTCCCCTGCCGGCTGCCCGCACCGTGCCTGCAGAACGGGGAGAGAGATCGGCCGGCAGGGGAAAGCCTCGTGGGGGGGGGGGGGATTGCCCAGTTTCCCCCCTATCCACCAGTGATATAGACTGCCCCTATGTGTGTCTCTTTATCTCCAGCCCCTCTGTGTGCCTTTTTGTCTCCCCCAGTCACTCTGCATGTTTCTTTCTCCCCCTCACTGCTCCTCTGTGTCAATGTCTCCCCTCTCCTTCCCAGTCTCTCTCTTCTCCCTCCCCTTGTGTGTCATTCTCATTTCTCCCTCTTTGTCTCTCTCTTCCCCCTGTCTTTCTCCCCCCTCCCCATCTCTCTTTCTCCCCCCTTTCCCTGTGTCTCTCCCTCCTCCCCATCTCTCTTCCCTCTCCCTTTCCCTGTCTCTCCCTCCTCCCCATCTCTCTTTCTCCCCCCTTTCCTGTGTCTCTCCTCCTCCCTTTCCTGTCTCTCCCTCCTCCCCATCTCTCCTTCTCTCCTCCCTTTCCCTGTGTCTCTCACTCCTCCCCATCTCTTTCTACCCCCTTTCCCTGTGTCTCTCCCTCCTCCCCATCTCTCTTTCTCCCCCTTTCCGTCTTTCCCTCCTTCCCATCTGTCTTCCTCCTCCCTTTCCCTGTGTCTCCCTCCTCCCCATCTCTCTTTCTCCCCCCTTTCCCTGTGTCTATCCCTCCTCCCCATCTCTCTTTCTCCCCATCTCCGTCGCGGTTCCCACAATTCCCAGCACAGGAACCGCGAGGGAGCATGGTAGACATGCTCCTCCTCCTTCAGCCATCAGCATCATCAGTGACAGGAGTGCCGCCGGACCGGCGAAGCTGCCATCCGGCCCGGCGGCTCCAGCCTGGTATCCCGGTGGGCCAGTCCGGCCCTGCATATAGCTAAGATACTGCCATCAATGTACTGAGTATGTGCATCAACTGTAGTCACATTCCTTTGTCCTTAAAAGGAGTCATACGGTCTGCCCATATTAGGTGATCCTGAATATCCTGTTCACTGATTGGTCTAAGGGTATGTGTGAGTGGAGCTATGAATGGGAGGAGTTATTGTTAATAAATAGCCTGTGCAAACTATGCTCTGGGCTCATACCTTTTGAACACAAGTTCGGTGTGAGACCTGATCGGTGTGTAAATAAAAGACCTGTTACTTTCTGAAGACTTGTGTCCATATCTCTATGTGTGGCTTCTGCGGGTTGTTCCTGTTATTCCTCCAATAACAGTGGGAAGAGTCCAGTAACCTCAGAGAGGGCTAAAAGATTATTTGCACAACCTGGACCAGTCGTCATTCGTAGTGGCAGACATTCACAACCACCTGAGAGGCTTAACCTCTAGAATGTGTTTCACATTAGGACAGTGTTTCACATTAATACTAAAAGAGGGAGATGTTATGTTTTGTTTACATGCAACTAACTCTATGGTTTATTCTCTATTGCACGAGTTTCCTGTTGGGGTGTGTACTTCCTTCCTGTGTCTCCTAAACCATGGCTGCTATACACTAATAGTTTGCAGTCTCTTTATTTATATCTCGTGAAACAGTTAGGGGCAATAGTAAGGAATTAGGACTTGTAGTGGAGGGTCAGGGGCCAGTAGTGGGGGTTAGGGGCAGAAGGGAGGGTTAGGGGCAATAGTAAGGGATGGTTAGCAGCAATATGGTGTGTCAAGAGCAATAGTGGGGGGCTAGGGTCAATAGTGGTGGGATAGGGACAATAGTGAGTGTTTGAACCTGTAGTGGGGGGTGGGGGGCAGTAGTGGGGATGTAGGACCTATGGTAGGTGGTTAGGGGCAATGGTATAATAGTGTCAGAATTGGGGGTTATGGTCAGTATTAGGGGGTTAGGGGCAGTAGTGGAGGTTAGGACCTGTGGTGGGTGGTTAGTGG
Organism: Pelobates cultripes; assembly: GCA_933207985.1. Lineage (NCBI taxonomy): Eukaryota > Metazoa > Chordata > Amphibia > Anura > Pelobatidae > Pelobates > Pelobates cultripes. The sequence goes on from OW240914.1 coordinate 104,362,165, forward strand.
CAATAGTAAGAGCTTGGGACCTGTAGTGGAGTGGGGTTAGGGGCAATAGTGGGGGGGTTAGGGCAGTAGTGGGGGGTAGTACCTGTGGTGGGTGGTTAGGGGCAATAGTAGGGAATTAGTGGCAGAATTGGGGAGTTAGGACTTTAGGGGATGTAGGGGGTTAAAAGGGGGCCATGGGGAAGGTTTTAAAAAAATTATATATATATATTTATGTAAAAATTCTTAAACTAAACAAAAACATTTTGTTTCTTCCCCCTCCTTAAGGCTTACCTTGGGCCAGTGTGAAATAACTGTATTGATACAATAATCACCCTAAGATTTTAAAGTGGTAGGTTAGGGGCAGTAGTGGGGTCAGGACCTGTAGTGAGGGGTTAGGGGGCAGTAGTGGGGGGAGTTAGGACCTGTGGTGGGTGGTTAGGGGCAATAGTAAGGAATTAGGACCTGTAGTGGGGGTTCAGGACCTGTAGTGGAGGGTCAGGGTCCAGTAGTGGGGGGTTAGGGGCGTTAGGGGCAATAGTAAGGGATGTATTGCAGCAATAGTGGGGGGCTAGGATCAATAATGGTGGGATAGGGACGCCCCTTCCAAATGTGAGCCCTAGGCCAGCGCCTAATTCGCCTATTAGTGGCGCCGGCCCTGTGTCTAGTGGTTTGTTGCGGGATCAGTCTGCACTCTGATTGCACAGCTTCCTGCAGCTCTGTACTATTCCACTTTTAACACAACAAATTATCCAACTAAAATTCTAAAAAACATTTAATTATTTAATGCTGTTCCTTTTGTTGTAGTATTTCCACATTTAAAAAAAATGTTTTTTACTTACCTGCATTCATGATGTTTTTGGCATACTGAGCTCCTCCTGAACCGACCCAGCACCACCATTTGCTCGCCTTCGTGGGCATAATGGGCGTCGTTCGCATTACCGCCATTAAAAAGCTGGCTGTGAGAACAACCTACAGGCAGGTACTTACGCAGATAGACATCGGCATAGAGTGATGTTTTCTACATAAATCTGTACATTTGCTTGTTATTGTCCTATTTATAGTTAAATCCCCCCTCTTATAATATTGTAAAGCGCTACGGAATCTGTTGGCGCTATATAAATGGCGATAATAATAATAATTTGCTATTGAGTTGGTTAGCACAATCTATAGATGCAATCTGAAGAGCAATTTATCTAAGGTAAGTATAAAATGGCATTCCAGATACTCGCTAAGATACAAGGGGCAGATGAAAAACTGAAAAAAAAACATGACCACTTTAACACAGCAATGTGATTAGAAATATGTTTCCCACCCCCTGTCAGAACATGTATACTTAAGAAGACATCGAAAATTCGGTTCCACCCAATCCTACATATTCATATGACCTCATCTTGCATGTCCTTTAAGGACTAGACCCCAAATGATCTAAAATAAAGAATGTTGTGTTAGTTCCTTTTGGAACTGTGTGTCCTGTTTGAATTTGTAACAGAGTTGTTGTACCTGTTGGCTGACTGCACAGTCCTTGTAGCCCATGACAAATAAGAATGCTTGGCCTGAGCGCCACAAGTGCCACTGTAAAGGCAGTAGTTAATTACAGTAGAGGCAAAGGTGTGGATACCTGCCTGGGAAAAGCAGAGGGAATGATACCTGCTCGTAAAAAGAAAGCTGCAGTCTGGTTGGTTGGAAGAGTTTCTGAGAGTTTCGGTGCGGCGACTGGAGCTGAAGCGTTCCAGGGTCCGGAAAGCAGCTAAGAAGCAAACTTGGTGGAGTTACTCAGTCGGAGTACTGGAACTTCGTCACACAGGGGTCAGCAACCTATGACACTGAAGGTGCCTTTCCACGATACTCAAGGCTGCCAGAGACAAATAGGCTTTGGCCTATTAGGAGTTCCAGTGGATGATTGCAGGTGGTGAGGGACAATCCTCAATTTACCATTGCAGCATCTCAGATCACTTCATCCCAGCACTTGCAAATGTGTATCCACACTAGAGTAGAGCAGCTCCTGTCCTTGACCTGTACCTGGCCAGCCCAGTCCCCACTGTACCCCAGGGAAGCCAAACGAAATGCTAGATAAATACAGAGCTGCAAAAGAAGCCTCCCCTTCATACAAATAATACAAACAGCACAAACACACATAGTGCCCACAAATACAACATCACAGACAATCCACATACATGCACACAGCCGCACAAGCAGCCTCTCACATGCAATACCCACACATACACACACCACCAAACACAACAACATATCCAGACACACAATTCCTCAAGCAGTCCCTACACCGCTCACATTCATAGGTACACAATACCACAAGTTACTTGTGAACATATACAATAAGGATGTGCATGGGCAAAAAAAAATCGGTCTGGTTTGGCATTCCGAAACTCTGCACTTCGGCAATTTGGTTTGTCATTTCCGAAATTTGGGACTTCGGCAATTCGGTTCGGCACTTCCTAAATTCGGGACTAAGGGTAAGTGTGGGGTTAGGAGTAGGGTTAGGGTTGGGTTAGGAGTAGGGTTGTGGGTGGACCCAGGGTCCAGACTTTCAGCTGTGCAAGGGGCCCCAAAATTTCTGATGGTAGCCCTGACATTGGGAATGTGGGGTCTGGGCCCCGTACATCTGTATCGGTTGTACCCCCATATTGGCGACCATGGTCACAGGATCAAATGCACCCAGACATTAAATCTTAGCTAGGGCATCGAAGCTTCATAGTTCATGTTATTAAATGCAAGTTTCTGCAGAGGTGGACATGTTAAGATAGGCCAGTCTATATTCACAAGACTCGTTGGAAGGACCACACAGAAAAGAGGACTTCCAAACTGGAGAATTAATGAGATTGATGCTTCTGTCTCATCTTGGGAGTGAGTGCTTTCCTAAACTTTAGTCAGAGATAATGTCCCCATAATCAGTAGCTTCCCCCTACAGCCCCAACATACAAACAAATGAAGTGACTTGTAATAAGTGAAATCTTCCACCACATCAAACCGCCTTCCAGAGAGGAATTCTGCCAGAATGTGCTTTATATGTTTAATAACCCCTACACCTCCCCCCTCCCCCCCACCCTCACCCCCCTTCCCAGCTCTGTGTTCTTGCCTTCAAATGAATGTGAGCACATTCACTGCATACTTTAATCAGAAGGCTTCACATTTGGAGATTCAGAAGGGTGAAGTAAAATTGACAACTTGGGGAATGTGGATTATTAATTCTTTTTTGTTTTTTATGTTGCAGTCAGCGTGGTCCGTGAGGCGTCCTACTGTGCTCTGCATGAGATCATTGCTCTGGTACTACCACTTCTGCCAAAATGATAGAAATTCCTGCCGTTTCCTCTGGAACTGAGCATCTCATTCAGAACTAGAGATTACTTCATACCAAGCACTGCACCTGGGGAAAAGAGGTGAACAGGCCAAAAATAATTGGGATGGGGGTGTACCCTGCCAAATGTCAGAAATCTACTGTTACAGAGAAAAGGGGATAAGTGGCCTGGAATTTGTAAATTAACATAGAAATGCTATATTGGTAGGTTAGAAATCATTAGTTAATTGGAATATTAGTCTTGTTCTGTTACTAGAGCCCAGGATGAGAGGAAGATTTGAGCTACAAAGTATTAACAGCAAGTATTAAAAACGTACTTGACTAATTAAGTTTATATTTTTCTTTCTGTATTCATCATTCCGTTTGTATTACCATCCAGCATCTCTGTGTTTGGCGGTACCATCCTGAACTATGGGGTTATCTAGAATGCACCAAATCTGCAACTAAAGGGTGTGATTTGCAGCCATAATTTTTTATGTGCCTGAAATACGTGCTAGAGACCATTGTTTTTAGAATCAAGGAATATATATATTGATTTTCTCACTCGTCTTGGGTGGTATATATTTTTTGTGTATTCCTCATTCTACCAAAGGCCTAAGAGTCTGAGGGTCCTGCACAGTACGTGTTCCTAGAACTTCACTCTTCAGGACAGGGACCTCAGATGTCCCACCTGGAATCTGCTGAAGCCACTCCCCCAACCTGTGGTCACATCTTTGAGTGCCTTGGTTGTGCTTCTAGGTGTATGCTGTCCCTGGTAACATCTTGCATTCGGCTACTATGTTCTGGTTTGGCTCAGAGGCCTCTTTCTACAAAAAGTCTGCACTGTGGGTCTTTCCTGTTGTGGTAGACACCTGCTGCTATTAATCTGGTGCTGAGTGCCTGTTCCTGAGCTGCTAGGATTAGTGCCTCCAGGGCCGGCGCTTCCATTAGGCCAATCAGGCAGTGGCCTAGGGCGCTCTTCAGGAGACACCGCCCGCAGGGGCTGTAACACTCTGGATCGGCTGAGAACATGCTGAAACTGAAACAAAAGGATTAATGTTAAAGGAAAGGGTGTGACAACAAAATACAAACATTTAAAGGAATCTAGGAGTCTGGGAATTGTAGGAACGGAATAGAGGAATGAACCCAGAAAACCCAGCATAAAGAAAATCAGACATAGAATATAAAACCAGAAAAACTAAACAAGAATTGTAAAAAGAGTACTGGATACCAGAAGCCAAGGCCAGACATCTCCGCAGAACAGAACAGGATGTGACACCCTGCTCCTCCCAAGACAGTACCTCCAATCCGGACAGCCTGTCCAGTGCAAGATCAGAGCTGCCCTGTATCCAGTTCCTGAACTGCTTCTGGGATGGACCACAGACACAAACTGCAAGCATGGCAGCAAAGGAGGTTCCTTTACTCTGTGAATGGGCTCCTTCCAGTCCTCCAGGCCCCACCTGACTATGTGAGTCTGCTGTGTGTATGTATGTATGTATGGGTGGGGGAGGAGGGGTTGGGGTGTAAGTATATATATCAGGCAGCGTGTATAGGTAAGTGTATATATCAGGTTGTGTGCGTGAGTAAGTGTATATATCAGGCAGTGTGTGTGTGTGTGAGTAAGTGTATATATCAGGCAGTGTGTGTGTGTGTGAGTAAGTGTATATATCAGGCAGTGTGTCTGTGAGTAAGTGTATATATCAAGCAGTGTGTGTGTATGAGTAAGTGTTTATATCAGGTAGCGTGTGTGTGTGTGTGTGTGTGTGTGTGTGTGTGAGTAAGTGTATCTATCAGGCAGTGTGTGTAAGTGTATATATCAGGCAGTGTGTGTGTGAGTAAGTAAGTGTATATATCAGGCAGTGTGTGTGTGTGTGTGAGTAAGTGTATATCAGGCAGTGTGTGTGAGTAAGTGTATATATCAGGCTGTGTGTTTGTGAAAATAAGTGTATATATCAGGCTGTGTGTGTAAGTAAGTGTATATATCAGGCAGTGTGTGTGTATAAGTAAGTGTAACCAACCTGGCCATTTTCGATGTAAAAATATTTGACCATGTAACTTTCAAAAACGCTATAAAATCTGTACATGGGGGGTATACTGTTATACTCAGGAGACTTTGCTGAACACAAATATTAGTGTCTCAAAACAGGAAAATGTATCACAACAATTATATAATCAGTAAAAGTGCTGTTTGTGTGTGAAAAATGCAAAAAAAGTCACTTTCACTGACAATATCATCGCTGTGATATGTTTTACTGTTTTGAATCACTAATATTTGAGTTCAGTGAAGTCTCCCGAGTAAAACAGTACCTCCCATGTACAGGTTTTAGGGTGTCATAGAAAGTTGCAGGGTAAAATACAGTGCTAGCAAATTAAATTCTCTCTCTTTCGGCCTGGGTTGGCAGGCAGGTCCCTCAAATTGCAATTAATAAAATTACTTAATTATGTAAAAATATTACATATACACACGTAGAATTTAAATATATATGCATATTTATATATTTGAAGTCTACATGTATATTTATATAATTATTTATGTAATTTTGTATATGGACATATGTATATTTCGTATTATTTTTATTTATTTATACATACATAGATATAAATACAATTTCATTCTAAGTGTATTTTGATATAAATATATATATTTTAATATCAAAATACAGTTAGAATAAAATTTTATATAGATATAATTTTTTAAAATTTTTATTATTATTTTAAAAAAATGTTATTTAATTTACTTATTATTTGTGTTTTATAATAATATGTGTAATTTAATTATAAGTGTATTTTTATATTAATATGTGTACATATTAATATAAAAATACACTTAGTATGACATTATATATATATATGATATATAGACATATATGATAAATATATATGTCTATATATCATATATATATATACACATATATAATTTTTTTTTATTAACATTAACTTTTTTATTTATTTTTTATTTTACACTAGCAGGGAGACTGCCTGTCAGCACAGGCACTCCCCATGCAGGCTCCTAATTCGCAGTGGGGAGACTATCTGGGCTGCAGGCTGTACTAGCGTGTGCCTGCCTTCCACCTTTCTCAATGAGCTGAACTAGAGCTCAATGCGAAACATATGAACGCTGTGATTGAGTGTGCATGCGCACAATTGCGGCTTCAGCACAGAGGCTTCGTCTCCATTAGAAGCCTCTTATTGGAGTATTACCTGAAAAAGACTCGGGGCTTGCAGAAAAACATGCTGCAAAAATAAAAGCATATTTTCTTTCAGGATATTAAATCGATAATAACAATAAACAGTGAAATGTTCAGTTTAGTGTTTAGTGAATAAACTTGTAACGCATGAGGGGGCGGCAGAATGGATCTTTGCCTAGGGTGGCAGAATTCCTTGCACCGGCCCTGAGTGCCTCAGTGCTATCTTTCAGTCCCGCCACTGATAGGATTTAGTAATGGGAGCTACATCCACTATCTGCCAGGAGTACATCCCATGGAGAGGTTTGTCTTGCCAGGGAACCTCCTCCTTTTCTGAATCCTCTGTCTGGGGTTGTCTCAGGCATTCCCTTAGCATGTTATCTTTGGGAACCATCTTCGTAATGCAGTTGTGGATGCTCTGTGTTTCATCCAGGACTGTGACCTTGACACTCATCAAGCAACAACCTCCTTCCTTCTGGCTGGTGTACAATCTCTGGGTGCTGGATTTTGGGTGGAATTCTACATTTATAGTGAGTAGTTTCTGGGTTTTGACATCCATGGTGACCAGCTCTTCTCTTGGCCAGGTTATTATTCCATATGTGTACCTGATGACTGGTATGGCATTTGTGTGGTTGTCTTGGATCTTGATCTTGCCATTGAGCTGGGACTTCAGGATTTGTCTGACTTTCTGGAGGTACTTTCTATCCTCCTTGCCTCTTCCTTATGCTTGCCATGTCCTTTTGGTACCCCCAGGTATTTGTAGCGGTTCTATAGATCTCCTATTTGACCTTCTGGTTATTGAACTCTTTCAGTCCTAAACATCTTCCCTCTTTTTGCTATCATCAGCCAACACTTATTTAGTCCGGGCGACATTCCAATGTCCTTGGCATACAGCTTGATGTCACAGAGTAGGTGGCTGATGGTAGTTCCATTCTTGAACCTGTATCTGTATCCACTCTTTATGATGATCTGGGGGTTGAGGACTATGCAGAATAGTGCAAAAATGGGGATAGTGCATCACCTTGGTAAATGCCACATTTGACATTCAATAACTTGTGTTATTGTCCTGAAATTGGCTTCTACCGTTGTTTTCATGTTCTAGATGAAGGCTCTTATTGCCTTGTTGACCTTGTATAGGGCAAAGCATTCCAGTATTCATGTGTGTGGCATTGTGCCATAGGCTTGCTTGTAGTCAATCCAGGCTCTGCACAGATTGGTCTGTCTGATCTTAGAATCCCATGTGACTGCTTGGTCTACCAGCAGCTGGTGTTTTGATCCTCTGGTGTGTTTTTTTTAATCCCTTTTGAGTGTTGCTCATATACTGACTCATATGCCCATCAATTTTGGAGGCTATGATGCTTGACATGGCTTTCTATGTTGTGGTGAGACAGGTGGTTGGTCAGTAGTTACATGGTGTTGTTCACTTCTGAGAGTCCTTCATGACCAGTATTGTTCTGCCTTGTGTTAGCCAGTCAGGGTGGGAGCCTTTTGCTAGTATCTGGTACGCTTGTGCTGCTAGTCGTTGATGCAGCATCGTTAATTATCTGGGATATCTCCCACTGTGATGGTGACTGACTGGTTCCTGTTCTGGAACATGCAGTGACTTGCTTTCATGTTTAATAGCTACTGGGCCTTGGTGTTATGTGATGCTTCCTTTTCCCAGATGTTCTTCCATGCTGTTTAGTCTCTGCTTTGTTCACCTGTGTACCTTGGATGGTTCTTTGGAATGGTTTGTTCCAGTAGCCAATTTGTTGTCAGATTTCCCTTTTTCCCTAGCATTTGACGTGGACCTTGTTAATGGACGAAAAATTCCGTAATTTAGTAAAGTTACCCCCAGATCGCCACAATCGCGGCGATCACGGGGTTAATGTTCCTCCAGTCTGCCTATGTATCAGAGACAAACAGAGAGCACCCGATTGTGCTGTTCCTGCACCTGTGCCTGGCAGAGCAAGCACATGTGCTGCAGGGACCATTATCCGCCTCCTTACTCTTCCGCGGTCAGTGTGAAGTGCAGGGAGACGGATCAGCAGTAATGATCTTCTCCCTGTAAAAAAAAATAAAGTTAATGTAAAATCCCACCCCCCTTTTCCCTGCTTTATTAAAATTAACCCCTTCCCTGCCATTTGATCACTGACTACAGTGATCAAAATACAGATCACAGTATTTTACTTTAATCTGATTTTTATTTTAATCCCTGAGGGTTAACTTTTTTTTTAACCCTCATGGGAATTTGGTATTAGGCTAGCTAGGGGTTAATGGTAAAAAAAAGTTTTTAAAAAAGATTTAAAAAGTTTTTTAAAAACTGTCTTAGTAACCTTTGAAAAAAGTAAAAAAAAATCCCACCCCCTTTACCCAGTCCTAATCAAATTGAAACCCTTCCCTGCCAGTTGATTACTACCTACAATGATCAAAATACAGATCACAGTATTATACTGTGATTTTATTTATTTTATTTTTTTTTTTAACCCTCAGGGGTTTCATTTATATAATTAATTAAAGTATTTTAAAATTATATATTTTGCTAGCTGGGGTGGGTGGGAGTTATGGGAAATCGGGCAATTTACTGTTAGTGCTGCTTACTGCTAGTTAGGGTTTAACGGTAAAAAAAAAAAGTCTATAAAAATGTTAAAAGCATAAATAAGTGAAAAAATTAAGTTTAAAAACAAATGCTAATAACAACTACACTTGGTACAAAATAGGAAAAAAATGGTCCCACACTAAGGTTCAAAATATGCCTTTTGAATTACCATGGGGTGCCTTTAAAAAATAGTATGTGTTTGTGGGGTAGTTTGAATAACCAACCAGCTAAACTACTTTAAAATGGAACATGGACCCAGCATAAAAAGTCAAAGTTTGAAAAAAACTGGAATGGCTGTGTCTTCAATGTCCAAATATACCTGGCACTCTGACCGGGTACCTCAGTCAATCGCTGCTTCCTAGTACTTGCGAGCACCATAAGCACTGTACTTGAACACCATAACCACTGTAAACCCCACGAGTCCAGAGAGCGTAACAGGAACAGCTCTTATGAGAGCTAGTGATTATACTCAGGAGAGTATTGTGATTTTAGCAATCCCCAGAGTGAATATAGCTCCAAACATGAGCCAAGACTTGAAGGGGTAAACAAATTTCAGTTTAATGGGAGCCACACTTGGCCTTATATGACAATCCCCATGCAAGGGATAAGCTCACATGGACCATGTGGGAAACTGATTTGCAACTTCACAGACCAATAACTATAAGTTTACAAGGCCCAACACTCCCACACACAGCACACAATCCCTCCCCTCTACCTGGGAGATAATTGGATCAGTAACTGTACTAATTCTAATCCAATTATCTCCAAGCACAGAAAAAACATACTTTTTAAAAACACCCTAATAGTACCCTAAAAATACATAAAACCCCACAAATGTTACATCACCTTAGGGACAGCCCCGATCTAGTGACCAACATATCCAAAAACCACCCAGATCAGTTCAGGGGTTCAGGAATTTCCTGGAAGTCTTATTTTTGACCGACCGGGCACATGGTCCTATGCCCAAAACAGTTCCGTGGAATCAGGGCTAACAGTCGGTCTCTCTGTCTGGAGTACAAAAGTACATAACTCACATGAACAGAGCCTTTTCAAGTGCATTGGGCAAGGTATATTGCAGGGCCCATAGTCCGGAGGCAAGAGGCTGACCAGCAGACCCCTGACGAGGTTCAGTTCCTCACACCTGGCAAGGGTACATATGGGGGTATTGATGTACTCAGAAGACATAGCTGAGCAACATATGAAGAATTAAACTGCCATAGCACACATACGGTTTGCAAAATTTACTGTGCAAACTCACTTTGTACAAGCTAGTGGAAGAAATTATCCCACTCTAAGGTTTGAAATATGTCTTTTGAAATACCCTGGGATGTCTTCTTTAAGAAATTATATGCCTTTATGGTGTAGTTGGAATATGTAGCCTGCTAAGGTGCTCCAAAAGTGGGACACGGACGCATCTAAACCCTCCATGAAAATTCTCACTTAAAAACCTGAACTTGTCACAGCTCTTTTACAGCACTGTACCTTTACAAAATAGTATCCAGGTCATACATTGGGCCTATTGCTTTACTCAGAAGATGTAACTGAGCATAATTTGGGGGATTTTATGACAGTGGCACATATCAAGTGTAAGAAATATGTATGTAAAAATGCAATTTTTTTCCCCTCACCACAAACAACTGAGATAAATTGGTGAAAAAATGGTGACAAGTTAAGGCACAATGCACACCATATATGTTACCCTGGGGTGTCTGCTTTATCAAATGGAAGCCCTTTGTGGGGTTATTTGAACAGTCAAACTGCTATAACACCCCAAAATGAGACATAGGCCCTTCAAATCCACCTATGAAAATTCTAACTATAGAAACTGAAATAGCCTTGTCTCTTATATGGCATTGCAGCTTCACGGAATAGTGCCAAAGGCATACAATGGGGGTATCATTATACTCAGCAGATGTAGCTATACACAATATGGGGTTCTGTCCAGGAATAGCACACACCAGCTTTACGAAATACACATTACAAAAACCTTGTTATATGTGTATATGCCAAAATAGAGAAAAAACACAATTTTACGCCAATATTTAGGAGAGATTGGCAATGAAATGTCTACGTAAAAATTGTCAAAATAACATTAGGTAAAGAGCTTGGGATGTCTACTTTATATAAATATATACTTTTGTGTGGCAATTTTGTTTTCTGTGATGGCTACTAAACCTACAAGACAAACATACTAACTTCTAAAAGTGTTCCACATTGACATTTTATTTTAGTCCTTGTATTTTGTGACCTGTAACTTTCAAAATAAGCTGAAATCCTGTACATATTTATGTACTCTATAAATCAAGACACATAAATCAGTTTATTTTGAATTACTTTTTCTCAGCTGGACATATTATGCAAACACTATTATTGCCAAAACTGTGAAAAAAATGTATTTTGGGGGTATTTCTCCCCATTGTATGGCTTTTTTTTTTTTTTTATAAATTATGAGAATTTATGTATGTTGCAAGACAAAGTATGTGAACCCTTTGAAATGATCTGGATTTCTGCACAAATTGGTCATAAAATGTGATCTGATCATCATCTAAGTCACAACAATAGACAATCACAGTCTGCTTAAACTAATAACACACAAAGAATGTAATGTTGCCATGTTTTTATTGAACACACCATGTAAACATTCCCAGTGCAGGTGGAAAAAGTATGTGAACCCCTAGACTAATGACATCTCCAAGAGCTAATTGGAGTGAGATGTCAGCCAACTGGAGTCCAATCAATGAGATGAGATTGGAGGTGTTGGTTACAGCTGCCCTGCCCTATAAAAAACACACACCAGTTCTGGGTTTGCTTTTCACAAGAAGCATTGCCTGATGTGAATGATGCCTTGCACAAAAGAGCTCTCAGAAGACCTACGATTAAGAATTGTTGACTTGCATAAAGCTGGAAAGGGTTATAAAAGTATCTCCAAAAGCCTTGCTGTTCATCAGTCCACGGTAAGACAAATTGTCTATAAATGGAGAAAGTTCAGCACTGCTGCTACTCTCCCTAGGAGTGGCCGTCCTGTAAAGATGACTGCAAGAGCACAGCGCAGACTGCTCAATGAGGTGAAGAAGAATCCTCAGCTAAAGACTTACAAAAGTCACTGGCAAATGCTAACATCCCTGTTAGCGAATCTTTAATATGTAAAACACTAAACAAGAATGGATTTCATGGGAGGATACCACAGAGGAAGCCACTGCTGTCCAAACAGAACATTGCTGCATGTTTACAGTTTGCACAAGAGCACCTGGATGTTCCACAGCAGTACTGGCAAAATATTCTGTGGACAGATGAAACCAAAGTTGAGTTGTGTGGAAGAAACACACAACACTATGTGTGGCGAAAAAAAGGCACAGCACACCAACATCAAAACCTCATCCCAACTGTGAAGTATGGTGGTGAGGACATCATGGTTTGGGGCTGCTTTGCTGCGTCAGGGCTTGGACGGATTTCTATCATCGAAGGAAAAACGAATTCACAAGTTTATCAAGACATTTTGCAGGAGACTTAAGGCCATCTGTCTACCAGCTGAAGCTCAACAGAAGATGGGTGTTGCAACAGGACAATGACCCAAAGCATATAAGTAAATCAACAACTGAATGGCTTAAACAGAAGAAAATACGCTTTCTGAAGTGGCCCAGTCAGAGTCCTGACCTCAACCCGATTGAGATGCTGTGGCATGACCTCAAGAAAGCGATTCACACCAGACATAATATTGCTGAACTGAAACAGTTCTGTAAAGAGGAATGGTCAAGAATTACTCCTGACCATTGTGCACGTCTGATCTGCAACTACAGGAAACGTTTGGTTTAAGTTATTGCTGCCAAAGGAGGTTCAACCAGTTATTAAATCCAAGGGTTCACATACTTTTTCCACCTGCACTGTGAATGTTTACATGGTGTGTTCAATAAAAACATGGCAACATTTCATTCTTTGTGTGTTATTAGTTTAAGCAATTTGTGCAGAAATCCATATCAGTCCAAAGGGTTCACATACTTTTTCTTGCAACTGTATATGTGACATCGAAATAAAGCCCTTTTTGCCCTCTAAAGAACTGTATATAATATGTGTTGGTGCAATAATTAAGAGAGATGCAAATTACGGTTGAACACAAACAGCAAAAAATGAAAAAATGGCTTGTGTCCTTAAGGGTAAGACAAGCTTTTGAAGCTGTGTCGTTAAGGGGTTAATCACCTATTTTGAAATACACAGAATATGCCAGGACGTAGGTACGACATAGGTTACTGTGTTACCCGATTTGTTATTAATCACACCTCTGGTGGTGTTAGAGCCCAGGATGAGTCTGACAGAAATATGTTTTACCCTCCAGTGAAAATAGCAGATCACAATTTAACCAGTTGCATATTACATAATGTGGCTTTTCGTTAACCAGAATTCCAGGATTGTACTATTATGATGACGGAAAGTCATGATTTTATTAAAGACACTGAGGCGAGTATTATGCTGCACTCTTTCTTTACTTCCCTTAGCAGCAAAGAAATAACAAATTTAAAAAAATAAAAACAGGTATAAACATCATAATGACAATATCCGCCTAGTAACATGAACATTCAATCAGCAACATCCTTACCCTACAGTAGGCGGAACATCGATGAACAATGATGCAATCATGGAATGGCAGCATACTTAGAAACCTAATCACCTGACTGTCAATGACAATGACTCTTAGAAATGTAATAGGATGAAAACATAACAGTCTTAGGATACTAACGACATCTAAAGGTCCCCTTGTTAAACTGCACCTTATAGCTATGCAGGCATATAATGACAGCCATACTGCTTAAAACTAAACTTACCATCGAGGACAGGTCCGCCCTATACCAGAACCGCTCAAAGGCGGGTGGGTGGGATAATACTCCGTGTCTTTAATAAAATCATGACTTTCTGTCATGAGAATAGTAAAATCCTGGAATTTTATTAAAGACATGGAGGCTCCTATTATGCTAGTTCAAAGCTGTGAAATCACAGCTTCTGCAAAATGTTGGATTGGTGTAAAGTAGAAATTACAGAAAGTAGACTCCGAGGACCAATCAGCCGCTTTTAATATCCTCCAAACCACAGCCAGCAAAGGAGGCTTTAGAAGCCATAGCATTGCAAATCGAATAAGGAGAAAAAATTGAAATATCAGTACCTGCCATTTGAGCCATTTGACCCAACGAGCCAAGGTAGGGGAGCATACCAGAGCATGCGGGTTACGGAAGGAAATAAAAAGTTGGGGGTCTGATCCTGTCTGAAGGGGGGCGGTACGTGCTTCGTAAACACGTAGACACGCCACCGGACAGAGCTGTGGTTTCATGGAAAAAGCTGGGTATTAGACCGACTGGGAATGCGATTTTGTCCTCTGTGAAATGTCAAAAACTCGACATCGAGTGCCCTAACTTCTGATACTCTTTTGCATGAAATCAAACAAAACAGCATAACCGGTTTAGCCGAGATTTGTTTCAGGGATAAAGACTCATTGTCTGGCCAATCTGTAAGAAACTTTAGCACCGGAAAAATGTCCCATAAGGAGGAATAGCGAGGCAGAGGCAGCCTTGAGAAATGAATGCCGCGGAGAAGACGACAGACAAATGGGTGACGTCCAATCGGGGCACCGTCAATACCGGCATAGCCAGCTGAAATAGCTGAGCGGTAGAGGTTTACCGTCCAATATGCTTTTCCGTTATCATAAACGAAAGTCAAAAGTTGGAGGACAGTCCTCACAGGAGTTGATAGGGGATCCACACCCCGTGCCACGCACCAATCATGTGCGCCAAGCAGACTTGTAAGACTGTCTCGTGTCGGGTGCCCTTGCACCCTCGATAAGTCTAAGAGTCGATTGCGAAACTCCCTTGATCGACCAGGGACCCTGGAAATTAGCCACGACATGAGGCGGAAGAGGCCCTGGAGGATCAATGGATAGAGGGTCCTGTCCGGGTCCCATAGGAGAGATTGGGAGTCCGGGAGAAGCCAGGGACGATCTATAGCCATCTCCAGTAGAGGAAGGGAACCAAGGTTGCGACAGCCAAAGGGGGGTTACTATCACTAGACAACCTGATTGGCGTCGCAGATGGAGGAGGCAACGAGGGATGAGGGCATGTATAACTCCTGGCGATGGACCAGTCCTGGGAGAATGCACTCGTAGCCAATGCCACAGGGTCCGGAAAAAGTTCGGAAGCTGGGCTGCCAATGAACTTTTGGCAAACTTATTGCTAAATGACCCCCTAGATCCCAAATGCAGTGGAAGATTTGGGGATCGAGGTACCAGTCGCTGGAATCTCGCAGGTGGCGGGAGTACCAATCCACTGTAATGTTGGACAACCCTTGTATATTTTCAGCTCTGACAGCAATATTGTGCTGAAGACAAAACTACCAAAAGTCTCGGGCCAAATTCGCCAAGACTTTGGATCTTGTGCCTCCTAGATGATTGATATAACAGACAGCTGAGATGTTGTCCATTTTCAATAGGATTGAACACTGGGACAGGGTCAGGGAGCAGTGGCATCTCTAGGATTCATTTTTAGGGGGGGGCACACGGAGGGCCAGGGACAAAAGTAGGGGGGCACATTTAACCCCGCCCTCGCCGCAGTTTGACTCCGTCCCTGTCGCATGTTAAGCCCCGCCCCCGACACAATGTGTTTTGTTTTTTTAATAATCCCTGGTGGAGGATTCATTATTTTCCACCAGGGATTATTAAAAAAAAAAAACACATTACCCTTGATACAGTGCCATAGTTGCCAACATTTGAAAAAAATTCCAAGGACATTTTACAGCACAGCTATCAATTACTGTCTGGGTATAATATCCCTGGACAGTCAGTGCTCTCTGTATAATACAGGGTTGTGTGTATAATACATTGGGACACTCCGTGCTCCCTGTATATTGCTGCTCTCTGTATAATACAGGTCTGTTTGTGTATAATATCCCAAGACAGAGAGCAGCACTAAACAGGACTGACTGTCCCGGGATATTATACAGGCACAGGCCTGTATTATATAGAGAGCAGCACTATACAGGAAGCACTGACTATCCCGGGATATTATATACACACAGATCTGTATTATACAGATAGCTGAGCATATACCCCATGTCCCAATCTCTAGACTACTAGTACCTGTCAAC
Source organism: Pelobates cultripes (assembly GCA_933207985.1). NCBI lineage: Eukaryota > Metazoa > Chordata > Amphibia > Anura > Pelobatidae > Pelobates > Pelobates cultripes. Next base: position 104,378,321 of record OW240914.1, read on the forward strand.
AGCAGCTCCCAGACGCGTGTAACAGGGCTAAAGTGTGCGGCAGCTCACACAGACGATTCAGCGGTAAAGTGCACTCGCTGGCAGAGCCAAACTGGGAATCCCTGGGAATCCAAAGCAGCCCTGGAAAAAAAAATGTATGCCATTCCTACAAATCAATATATATATATATATAGAACATAATAATGGCACTCACCCTTGCTTCAAAGAAGTAATAGTCACTGTGCCCTGGTGCAGACCTATGCTGATAAATAGTATAGTTGAAAAAGGATGCACTCAGAGGTCTTTTAAGAAAAAATATAGTTTTATTTAATCCATATAAGGTTTACAAATGACTTGATCTAGTCATTTGTAAACCTTATATGGATTAAATAACACTATATTTTTTCTTAAAAGACCTCTGAGTGCATCCTTTTTCAACTATACTATATATATATATATATATATATTACAGTAAGCACACAAGCTCACTGACATGCGCAAATAGGCTTACTGACAGACAAACCTCTCTGACTCACACACAAGCTTACTACAGACAAACTCACTTGTATAAACAGAAGGCTCACTACAAAGAAGTTCAGGGACACACACAAGCTCACTAAAGACAAGCTCACTGACACACACATGCTCACTAAATAGAAGCTCACTGACACACACAAGCAGTACCATTTTAACAGAGTTAAGGGCCCCTGGGCAAAGCAATGCACTGGGGCCCTTCCTACACAACAACTCACAGGAATTTTAATTATTGATAGACTGCGGAGTCCATACACACACACAGACTGCTGAGTCACACACACACACACAGACTGCTGAGTCCATACACACACACACACAAACACACAGACTGCTGAGTCCATACACACACACAGACTCTGCTGAGTCCGTACACACACAGAGACTCTGCTGAATCCATACACACACACACACAGACTGCGGAGTCCATACACACAGACTGCTGAGTCCATACACACACACACAGACTGCTGAGTCCATACACACAGACTGTTGAGTCCATACACACAGACTGTTGAGTCCATACACACACACACAGACTGCTGAGTCCATACACACACACACACACTGCTGAGTAAATACACACACACAGACTGCTGAGTCCATACACACACACACAGACTGCTGAGTAAATACACACTCACAGACACACACACAGACTGTTGAGTTCATACACACACACACAGACTGCTGAGTAAATACACACTCACAGACACACACACAGACTGTTGAGTTCATACACACACACACAGACTGCTGAGCAGTGGCTGATCCAGAGCCTGATCTCGGGAGGGGCACTTGTAGATTATTTAAAGAAATAATCCAGACACAATAACCACTACAGCTCAGTGTAGTGGTTATGGTGTCAATAGTGCCCGGACCCCCTCCCAGAGTAAGTAGTCAAAACATTTAAGAACAGTTTGACAACTTACCTGAGGTCTGCTGGGAAATGGGGCTGTAGTAGGGCATAGGAGCAGTGGTGTGTGTGAGTGGTGCAATGTGTAAGGGGTGCAGTGTGTGTGTGTGTGTGTGGGGGACAGTGTGTGAGCAGTGCGTGTATTTGAAGGTTGTAGTGTGTGAGTGAGGGCGCAAGTGTATGTCAGGGATGCAGTGTATGTGTGGGACAGTATTTGTGTGTAACAATTGCAGTGTGTGTGTGAGTATTGCAGTGTATGTGTGAGCGTGGGCAATGTGTGTGTATGGGGCGGCAGTGTATGGGAGCAGTGTGTGAATGGGGATAGTGTATATGTGTAGAGTGTGTGTGTATGGGGGAGCAGTACGTGTGTATGGGGGAGCAGTGTGTGTGTATGGGGGAGCAGTATGTGTGTATGGGGCAGTGTGTGTGTATGGGGCAGTGTGTGTATGGGGACAGTATGTGTATGGGGGGGGCAGCAGTGTGAGTGTGGAGGAGTGTGTGTATGGGGGGGCAGTGTGTGTATGGGGGTGGCAGTATGGGGGCAATGTTTGTGTGTATGGGGGCAGTGTGTGTGTGGCTAAAGGTGCATGGGGGGCAATGTGTGTGTGTGTGGAGGCAGTGTGTGTGTATGATGGCAGTGTGTGTGTATAAAGTACATATGGGGGCATTGTGTGTGTGTGTATGGGGCAGTGTGTTTATGGGGAGCAGTGTGTGTATGGGGCAGGTGTGTATGGGGGCAGTGTGTGTATGGGGGGGGCAGTGTGTGTGTATGGGAGGCAGTGTGTGCGTATGGGGCAATGTGTGTGTATGGGGGTGCAGTGTGTGTGTATGGGGGGCAGTGTGTGTGTATGGGGGGCAATGTGTGTGCAGAGTGTGTGAGTCCATACACCCCCCCCCGAGTCCATACACACCCCCCCCTCCCGCCTACCTGTCACTGGAGGCTGTTGCTGGGGGTCAGGCAGCCATCTTCTGCAGCAGCATGGTCTGCTGCTTTACGGTGGGGCTTATGTGCGGGAGGCGGGGCTTCGGTTGGGGGCGGGGCCTGTGCCGGGGGGCCTGTCAGTGTTCCCTCCAGCCACAGACAGCCCCAAGCACCTCAGTCCTGCATTCCCTCGGGTTGTAACAGACACACACACTGTTACAGCCCGAGGGAATATAATTGAAGCCCATGGCCAGCAAGTTGCTGGCATTTGGGGGGGCCCAAGGGGGGGCACAGCATGATGTAGCGGGGGCCATGGCCCCCCCCAGCGACGCCACTGTCAGGGAGAGGCTGCAAATTGCAAAGGATCCCACTAGGAGTTCTAGGCAATTTATATGCAACATTTACTCCAGTTCCGACCATCTTCCGCCTGTGGAGACATCTCCGCAATGCACACCCCATCCTTAAGAACTTGCATCTGATTCTATGACTACATCTGGAGCCCTGCCATTCCACGCCTCCATTTGTAGGAGCCACCAGTGGAGTTCCTCTTTCGCGTCTAGTGTCACGATATCCTTGTATGAGACGCCGCCCCTGAGGTATGACGCCTGTAGGCGTTGGAGGGCTCTGTAGTGAAGAGGGCCCGGAAATATGTCTTGTATGGAGGCAGCCAGGAGCCCGATCACGCCGGCCAGATGCTTGAGAGGGAATTGTGAAGTGGCAAGAGTACACCGTATCTCCTTTTTGATGTTCCTCAGTTTCGACATTGGTAGGTATAGAGTTTGCAGGGACGAGTCGACTAGAAGTCCCAGAAACTCTATCCGTTGAGTAGGAATGAGTATGGACTTTTCCCAATTTATAATGAAGCCCAGATTTTGCAATAAGGTTGTGGTCCAACCGAGATGAGTATGAAGTAGAGGGACCAACTGGGATAACAGCAAGATAGCGTCTAAATAAATAATAAGACGGATCCCACATCTGCGGTGGAGAGCGATAACGGGCTTCATGAGCTCGGTGAAGCACCATGGAGTGGAAGAGAGACCAAAGGGTAGGCAGCGGAACCGCCATTTCCTTCCTTGCCACGTGAATTGCCGGAAATCTTGATGAACGTCTGCAACGGGCACCATGAGGTAGGCATCCCTTAGGTCGAGTTGACCATCCAATCTGATGGTTGGAGTAAATGTCTTAGGCAATGAATGCCTTCCATCTTGAAATGATGGTAAGTTACATAAGTATTTAATTGTTTCAAATTGATTACAGGGCGGATTCCGCCTCCTTTCTTGGGGACAAGAAACAAATTGCTCACGAAACCCGGGGTTTGCATTGAGACTTCTTGGATACCACCTTTGTATGCCAATTCTTGTACTTCCGCGGAAACAAGGGTCATGTCTAGTGGGGAAAAAAACAATCTCCCTGGGTGGAGAAAGTTGTGTAGGAAGGGACACAAAATCTATTAGATACCCATTGACTGCCCTGAGTACCCAAGCATCTAATGTAATAAGAGCCCAGACATGGGAAAAATGGGTGAGTCTGCCCCCTACTACAAACAGGGAAGAAGATTGAGTGAAACAGCTTACCGTAAGGACGTCGTCCTGAAGGAGCACCTCTTGACATCCAGGGTTTGCCTCATTGAGGGAAGAAGGTGGTTCTCCCCATGTAGGAGCCTCAGTTCGGGCGTGATCCTCCACTAACTCTGCTGGACAGACGGCCCCTTGTTCTGCCGGCCCCAGCAAAAACCTTTGGGTGAAACACCTTTTTCATATTTGACTGTGCCTTGTCTAAGGCTGTAAATGTTTGGACATAGGAGCCCAGGTCTTTAACAAAAGACTCACCAAGCAGGAAACCTTTCGCTTGAGCACCTGGCTCTGCAATTGCCAAATTAATAAGTTTAGATTCGATCTTTAAGAGGATTGACTTAGGGTGCTCTGTGGCAAGTGCAGTGTTAGCATTGCCAATCAAGCATAATACCCTCTGGATCCAGCCTCTAATTGTGAGACAATCTAATACATCGTCTTGAGCCAAGGATTCTTCCACGGCTGCAAAGATCTTGGTCGCTGGATCCAAAATATCTAAGACTTTATCCTGGCAGTTGTAAAGGGAAAAATCCAAACCCTTTTTAGGTTTCCACCCCGTTTTGCCCAAGAATTGTATAATTTTGGGGTCGACTTGGGGAGTCTTGCAGACAGCAGTGGGGAGTGAGCATTTAGCCAATTTATTTCGGGACGCCTTATCAAGAGGCTTGCGGACCCGGGACACGACATAGCACGCCAAATGCTTGGCCAGTGACCATTCAGCCGAGCGGGGATGATGTAAGTCATCAGGCTCAAATAAAGGCTCACCCTGCGGGTCAAGTATTTTACCATCCTTAGATGGCAGAAGTTCCAGTGGCAATCACATCAGTAGAGGGAATATGATTGTAACAGTTTACCAGGAGTTGGAGCCCATAACAGATTTGGAGGAGTGCTAATAATGTCCATGGCAGATGCCAGGGCTTTTGACACAGATTTAGAGACAGTAGTGTCCATAAGAGCCTGAATTTCCTCAGATGCTGGGAAATCGGCTTCATCCCCAGAAACCAGAGGGGGAAAACTAGGGGAGATTGGGGATCAGTTTGTGCCCCAGAGGGCCCAGGCAAATTGTTAAATAATTGCATAGTAAAAACAATGTAGAAGCAAATTGCAAAAACAATTTATTATATGAAAAGCTTTTGAAAACAGGGTTAAGTAACCCACAGAAATAAAATTGCCAAGTACAAGTACTCACAATTCACTTAATAAAAGGAAGGGGGATTGCAGTAAACAGGGAACTGTCCGCCACTAACTAATCCTGGACACCAACTCCGACTGGGGGGAAGGAGGAGGCGGTCCAGAGAAAAAAAGGCGGGGGACAAAATCTCTAAAAATGGCTGTCGCGAGGTGAAGAAATAAAAAGTCAGCTGATGGTTCGAGAACCGAATGCATTACCAACGCGAACCGCGCTATGGGAACCTGGGGCCAAACGAAAAAGAATGCGGCCAAATGCGCTCTCAAAATTTGATCTGAACCGAAAAATGCCTGCCAGAGGCTCCTGACGGAATGCGCACGCGCGGCTCAGCGGGAATGACCCAGATAGCTCAGACAACGGAAAAAACAAGAAGGCAAAACAAATAGATGAGAGAGGTAGAGAAAAGCCTCCCCAGGACTTATAAGGTCCCAAGGGACAATAAAGAGGGGAAAAAAATCCCAATAGGGAAAATGAAACAGCAATTCTTAAAGGGAAATCACAGTGACATAATCCAATGAAATAAGGTATAAAAAAATAACAATATTAAAAAAACAGCACCCAGAGGTACCAGTCACCACAATTAATAAGTCATAAATACAATAACATAACATACAATAATCACAATAAAGAAGATCCCACAGAAAACTGTGAGAGTTCTACTTAACTTAGGGAGCAGCAAAGAAAGAGGAAGTGGTCATTGATGTTCCGCTAACTGTCAGAATAAGGATGTCGCTGATTGCATGTTCATGTTACTAGGCGGATATTGTCATTATGATGTTTATACCTGTTTTGTTTTTTTCCAATATGTTATTTCTTTGCTACTGATGGAATTAAAGAAAGAGTGCAGCATAATAGGAGCCTCCATGTCTAGGAGCCTCTCCTGAAATCAAAACAGTGCTCTTTTTTCTCTTCTTGCCTGATTGTCCCCTTCACTTAAAAAATATTCTCAACTGCTAGGCAGTGTTTAATTAATCACTTTCTCTGAGCTTTTTGATGGTCATGATACATAAAGAATATTGCACTCCTACCCACTATACATCTCTTGACCATGACATCACCTAGAACCAATATACTCTCTGAACACATCAAAGATGTACAGTGGTTAAATGCGCAGTTTGCCAACGATCAACAATAGGAATCTAAGTAATCAAACAAGTTAAAGCAGGAATATTGGAATAATGCTGTAATGCAGGGCTCGACAAATCACAGGCGCCAGGTAGCCATGCTGACTGTAAATTTTGCCTTGGTACCTGGGATGTCATCCCTTTAAGACGGCGGTAGCATAGGAGCCGCCTGCCTGCATGAGCATTGTAGGTGGCGTGCGAGTAAGCAGTAATCTACCTGCAGCTCCTCTCTGCTCCCATGTGTGTGTCTGTGTCAGTGTGTGTATCTCTCTGTCAGTGTGTGTATATGTGTCTCTATCAGTGTGAGTGTGTGTTTCTGTCAGTATGGGTGTGTGTGTGTCTGTCAGTGTTGGTGTGAGTCTGTCAGAAAGTGTGTGTCTCTGTGACTGTTTAGGTACCCGTCCCCCACCAATCGCAGCTTTTTTCCCCACGCCGTGCCTGTTTTGCCATGGCTGTGGCCGGTCAGTCATAATGATCTCAGCTAAGGGAGGATATTGCGCATGCGCGGCAAAACAATATGCCAATCAGCATCTCCTCATAGAGATGCATTGAATCTCCATACAGAGCATGGAGATGCTGAACGTAGGTGCTGCACACTGTGTAGCACTGCCCAAGGACTCTCTAGTGGCCATCTGAGTATCTGCTACTAGGCAGCAATGTAAACAATGCCTTTTCTCTGAAAAGGCATTGTTGACAATAAAGGTCTGCAGGTACAAGCTGACACCAGAACAACTACATTAGGCAGTACTGGTTCTGGTGTCTATAGTGTCCTTTAAGAATTGCATTTTTCTCATTGAAAATTAAACTTAAAATTAGTTTTTTAAAAACTGGCTCCTAACTTTTTCATCTGGCTCCTAGATTCTAAACAAATTTGTCAAGCCCTGCTGTAATGGGAAGACAGCAACATAACGAAAGGAGAATCCACAAGAGAACACCAATTGTCAACTGGAATTAATCAAGCCCATTGTTTTCAGAGACCACCAATAAAACTCTAGGTTTTAAACCTCTCCTTGCTTAAATGGTGTTTGCTGTTACAAACACAACCTTAAGTAAATAAAAAAAATCCCATGCTATATTCAGATGTGTGACTGCATATCTTGACCTTGCCCTACCAATTCCCAGGACATACCACCAGAAGTGTGGGTCTGTCACCTAAGAGAGGAATCATAGCTGAGACCATGCAATCCTCTGTCCATTCTTCTTCTTCCAGGCAGGTATCATCCTCTCTGCTTGCATTGCTTCAAACTATTTGGACAATAGTGTTAAAAATAAATGTATACATACATATGCACACATGCTTGAAGGTTATATGACAAGTTGACGACATTGGAAAAATTGTCAGTCTCTACAGTGATGTAAGTCATGTAATTGCCAATATGCAAAATATATATAACAGATAATGTTTTGGATTTATAAGTAAAATTCTGACAGCTTACCAAGCAATTAAGCTTTTTGCCTGGCTTTCAAATTAGGCTTCTTTATATACCTAAAACCTTTTCCCCAGATAGTAGTGCCTTTAGAATGCAAGCTCGTTTGGACCCTCTTCCCCTACTCTTTCCGTATATCACACTTATTTTGTTAGAATTAAATGTGTTTTGCTTACATGGTGTATAACTTTGTTGATTATGTTGGCGCCATATAAATAATTGTTCTGCTAGCCCAGTGCGAGCAGTGCTTAAGAGGCAAGTAAAAAACACACTTATCGCCTCAATACTTCTGCTTCTAGAATGATGTCCCCTCCCCATGATGCACTGGGCACATTCATTCACATGCATAAGGCAATGTGAAGTTCTTAACCCCTTATATATTCCATCATGATTCCCTTTTATTTCTGTTGTCGTGTCCTTAAGGGGTTAAGCCAGTTCTATGCTCTGGCTGAGCCAGTACATCCTGGCATTCAATGTGAAAAAAACCCAATAAAAATGGTATTGAATTAGACATTTTTTTTAAATTAGTTAAATGTTCTAGGGGTATATTCGGGTGGCCCTTTGATGTATTGCTGACTGTGCTGGAACAGACCCTCAGAATAATTAACCACGTAATTTTAAAAAACACTTTTAGACCTTTTGAGGGGTCACAGCAGAAAAGACAGGCATTCGGTAAACCGGGAAGAAAATGACACACACCAACACAGTGGTAGGATGCTTATCATTACCAAATGTAATGGGTTCAACATATCCAGTTTATTTAGTCATAGCTAAATTTTAGTTAGCTATTCTACAAAACAAAAATTCAGATGTAACAGTTCTGCTTTAATTGGCCCTTTCCAGAGTTACTCCATGTGTTAATCCTACTTTGGCAATAAATGCATAAAAAAGTGATTAAAAGTTTTGCAGCAGCAGAAACATAAAGTGAAGTTATTTTCATGAGAAGAACAAAGTAGACATTCAGGGATGGGGCAGGAGCAGAATCAGCATCTTCTGAACATCTCATACATCAAAGAGCGGAAAGGTCTGCTGAGCCAAACCTCACCCCCTCTCCCTCTACCTCCTCCCGCCCCTCCAGGAGCTCCTCTGCTTTCTGTCACAGTCACAGCCACAGGCAGTTCCAACTCCATCCATTTCTGATTATTTCTTTTGGTTATTTAACCTGCCTGGAATGCGGCCCTGTGAAATCACATTAACTCTGTTTCTCTTCAGAGGTTTCCAGTCCTGGCAACCACTTGCTCTGTGCTGGAATCCGCACTCAGCTACTGCCCAGAGATCCCAGAAAGGCTGCATGGGGGAGAAACATGACAGCTAGCACAGGAAATGCCTGCTTTTTATTTTTTTGCATTTTCCTCCTTTTTCCTAAAGGGGGTCTTCTTTAATCTGCCCCTCCAAAGCTCTGGAAATCCTCTTCTCCAGATTTCTTTTATTTTTTGTTCACAATTCCTGCAGTTAGACAATGTATTAAATGCCATTCCGTTCGAACACATGTTTTTTAATTAAAATACATGAATATATTCTACAATCTTTTGACTAAGGCATTTTAGGGAGGACATACACTTTTCCGGGATCAGATGGAAGGGAATTACAGTACACAGCATATCTAGTGCACCTATATACCCCAAAAAATCCATGTTGGGCAAGCCCTTAAAACATAAACCATGGAAACTGGATTTAGGGGGTATTCACAAAGATCTACTTCCTTGTCATGTCATTATAAACTGTGCTTCCATGCATCATTAAAGGACTACTATAGGCACCCAGACCACTTCAGCTTAATGAAGTGGTCTGGGTGCCAGGTCCATCTAGGGTTAACCCTGCAGCTGTAAACATAACAGTTTCAGAGAAACTGCTATGTTTACATATCGGTTAATCCAGCCTCTAGTGGCTGTCTCATTGACAGCCGCTAGAGGTGCTTCCGCGCTTCTCACTGTGATTGTCACAGTAAGAAGACACCAGCGTCCATAGCAAAGCATTGAGAATGCTTTCCTATGGACTGACTGAATGTGGGTATGGCTCTTGCCGCGCAAGCGCAATCAGCCGATGACGTCCAAAGGAGGAGGAGAGTCCCCAGCCCCGAAGAAAGGTAAGGGATTAACCCCTTCCTCCCACTTCAGCCCAGCAGGAGGGGGGCCATGAGGGTAGGGGGACCCAAAGACCCTATATATCCAGGAAATATATCCAGGAAAATAGTTTTCCTGGCAATATAGTGGTCCTTTAATACGTCTCTGTAATTTCTGAGACTTGTGCATCACATAAATGACTCGAGGAAGAGTTTCAAAAATTCTACATACCTTACAAACAATTATGCCAGAATTCATAAATCGTTTCTTGTTTTTTTTTCAGATTTCCAAACATCTTTTAGACAGGTAGGGAGCAATGACAAGTTGGTTTAAACCTCCCCATTGAATAAATAAATCCTGAAATGTACTATTGAGAATCACTCTTGTTTCCCAAGGTTAAAAAAGTCTATCTTGGGCAAAGCAGTTTATGAAAAACAAGCATTTTCATAATTTGACCAGAATGCTATGTTGAATATGCAAATAAGCACAGACAGGTTTCCCCAAATCGGTTTCTTGGTGCTTAAATGCTAAACAGAAGATCTAGAACTATAGCTCATATTTTACTATTTCAACAAAGTAGAAGAGTTTGGTAAATGGTTTATAAAGTGTTGAATTATCTTTAAATTACTTGGATTACTTGGATTACTTACAGGACTATTACAGTGAGATTTGCCTTGAATTCAACTGAATTTCAAATTTAATGCAAAACCAGCCGAACTGGAAGAATAGCTGAAATTTTTTTTTTCCAATTTGGTATTTTGTTTTTAAATCTGAAAGTCACATTTAATTTTCAACAATTCTAACTTCAGTTAATACCCCCCGTATGTGTCTCAGTAAGTAAGAAAAAAAGTAAGAGGATAATCCAGAACTGGCCAAAGCAACTGTCACAGAAGAAGGAAATAATACGTGGCAATGCAATGCTTTGACAATGGCCAAATTGTGGTGGCTAGATGACTTGATCAGAGCATCTCCAAAATGTCAAGTCTTGTGGGATGTTCCCGGTTTGTAGTGGTTAGTATCTACCAAAAGTGGTGCAAGGAAGCACAACTGTTGAACCAGCATCAAGTTCATGGGTGCCCAAGGCTCATTGATGCTTGAGTGGAGTGAAGGCTAGCTCATCTGGTCTGATCACACAGAAGAGCTACTGTAGCTGAAATTGCTGTTAACCTAATGTCAGCCATGATAGAATGATGTCAGAACACACAGTGTTGCTGTGTATGGGGCTGTGGGGCCAAAGACTGGCCAGAGTGCTCGTGATGACCCCTGTCCACCACCAAAAGCACCTTCAATGTGGACATCAGTACAACTGCACATTGTGACGGACCACCTCGTACCGTGACTGGGTACCTTTGTCAAGCACGCTCCCTAGCTATAGCCGGGACATCATCAGCGCTCCAGCCCCTAACTGCCGCAGCTTGGCCGGGTCTCGCCGTCGCTTCCAACTGCTTCTCCCCTGCAGAGAGCATAGCTGTTTAGCTGGTACACCCAAACACAAGTCGAAACTGAGTGAAGGGTGAAAAAGAACTGGTTTATTATGGCCAAGTTGCCTAATTTTATACACAGCTCCCAGCATGGGGTCTCCATTGAATGTAAGACAAGCTCCTCCCATAAATCACTGTGCCTGGGAGATAATTGCGTTAAAGACCTGTAAGCTAATAATATCCCAGGAACAAAGAGGCAAACATAAAAATACCCCAAAACATCATAAAAATATAAAATAACCCCACATATCATACATCCCCAAATAACCCTGATCTGAGTCCCAAAGTTCTTCAAATAGCGTTCAGATCCATGCAGTGTAGAGGAAACACCACCGTGTTAAAGTTCTGACTGGCCGCACACTTGGTCCTATGCCCAAAACAGTTCCAGGGCGTTTGGTGCTTTGGCCTGTCAACTTTCAGAAGCTCCTGAAATATAGGGTACTCCGGCTGGCTCTTAATTAGTGTTTGTGCCCCCTAGTCTCAAGCACATTCTGTAGTGGACCCCGGGTAACCTGGCTGGTTACCTCCGCTATAAATAAATGAACAGACCAATTTCCCTCACAGTAACTGGACGACACACAGTTCCAGGGGTACAACATCAACTTTATTGGTCACATGCGGCTTTATACTTTCCCCATGCAAGGGGTGGAACACACATGAAGACAATATCCCCTCCCAGGGTCCTCCCCTGCCCGGGGGTCAAATAACGGAACCGAAAAAAACCAGTCCCTTTGTCCCTTGTTCCCGCCACTCAGTATACCCTCCCAGGGTCCTTAAACTCCCAGGGGTCCCCTGATGGAAACAGAACTCCAATTCCTTTGTTCCTTGTTCTCGCCACCTAGTGATCCCTCCCAGAGCCCTCCCTCTCCCAGGGTCTTCTTCCCAAAGGTCTCTGTATCTCGGGGGTTGAAGCGCGTGAAATTTCCCGCCACTTTACTTCCCAGCGACTGAGAGCCCGCCAACCTCTGCCATTGTTCCCACAGGATGTCCCCACCAATCTGAGGGATCCCCAGAACGGTAACCGCCACGAACACTCTTCATACGCCGGGTCCCTGTGTGAAGCCCGGCAAAGGAAGCGTCTCTTTCGGGATGTGAATGCTCCCCCTGGCCGGCCACCCAGAGCAGCACTCACTAATTACTTTCCTTGCAGTTTCACATGTTGTGAGTTGCCAACGTTCCAGTTGATTGGTATTAACATTCAAATGGGTGTCGGGGAGGTCCTCATTTGGGAGCCAAACGAGGTGGTAAGCAATCCGTGAATGCTCCCCCTGAATGGCGTAAGTCTAACGAACGGGCCGCCATCCAGGGTCGGCACGCGCCGATGCTTCCTTTGCGGTTTGTGGTTTTGACACCTCATTACGAAGTGTGAACGTTCTAAAACCACATTCTAAATGAGGTTTTGTGGTGGTCCCTGTTCGGGAGGTCAATGGAGTCCCATTCATGGCGGTACTCACGAACGGGGAGCAGGCAACACCTTCACTCCAAAAAGCGCTCTCCTGGCGGGTTGCAAAGTTGTTCAAAACCCAATGACCAAGTTGTCCGGGAACCACACGGTTACCTCATGCTAAAACAGTTCCATAACATTCACGGCTAAGTCCCACTGAGGTGACCGGGGACCCACAAAGTCCTCATGACGAATTTAGTTCCATAACGATCGCGGCTAAATACCGCAGAGGACAATATGTGGGTTTCTTCATGCGAACGGCCGCCAGGGAGCTAGTGTTCGGTTCCATTCGAATGAAGGGAAAGTGCCGAACCAGGGGCACCCAGGGAAAGCTGCTAATGGCGGCTGGGCAGGGTTATCTCCGGAACAGGGTCTTTGGATACGGCCCATAGTCCTTGGGCAGGAGGCTATCTAGCAGGCTCCTCCAGGAGCTCATGGCATAGGCACGTTTGCCACACACATGGCCCGCACTCTGAGGGTGCACATCTGGTGCCCCATGCACTTATGGCCACTTGATGGGAATGTGTCCCCAGTGGCCCAATCGTGCTCTGCAGCACTTTCACAGTGTGAATGTGCACCTTTAATAATGGCAGCAAGAGCTGGGAAGAAGTGAGAACTGGTCATTTTCTCCCAGCTAACAAAGAGCTGTGTGGAAGCAGTGAGGAAGCTGAGAGGACATAAAGGAGGGGGCATTGATTGTGAGAGTCAGCTCCTAACTCCCAGCAGCATCACCATCCAGAAGCCACAGGAGGGTGGCTAAAGATGCATGTACATCTGCACGTGTGTCAGTGTTTGTATCTGTAAGTCTGTTTATGTGTGACATTCTGTGTCTATGTATCTGTCTGTGTGCCAGTGTTTGTATTTGTGTATCTTCATGTGTGTCTGTGTACATGTATGTATGTGAGTGTATGTATGTGTGTCAATGTTTGTATTAGTGAGTCTGTGTATATGCATGTATGTCAGTATGTGTCAGTTTTTTAATCTGTATATATGTCAGTGTTTGTATCTCCATGTGTGTATTCATGTGTCTGTGCACCTGTATGTGTGTCAGTGTTTGTATCTGCATGCATGTCAGTGTATGTATCTGTGTGTCTATGTATCAGCATGTGTGTTAGTGTATATAGATGTATGTGTGTTTCTGCATGTGCATCAGTGTGTGTACCTCTATGTCTGTTTATCTGTCTGTGTGTGTCTATATCTGTATGTGTGTATGTGCATGCATTTCGCCAACACTACATACAGAACAAACCCCAACACTACATACAGAACACACCCCTTGGCATTCAACAACATTATATATAAACACACCAATGTATTAAAAAAATAACACTACACACAAATGCATACAAATGCCAAAACTACATACAAACACACCCCAACATTTACTCATACATATGCTAAATACAACCCTGCAATGATTGGTACATCCCTAGCTGGTAAAGCATTGTGGGAGTTGTACAACAGATAGGGATTTACTTTTTGGCTACCTTTGCAAGAGGGGTGGCCCAAACAAATTCTTGCACCAGAGCAATCTCTATGTTAGTTCTGCCATTGCATGAGCATCAGAACTGGACCAGGGAGTAATGGAAGAAGGTTGACTGATATGATGAATCAAGTTTTCTTTGAGATCAGGTGAATGGCCGGCTGCGTGTGCGTAATTTGCCTGGGGAGGGGATGGCAGCAGGATGCACTATGGGAAATTACCCATATCTCAATTCGATTGAGTATCTGTGGGACTTGCTGGAACAACAAATGTGATCAATCAAGGCCCCACCTAACATCTTGCAGAGCTTAAAGTATCTGCTAATAATGTCTTACCACAGAACACTCTCAGAGGTCTTGTGAAGTCCACGCCTCAATGCATTAGAGCTGTTTTGGCAGTACAATGGGGCCTACATGATATTAGGGAGGTAGTTTTAATGTTGTGGTTGATCAGTGTATAAAACAGAGCATAGGCTTATGAAGCAAGTCAAGTATTGTGAATAGTGTATGAAAGCTGTGGTTGAGCACCGTTAGGGGTTATTTTGCCCTTGATGGGGTAGGTTCTGGAACAAACAGTATGATGGAGGTGACATTTTAAACAGTTTGTAATAATTTAAACCGCTTATCTAGTTAGTTAGAGGCTACAGGTACTAAAGACATAGACTGTCTGCCTGTAGAGATCCCTTAAGAAAGTAAGTTGTGAACCTTGAAAACACAATGAAAGTAACCCTCTTGTGGCCCCCATGAGTATGCCACTCTCAGTGTCCCTTTTTGCATGATTGTCTCTGGAGCCTTTGGGTGGGGTTTTGTGGCTTTGGATAGCTGGAAACAACCCTAAAGATGCTTAGCCTGTTTAGGCGGCAAGAGCATGGAGACGAGGCGATGGCGGTAGTTCTTCATTAAGAATAGTCTCAGGTACTCCACAGATTCTTATATTTTGGGCCTTGGCCCTGTCCCCTAGTGTTGCCATATGAGAATTTAAGGCAGTTGTTCTGTAATGAGTTAAGTGCGGAGTCTGTAGCTGTTTGCGCCACTCTAGAGCAACCTATGTCTTCTTCGACAAGAGAAATGTGATGTGGCTTCCTTCTTCCGGATTGTCAGCTTGAAACATTGCACTTATATCATGCAGTAAAGTCTTGATATCAACCCTTGTGGATGGGATATTGTTTTCTGGAGCTAGAGGTATAGTTGGACTAACCTGCACTTGAGAGATGTCTGGCAGGTCATTTTCCAGACTATAGTCCTCTGATGAGGCTGGGGAGTAGGCCACACCTGGCAGCATTTAGCAGGCCTATGGGTTTGTCTAAGTAAAGTTCCAATGTCTCGGGAGCCAGAGCCGGAATCTAGATGGTGACAATTTCCCTTTACGGTATGGTGTTGAGGGTACACAGTATGCAGTGACAACATCAAAGAGGAAGCTGAATGTTTTGCATGTGACCATATGTTTGTGCAATGCTATGTTATTGAAAAGACAATGTTTACAGCTACACTACTAGTGCAAAGATTATGTGAAATTTGTGTCAGAGCATGTTTATGGTTAGATTACAAATAAATAGTTAAAGTGACACTATATTGACCCAGACCACTTAATCTCAATGATGCTGTAAAAGCATTGCAGTTTTTTAGAAACTGTAAACATTGCAGGGTTAAATTCAGCTCTAGTGGCCGTCAGTATGACAGCCACTAGAGGCGCTTCTGCAGCACTGACTGAGTAAAATTCAGGTCACGTGATTCGAAAGACTTTATAGGATAGCATTGATTCAATGCTTTACAATGGGAAGGTTTGAATGCATGACATGAGCGACATGAGCCGAGAATGCACATTAGAGCTCCAATGCTCCTCTATGAGAAGCACTGGAATGGATCATGCTGGAATAACCTATGCCTTCTCAATAATGTCGCAGAAGGAGGAGATAGAAAAAGGAAACAGGTGAGTAAAACCTTTTATTTTTTAAATTATAATGAACAGAGAGACAGGGGGTGGCCTGAATAAGAGTAGGGACAGGAATACCATGGCATTATGAATACAAGTTTGTATTCCTAACTCTATAATGTAGAAACATAGAATGTGACGGCAGATAAGAAGCATTCGGCCCATCTAGTCTGCCCAATTTTCTAAATACTTTCATTAGTCCTTGGCCTTATCTTATATTTAGGATAGCCTTATGCCTATCCCACGTGTGCTTAAACTTCTTTACTGTGTTAACCTCTACCACTTCAGCTGGAAGGCTATTCCATGCATCCACTACCCTCTCAGTAAAGTAACATTTTGTGATATTATTTTTAAACCTTTGCCACTCTAATTTAAGAATATGTCCTTTTGTGGTAGTTGTCGTCTTTTAAATATAATCTACTCCTTTACTGTGTTTATTCCCTTTATGTATTTGAATATTTCTATCATATCCCTCCTGTCTCGTCTTTCCTCCACATGTTAAGTTCCTTTAACCTTTCCTT
Source organism: Pelobates cultripes (assembly GCA_933207985.1). Classification (NCBI taxonomy): domain Eukaryota; kingdom Metazoa; phylum Chordata; class Amphibia; order Anura; family Pelobatidae; genus Pelobates; species Pelobates cultripes. Next base: position 104,394,907 of record OW240914.1, read on the forward strand.
GTAAGTTTTATCCTGCAATCCATGAACCAGTTTAGTAGCCCTTCTCTGAACTCCCTCCAAAGTATCAATATCCTTCTGGAGATACGGTCTCCAGTACTGTGTACAATACTCCAAGTGAGGTCTCACCAGTGTTCTGTACAATGACATGTGCACTTCCCTCTTTCTACTGCTAATACCTCTCTCTATACAACCAAGCATTCTGCTAGCATTTCCTGCTGCTCTATTAAATTGTCTGCCTACCTTTAAGTCATCTGAAATAATTACTCCTAAATCCCTTTCCTCAGATGTTGAGGTTAGGACTCTATCAAATTTTCTATTGTCTGCCCTTGGGTGTTTACGTCCAAGATGCATTATCTTGCACTTATCCACATTAAATGTCAGCTGCCACAGCTCTGACCATTTTTCTAGCTTTCCTAAATCATTTGCCATTTGGCTTATCCCTCCTTGAACATCAACCCTGTTATATCTTAGTATCATCAGCAAAAAGACATACCTTACCATCAAGACCTTCTGCAAAATCACTAATAAAAATATTAAAGAGAATGGTTCCAAGTACAGATCCCTGAGGTACCTCACTGGTGACAAGCCTAAGTTTTGAATATACTCCATTGACTACAACCCTCTGTTGCCTGTCACTCAGCCACTGCCTTACCCATTCAACAATATTGGAATCCAAACTTAAAGATTGCAGTTTATTGATAAGCCTTCTATGTGCAACAGTGTCAAAAGCCTTACTGAAATCTAGGTAAGCAATGTCTACTGCACCACCCTGATCTATTATTTTATTTACCCAATCAAAAAAATCAATAAGATTAGTTTGGCATGAGCTCCCTGAAGTAAACCCATGCGGTCTCTGATCTTGAAATCCATGTGATTTTAGATGTTCAACAATCCTATCCTTTAACATGGTTTCCATTACTTTCCCCACTACTGAAGTAAGGCTTACTGGCCTATAGTTGCCCAGCTCCTCCCTACTACCTTTCTTGTGAATGGGCACAACATTCACTAACTTCCAATCTTCTGGGATTTCTCCTGTTAAAAATAATTGGTTAAACAAATCTGTTAATGGTTTTGCTAGTACACCACTAAGCTCTTTTAATAACTTTGGGTGTATTCCATCAGGCCCCATTGACGTTTTGTCTTTACTTTTGACAGTTGAAATAGAACCTCTTCCTCTGTAAACTCACATGCAACAAATGGCTCATTTGTAATTTTTCCTAACTGAGGTCCCTTTCCTTCATTTTCATGAAGAAGGACTTAGAAGTACCTGTGTTCAAAATGCTGTCGACTGTAACTTTCATGATTTCAGCTGGGTTAGTGTGATAGGAGTTATTGTCCACAAAATTGCAAAGGAAAATAGCTTCCAAGCCTCGGAACCCCAAGTACCCCTAATCCCACTGTAAGGATGTTGGATATTGCATGGGGTACACAGCTGTACCCTACATCTCTTTTCGAAGAATAGTTTTTTCTGTAACGACAGGTGTCTTTTTTTAAAATGTGACATTTTTGTTATGGCATCTTCATAGTAAATCTTTATATATTTTGTCTCTCATTGTAGTGTCCCTTGGCTCATAAACATTCAGGCACATCTGAACTACCTTTCCTGGCTCTTCGTTGAAGTTTTCTTTTTCTTTAGAATTGTGCCTTTTTGGGAACTACTATTGTAAAAGAGTTCCTTCTAAATTAGGCATTACATTTCTGGAATATTTTTGTAATCTAGCAAGTACAACAATAACTGATCTAACTCCCTGTGAAAAAAACCAAAAAGTACCTAAAATAATAATGAGCTGTTTTTGAGAGGGAGGTTACATCAAAATTCCAGAAAGGGTAATAAAACAGAAGGCTGTGCATGTTTGTGTCTGAGATCTGTATCTCTCTGGCAACGAAGAGGTTAGCAAGCCTGGCGCCTGGTTGGCCCCTTCTGAGGGACACTGGAATTCCTGAGACTCTGAAGTGCAGTTATCAGTGTGTGTGGGAGCAGCCTGGAGACATGTTTTTAGGCCTCCCCTTCTTGTGTGTGAGAAAGGAGCCAAAACTGGAGTAATGACCCTTTCCCCCTCCCATGTATGAGTGCATGTCACCACTGATTTGGGGTCAGTCTCATTGATTTCAACAACACAGGCTTCCCAGGAATCTCACTGATAAAACAATTTCCCAACATTATATTGACCCCTTAGTGTCAGTAGTGTCTGGAAATTTTGGAAGAGTTCTCTCCGGTGATTGTAGTACTTACATATAGATACACAAAATGCATTGGACTACCCCAGATGACATAATATGCCAGTTTGACTAATTACTAACTCAATTAGTTGTGTCAAGGATTTGAAATTCTCTTGTAGGTTTCCCACAACTCCTTGTTTAGTGAATCAATTTTTTTTGCTTACAATAATTTGTATGTTAGCCATTCTAGAATAATTAAAAGCAGTTACTAATACCAAGGGGAATGAGCATATATAAAAGGACACCACTTCTATAACTGACAATGCTATTGCCAGTGATGCTGTTTTCTTAGGATATGGACTGGTCTGGTTGCAGAAGGCACATTTGGACATGTGGGAGATTTATGAATATATTGATATTAGAAAATTGGGAGAAGTTTGCTATGGGAATACTCTGATGTCACTATCAGGCAGGTAGACTGGCTTTAAATATTAGTGCATAATTTTGCGGGGAGAAGCCATTTAAAATTATAAAGAATGACCATAAAGTTGCACAGAGTCAGAAAACAAATCTGTCAGACCAGTTAATTTTGTTTCAGTGTTCAGTTTTGGAGATAAGGTGCCTATTGTGTTTTTTTTTGTTTTTTTTTAAATATAGGGACACTATAGGCACCCAGACCACTTTGTCTCATTTAACCCTGTCCCCTTAAAGGACCACTATAGGCACCCAGACCACTCCAGCTCAAAGAAGTGGTCTGTATTTATAGATGAAAATGAAGGAAAGGGACCTCACTTAAGAAAAAGGATTGAGTAATTTATTACACGTGAGTTTACAGAGGAAGAGGTTCTATTTCAACTGTCAAAAGTAAAGACAAATAAGTCAATGGGACCCAGGGCCGGCGCTACCTGTAAGGCGACCTAGGCAGCTGCCTAGGGCGCACCTTAACAGGGGGCGCCGGATCCCTGCGCCTGGAGTCACCGCGGATTTGAGTAACCGGCAGGAGGGAAGCACAGAGCGCTCCCTCCCGCCGGTCTCTCAAGTTCCTGTCCCACGTTCCGCGCCGCTCGGCCACGCTACATAGGCAGGAGTTGGGGGGTGAGTAAGGACCAGGGTGGAGTAAGGAACACAGGGGGAGGGGAGAAGGGTAAGGACCACCAGGGAGGGAGGTGAGTAGGACCAGGAGGAGGTGATGGGACCAGGAGGGAGGGAATGGGACCAGAGGGTGGAGGGAGGAGGGAGTAAGGACCACCAGGGGAGGGAGGTGAGTAGGACCACCAGGGGAGGTAAGGACCAGAGGTGAAGGGGATGGGGTAGGGCCACTGGGGGAGGGAGTAGGACCAGAGTGGGAGTAGGACCACTGGGGGAGGAGAGGGATGGGGGTAGTAAGGACCACTGGGGGAGGAGAGGGATGGGGGTAGTAAGGACCACTAGGGGAGGAGGGGGGGAGTAAGGACCACTGGGGGAAGAATGGGGGGAGTAAGAACCACTGGGGGAGGAGAGGGGGAGTAAGAACCACTGGGGAAGGGGGGGTGAAGGAACACAGGGGGACGGGGGGTGGGGAGTAAGGACCACTGAGGGAGGAGGGGGGGTCCACTAAGGGGTTTGGGAGAGGGAGGACCACTAAGGGGGGAAAGGACTACTAAGGGGGGGTGAGGGGAAAGAGGATAATGACCACTGGGGGGGGATTACCACTAAGGGGGTGGGGGGAGGAGGGGAATGTCTACTAAGGGGTTTGGGAGAGGGAGGGCCACTAAGGGGGAAGGGGGGACTGAGAAGACCACCAAGGGGGGACTACAGGGGGCCAAGGGAGAGCACTAAGGGACAGAAGGGGAGAACACGGAGGGACAGGAGGGAAGGGGAAATCAATAATTGACAGGGTGGGAGAGCACTATGAAAAAAATAAAAAAAAATAAAGAGCTGCTCCCCTCTCAGTCTCTATCCTACCCCACTAGGGCGGCAAAAATCCTTGCACCGGCCCTGATGGGACCTGATGGAATACACCCAAAGCTATTAAAAGAGCTTAGTGGTGTACTAGCAAAACCATTAACAGATTTATTTAACCAATCATTGTTAACAGGAGTAGTCCCAGAAGATTGGAAGTTAGTGAATGTTGTGCCCATTTACAAGAAAAGTAATAGGGAGGAGTCGGGCAACTATAGGTCAGTAGGCCTTACTTCAGTAGTGGGGAAAGTGATGGAAACCATGTTAAAGGATAAGATTGTTGAACATCTAAAAACACATGGCTTTCAAGATCAGAGACAACATGGGTTTACTTCAGGGAGATCATGCCAAACTAATCTTATTGATTTTTTTGATTGGGTAAATAAAATTATAGATCAGGGTGGTGCAGTAGACATTGCTTACCTAGATTTCAGTAAGGCTTTTGACACTGTTGCACATAGAAGGCTTATCAATAAACTGCAATCTTTAAGTTTGGATTCCAATATTGTTGAATGGGTAAGGCAGTGGCTGAGTGACAGGCAACAGAGGGTTGTAGTTAATGGAATATATTCGAAGCTTGGACTTGTCACCAGTGGGGTACCTCAGGGATCTGTACTTGGACCCATTCTCTTTAATATTTTTATTAGTGATATTGCAGAAGGTCTTGATGGTAAGGTATGTCTTTTTGCTGATGATACTAAGATATGTAACAGGGTTGATGTTCCAGGAGGGATAAGCCAAATGGCAAATGATTTAGGTAAACTAGAAAAATGGTCAGAATTGTGGCAACTGACATTTAATGTGGATAAGTGCAAGATAATGCATCTTGGACGTAAAAACCCAAGGGCAGAGTACAGAATATTTGATAGAGTCCTAACCTCAACATATGAGGAAAGGGATTTAGGGGTGATTATTTCTGATGACTTAAAGGTAGGCAGACAATATAATAGAGCAGCAGGAAATGCTAGCAGAATGCTTGGTTGTATAGGGAGATGTATTAGCAGTAGAAAGAGGGAAGTGCTCATGCCATTGTACAGAACACTGGTGAGACCTCACTTGGAGTATTGTACACAGTACTGGAGACCGTATCTTCAGAAGGATATTGATACCTTAGAGAGGGTTCAGAGAAGGGCAACTAAACTGGTTCATGGATTGCGGGATAAAACTTACCAGGAAAGGTTAAAAGATCTTAACATGTATAGCTTGGAGGAAAGACGAGACAGGGAGGATATGATAGAAATTAGATTTAAATATATAAAGGGAATCAACACAGTAAAGGAGGAGACTATATTTAAAAGATGAAAAACTACCACAACAAGAGGACATAGTCTTGAATTAGAGGGACAAAGGTTTTAAAATAATATCAGGAAGTATTACTTTACTGAGAGGGTAGTGGATGCATGGAATAGCCTTCCAGCTGAAATGGCAGAGGTTAACACAGTAAAGGAGTTTAAGCATGCGTGGGATAGGCATAAGGCTATCCTAACTATAAGATAAGGCTAGGGACTAATGAAAGTATTTGGAAAATTGGGGAGACTAGATGGGCCGAATGGTTCTTATCTGCCGTCACATTCTATGTTTCTATGTAACCCTGTGAAATGACGCTGGACATCCTCATGTTGTGCATGAGGACATCCAGCAACTTCAAATCCCCCATTGATTAAATAGTGACGGAGACAAGGGACCTCAGCGCTGGAATACGCTAGGTATTTAAAGGGTTTTTAACCCTTGATTTGACACGGGGTGACAGAGGGCCACTATAGTGTTAGAAATACAGCTTTGTATGCCTAACATTAAAGTGTTCCTTTAATGCAGCAGTTAAAGTACCATTACCACTACATAGTATGAAATAGATATGGAGCTATTAGTTTGTGGGCACTGTCTTTCTGTCCTGTGTTTGCCAAACTTGAATACAGTTTGGTCATGAACTGTATCCACAGCCTATAGTGGTTATGGTGCGTATACTGCTGACAGAAGTGGAATATGGTATGGTCCATCCGCTTCACAATTTTATTGTTTGGTTTAAGAACAATTATTATTGTTATAGCATTTATATAGCATCAACATAATCCACAGCGGAGTACAACAGAGGGAAATCTTTGAATCCACAATTTGCAATGGTTTTACGGAGCAGGTGTACCAAATAATATTGCCATTGAGTAAAGAGGTGACTAATTGCCCATACTGTTGCTGTGCACAAAGGGATCTTAAAGACTATAGTCTATACTGTATAAGAATGTCTATACTGTTTTAACAATCTGTTGTTTAACATTTATTCTCCATCATGGAATGATCCACTCAATTAATGTGTCTGTGATGAAGATATCAGTGAAAAGGCACTGGACTTTGCCATCTCTGTCAAACTCTCAAGGAACACATCCTTAAAGGACCACTATAGTGCCAGGAAAACACATACTCGTTTTCCTGGCACTATAGTGCCCTGAGGGTGCCCCCACCCTCAGGGTCCCCCTCCCGCCCGGCTCTGGAAAGGGGAAAGGGGCTAAAACTTACCTTTTTCCAGCGCTGGGCGGAGAGCTCTCCTCCTCCGATCCTCCTCCGTTACTCCCCGCCGGCTGAATGCGCACGCGCGGCAAGAGCTGCGCGCGCATTCAGCCCGTCAGCATTTACAATGAAAACTGTGAAAATCACAGTGAGAAGGAGCGCCTCTAGTGGCTGTCAATGAGACAGCCACTAGAGGATTAGGGGGAAGGCTTAACCCATTCATAAACATAGCAGTTTCTCTGAAACTGCTATGTTTATAAAAAAATGGGTTAACCCTAACTGGACCTGGCACCCAGACCACTTCATTAAGCTGAAGTGGTCTGGGTGCCTAGAGTGGTCCTTTAAAAAAGCCCTCTACTGTAAAAACACTGGGTGAGCAATCTGTACATATTGCCCAACATATTTTCACTAACTTTTATATACATTCAATTCCCTTAACATCAAAGACAGTAGCTGTTGGTGAATCTTAAAGATTGTGGAGCAGTGCCCACCGACTTGTATGGCTCTGCCCACTTAAGCCTATGTACTCAGACTCTAAACCAATGAGACTTCATGCCCTGATAACATAAACCTATCAATACATGTATTTGGGAAAAAAATAGTTTAAAGTTCCAATATGCAAATACAGCACACAGTACAAAGGAAAGCTTCTATTACTGTTCAAGTTTAACATATATGAAAGAAAAGAATGGCCAGGGAACAAGCTAAGGTCAAGTACAGAAAAATGACAATTCAGATAGACAAGCCAAGGTCCGTATTAGAGTGATCAGGAAATTCAAAATACAAGCCAAAGTCAGTAACTGTAATATTCTAAAATAATCAGAACGCACTAGGGCTACTAGAGACAATGACAAGGCAATGATTTCAACAAGCAGTGGGTATAAACTACCCTAGCACCGGACGTCATGATAATGATACCAAAAAGTCATAGAAGAACGACGTAGATTGACGCAATGCTCTGGGTGAAGAGCTCTGGGTGGACCTCTTCACTTCACTCTCATTGCTGATATAAGGCACTTCAGAATGGGGCAAGGTGTCATATTTATAATGCTAGAATGTTGCACAAAGTCAAACAGAGTGGAGGATTGACGGTGGATATGGGTGGATACCCTAAGAGTTACCCAATGACATCCCTAGAAGACAAATACATATGCCTTTCGATTAGCATGTCAAACATCTGACAGTTTATGGACCAGCCTCCACTGAACAGTTTATTGTTAAGGCATTGAAAGATGTTTTCTCTGTGGCATAACTACCCTCTTCCTCAAAATGAATCAATCTAGAATTCGGAATCGACAAGACATGTATGAAAACCACTTGGGCATATTTCACCACCACTCACTCAACATATGAAACCACACACAGCTTCCCATCCTGTTTAGTGAAGTGGAGAATATCATCTGTTCTCCCAAGTTATTCATGGGTGCAGGAGAGAACTGTTTTCTTTACATATTTACTTTTATGCCTTAAAATGCTAAACATTTTATCATAGTAAGTCACAGATGCACAAATGACTGATGGCAGATTTAAAAAAAAACAAAAAAAAAAAAAACTTAGCTCCATTTGTCATTACTGGACTGTAATACACTTGGGAAATAGTTGCCAGATAGTATTGTCCCGAACGGTTCGCCACGGACGGCGAACATATGCGCTGTTTGGTCTGCCCCCTATTCGTCATCATTGAGTAAACTTTGACCCTGTACCTCACAGTCAGCAGACACATTCCAGCCAATCAGCAGCAGACCCTCCTCCCAGATCCTCCCACCTCCTGGACAGCTCACTAAGAATGCCCCTTCACAATGAATGTAAAATGGATGCTGTCCAGGAGGTGGGAGGGTCTCGGTGGGAACGTTCGGTGAACCGTTCGGGACATCACTAATTGCCAGATCATAATTTTATTCCAAGATGCTTATGAAAAAGATTCCATATCACAAGTTCACCTGCTGATCTGGTAACACTATAAAATCTATATCTCATAACCTTTAGGTTTCCCTGATACCATTGTTGTCGAACTACATTTCCCAGAAATCTCTGCAATAATTAAAACAAATATACAAAAAATATAATTGTTGAAACTGGTTGGACTTTCCATTCTATGGATAGCATAACACTCACACAGTTTATGGTGAAATAGGGTCTAGGTTTACAAATGTTAACACACAGAGCAGAGCCCCATTATATTGACACCAGTATAACCTCAGTATTCTGTATTACTATGCTAGTTACATTTCTCTACTAACATAGAGATGCCGCACTTTGATTGACAGATTCGCGTCCCTTTAACTTGAAACCCAATCACGTTAGGGGGTGTGGCCGGGATGTGTTCTCGACCAATGAGAGCGGCTATAGCCTGAACTTTTGCCACCATGTACAAGTAAACACTGCGAGTGGGTGTGGCTAGACTTCCTGACTCCAGAGAACCCCGGGGCTTAACTCGTTCGTTGCTGTGGAATGATTGTATCACATTGAAACGTTCCAATAGTGGAGCTTTCATTTCTGATCAAAGAGGCTGAGTGCTGCTGACGTAGAAAAACACAGACTGTCAGCTAAGTGAGTAGGAAAAATGCCTTTCAGTAATTTTAGGAGATTATCTGCCTGCAACTGTATCTGCTGCACTGGCTGAAATGTCTAGCACACAAACTGACTTATAGTGCGACTCACACTGTGTATAAATAGGGAAATAACTCTAAAAAATGATATTCATAGGTTGCTCTCCAAGGAAAATATCCATTCACCGTAGGAGAGCTGGCAAGGGGCAAATGCACTAGAATTTCACATCCTTATGTAGATTAATACAGCAGGAGAAACGTTGGGATTTCGTTGGTAGAGTATTCCATGAGTGAATCCATAGGCAGGAATTTGACAAATGTATGTCAGTGTGTGTATCTGTGTGTCAGTGTACCTGTCAGTGTGTGTGTGTGTGTATGTGCCAATGTGCATATCATTGTGCCAGTGTGTGTAGTTGCAAGTGTGTATATGTGTGCCAAGGTCTGTGTATCTGTCAGTATGTGTATATGTGTGTCAGTGTATCTGAGTGTGTGTGTATGTGTCAGTGTGTGTAACTGTGTGTCAAGGTGTGTGTATGTGTCACTGTGTTTGTATCTGTGTGTATGTCACTGTGTGTATCTTTGTGTCAGTGTATATGTCAGTGTGTATCTGTGTGTCATTGTATCTTTCAGTATGTGCCATTGTATCTGTGTGTGTGTGTTTCAGTGTATATGTCAGTGCATGTGTGTGTGTAGTGCCAATGTTTGCATCATTGTGCCAGTGTGTGTGTATCTGTGTGCCAATGCGTGTGGATTTGTCAGTGTGTGTATGTGTGTGTGAGTATGCCAGTGTGTATCTGTATGTCAGTGTGTGTATCTCTGTGCCAATGTGTGTATCCGTGTGCCTGTGTATGTATGTGTCAGTGTATCTGCCAGTTTGTGTATCTATTTGTCAGTGTGTATCTGTGTGTGTGCGAGTGGGTATCTACATGTCAAGTTGTGTATATCTGTGTGTATGTGCCGGTGTGTATCTGTGTGTCAAGGTGTGTGTATGTGTCACTGTGTATCTGTTTGTCAATGTGTGTATCTTTGTGTCATTGTATCTGTATGTGTGTGTGTTTCAGTGTATATGTCAGTGCATGTGTGTGTGTGTAGTGCCAATGTTTGCATCATTGTGCCAGTGTGTGTCTATCTGTGTGCCAATGTGTGTGTATGCTAGTGTGTGTATCTGTATGTCAGTGTGTGTATCTGTATGTCAGTGTCTTTATCTGTGTGTCAATGTGTGTATCTGTGTGCCTGTGTGTGTATGTGTTAGTGTATCTGTCAGTGTCTGCATTTGTGTGTCAAGGTGTGTATATCTATGTGTCAGTGTGTATCTGTGTGTGTGCCAGTGGGTATCTATATGTCAAGTTGTGTATATCTGTGTGTATGTGCCGGTCTGTATTTGTGTTTGTATGTGCCAGTGTGTCAAGGTGTGTGTATGTGTCTGTATCTATCAGTCTGGCAGCTGGCTTCCCCCTCTTTACTGCCTATGCTTTGCCTCCTCCCTCCCGTGCGGACTATGCTGCGAGAAAGGAACCGGCTGTGGCTGACATCATTAAAAGAGGCTCATATTTGCTATTAAAGGGCCCATGAAGAAAGTACCCATCTAGTAACCCTAAGTGCATGGGCCATCCAATAGGCTTCATCAATGTGCGGGCCCCAGTTTAGCTGCACTGACGGCAGTTCTGTTGCTACAGATAGGAAAGTGGAGCCCGGACGGCTGGGCCCCCTAGTACCGCCGGGCCTGCAACAACCCTCATGGTTGTCACAACATGATGGCGGCCCTTCACACACTGGTTGTCATTGGTGGCAATGTAGTCACAGGAAACTTTGTCTGCCTCTCTTAGGAATGCACAAACATCTGTGAATTTACTTGTCATCCTGTGTATATCTTATAGGTGGAGATATACACTCATCAGCCACAACACTAAAACCACCTAATATCGTGTAGGTACCCCTTGTGCTTCCAAAACTCTGTTTCAGAGCCCTTGACTCACTCACCTGTGATTCCTTCTGACGCGGCACTTCAACGGTGCACGTCAGGTCCTGTAGTGTGGCTGGCCCAATCGCCAGTGGCGTTTTAGCCGCGAGGCAAACAAGGCATTTGCCTTGGGCGGCATTTTTAGGGGGTGGCAAAAAAAGCCGCCCCCCAAATGCCCAGGGCAAATGCCTTGTTAGCCTTGCGGCTAACTGACATGCTGGGCTGGGCTGGGCGGGCGGCTGGCGAGGGAGCTCTTCCCCTGAGCGGTCTGCTCAGCTCCCGTGCGCTGTACAGTGAGGCTGGGAGCCGGAATATGACGTCATATTCCGGCTCCCAGCCTCACTCTGAGGCGTGCGAGGGCGCTGAGCAGACCGCTCAGGGGAAGAGCTCCCTCGCCAGCCGCCCGCCAGCCTGGCAGCCACTGGACCCCCAGGAAGATAGAGAACCCCTTCCCCCCAGCATTCCCAAAGGTAAGGAGGGTTAAAAAAATACACGTGTTAATGTGAGTGAGTGTGTGTGTCTGTTAGTGAGTGTGTCTGTTAGTGTGTGTGTATCTGTTAGTGAGTGTGTCTGTTAGTGTGTGTGTCTGTTAGAGTGTGAGTGTGTCTGTTAGTGAGTGAGTGTGTTTGCCTGTTAGTGTGAGTGTGTGTGTCTGCTAGTGTGTGTCTGCTAGTGAGTGAGTGTGTTTGTGTGTGTGTGTCTGACTGTGTGTGTATGTTTGCCTGTGAGTGTGTGTGTCAGTGAGTGTGTGTGTGTCTGCTAGTGAGTGTGTGTCAGTGAGTTTGTGTTTCTGTTAGCTAGTGTATGCGTATCTGTCAGTGAGTGTGTGTGTGTGTGTGTGTGTATTTAGAAGGCGGGGCGGGAGGAAGGGATGGGTGGGGGTCGCGTGCTTGGGGGGGAGGGCGGTTGGGGGGCGCCTGAGTTTTGTCCTGCCTAGGGCAGCACAAAACCAGGATACACCACTGCCAATCGCCGAAGGTAAAAGGGGCTGGTGACTTCTGCCTAAGTGTAAGTTTTGCTGTGGTTCTCTCCTTCTTGCTGCAGCCCATGGTTTATTTAAGGTGTCAGACAGCATCGACCCACATATTAAGTATTAATTAGGTATGAGCATGCCCAATGGACAGCCTCTTACAGGGGCAGGAGGCAGTATTACATTAGGATGTGGAGACATGATTACTAATCAAGTGGCAGAGGTGTAGCCCTCTCTCCTATATAATCACATCTAACTATGTCCCCTGTGCTCAGTTATACTGTGCTCCCAGTGTGCATTCTGTTGACTTCCTGATATTAGACCAATTTTTGCCCATTTTCCATCTGTGAACCTGTGCCAACTGCCTTGACTTCTGGTTTTCCTTACCACGCTTACACTTATTGCTAATGGTACCTTGCTTTGACTTATTTCTGCTACCCGGACTCCTCCTGTCAAACCCAAGACTTTGACGCGCCAAGGCATGGACTCCACAAGACCTCTCTACATATCCTGTGGTATTTGTCACCAAAATATTGGCAGTAGATTCTTTAAATACTGCAGGTGTATGGTGAGGCCTCCATGGATCAGATTTGTTGTTCCAGCATATTCCACAGATGCTCAATCTGACTGACATCTGGGGTATTTGAAGGCGAAGGCAACACCTTGAACTCTTTGCCATGTTCCTTAAACCATTCCTGAACAATTTTTGCAGTGTGGCAGGGTGCATTCTCTCTTATTAGTAGTGGTCAGGAGAGACTTGTTTTGGAGTTGTGGGAACGGTAATAGCGTTCCTTTTTTTTATAGAGATGTTGTAGATGCATGCACCCCCCATATACAAGTGGGGTTCACTACGAGGATTCTGTATATCGGATTGGCCATTGACAAATTGTCTATGGTACATAGCTCTGCCTTTGTGGTGTCCCATATTTCCAGGAACAAGTGTGGGATGTGAAGTTTTGGAAAGCCAAATTGCACTGAAGTTCTTGCAATTTATCCAAAAACGTTTTTGGAAGGTGGATTTGGAGGGTTTTTAACACATATTGGAACTTGGGAAGTAGGGTCATCTTAACGACTTTCCCTCCCAGGACTGCATTGTGTCTAGTAAGTTTTGCATCAGTTTGTCATAATTGTATTTGAAGAGATTGTCTAGGTTTTAGGTAACTTTGATCCCCAAGAAGTTAACATAATCTTTTCTCCAATCTAGTGCAAAGGTAGTCTGTAAAGTCTGCAATAACACATTCTCAATTCCCCCTCCCATGGCCTTTGGTTTTTACACATTCAATTAATAATGGGAGTGCATTCCATATTCCTGGATCTCTTTTAAAAGGAAGGCAAATTTGCTCCTGAGATATAGCGTTAGGAGCATATAGTCCACAAATAGATTAGATTTGTATTCTTTATCCCCTACTACTATTACATAGTAGTCTTTGGAGATTTTAAGGACCTGTATGTTTTTTTTCCCATTCTGACTCTGTGAATGGCAGCTCCAGGTACTCCTCCCACTTTGCCATAAAAGGAGATGATAAAGGGTATCTACTGTGAATCAATATGCCCTACAGTATAGATATCATCCCATTGGGAAGGGATTCCTCACACAGGGGAGGGCTGGCAGCCTTAGGCCTGGGGGGCAAATCCGGTCAAGTGGCCCATTGCACCAAGAAGACAGTGGGGGGCAGTCACCTAAACAGACACTCAATGACAGGCACACACTCACTGACAGGCACACAGACACACACAGAAAGACACACTGTTACAGGCACACTGACTCAGACAGACAGGCATACTGGCTGACACACACACACACACACACACACACACACACACACACAGGCATACTGGTTGACACACACACACACACACAGACAAACTGGCACACAGAGACATACTTGCACACACAGAGACATACTGGCACACACACAGAAAGACGCACTGTTACAGGCATACTGACTCAGACAGACAGACAGACATACTAACACACACACACATACTGGCTGACACACACAGAGACAAACTGGCACACACACAGAGACAAACTGGCACACATACAGAGACATACTGGCACACACACAGAGACATACTGGCGCGCACACACACACAGACATGCTGACACACACAGACATACTCATACACACAGACATACTCATACACACACACATACACCCAAACTTTACACTTTTAAAACCAGTAGACAGGGGCTGAGTAAGGGGATAGGGCTGTAGTGGGGGGACAAGGGCTGTAGTGGAGTGTATAAGCGGTAATTGGGGGTTTAGGAAATGTAGGGGGGATAGGGGCTGAAGTAGGTTGATGGCTACAATTTGGGAAAGGGGCTGTGGTGTGGGTGATATGGGTTGCAATTGGGGGAGAGGAGCTGTCTTGGGGATGTTATGGGGCTGTGGTGGGGGGCATGGGGCTGAGGAAGGGGCAGGAGTTGAGGGGGGAAAGGAGCAGGGGAAAGGTGGAACAGGGGCTGAGA
>OW240914.1:104409953-104478380 GCA_933207985.1 Pelobates cultripes
GGGGCTGACTAAGGGGACAGGACTGAGGAGGTGGGACAGGGGCTGACTAAGGGGACAGGGCTGAGGAAGGGTGACAGGGGCTGAGGAGGGGGGACAGGGCTGTGGAAGGGTGACAGGGCTGAGGAAGGGTGACAGGGGCTGAAGTAGGGGACAGGGACTGAGGAGGGAGACAGGGCTGAGGAGGGGTGACAGGGGCTGAGGAAGGGTGACAGGGGCTGAGGAAGGGTGACAGGGGCTATCTAAGGGGACAGGGCCTAAGGAAGGGGACAGGGGCTGACTAAGGAGACAGGGCTGAGGAGGGGAATGAAAAAAAACTAAAGTGTATTTCCCCCCTCCCTGAATCTTACCTTAGGCCAGGGAGGGATGGGCAGCAGCCAGCAAGAGCAAGGAGCAGCAAGCATCAGCCAGCAGTCAGTGAGGTCGGCCTCTCCTGATGATGTCAGGAGGAGGGGGCGTGACTTCCTCTGCTCTTCTCCCAGACTCCCCAGCGGTCCTGTGAGAAGAGCAGTGAAAGTCATGCCCCCTCCTCCTGACATCATCAGGAGAGGCCAGCCAACTCCACTGGTTGCAGGCTGCAGGAAGAGTGAAGTAAGTTGAAAAATCTGAGTCCTCAGCCAGAGGCAGGGCTGGAGCCAGAGGCAGGGCTGGAGCCAGAGGCAGGGGATTCAGATTTTTCCTTTGTTTGCTGGATGCAGACGGCCCTGGGTTTAGGGCGGCCTTGGGGGCAATTGCCTCCCTGCCCCCTTCCCAGCCAGCCCCTGTCCTCACAGCATAATTTTTCAAATTCAGTGAGTTCCCTCACCTTTTGTGGGATCTATGACATGTAGTGAGATAGTTGGTGTTGTGTAAGAGTCTGCAGTAGCATGTGTATCCATAATGAGCAGATCCCTTATAGTGTCCCCCTCAGGAGAAATTAAATGTTGTACCCCTGGGTGTATCATCTCTGGGAAAGATGATTTAATTGTGCCTCATGGAAACATTGGATTGTCCCACAGGGGAAGCATAGAGCTTGGGTGAGTTGTTAAAAAGAATCCTGTTACCATGTGAGACAGACCAACACTGTAGCTTCCACTAGTGGGTGAGCCTTTGCTCTCTTCATACCATCCACAGGATTCCACCATGGCAAGGCCGTCAGGTCCTATCTAACAAGATATCTGACATCATTCAGGAAATCTTCCTGGAACAGTGTATTGCATAGTAGTATTTGTGTTGTGTAGTATCGCCACCAAGGATTCTTTTTTTTTTTTTACACACATGTTGCATAGTAATGGAAGGGCCAGTCTCCCTGTTAGCTTGGGTAGCGTTACAAAGAGTATGGCAAGCATTGGATATTATTCCTCCATATGAATGTTTGTAGCATTTGTAGCGGGTAATAGACCATTAGAAGATTTGTAATTTTCACCACATTTATTCTCCATATCCAGGATATATGTGGTTTGTCCCTCTGCTGATGATCTCATGACAGGAAACGGGTGGTCGTTACAAGCATTATCCAATCTCTAATAAAATCATCTATCTTATCTTAACATCTTAAAGGGACACTATAGTCACCAGAACAACTACAGCTTATTGAATTTGTTCTGGTGAATAGAATCATTACCTTCAGGCTTTTTTCTGTAAACATTGCTTGTTTCAGAGAAAATGCAGTGTTTACATTACAGCCTAGTGATAACTTCACTGGCCACTCCTCAGATAGCTGTTAGAGATACTTCCTGGGTCATGGCTGCCTAAAATGCATCCAAACATTCAGTGTCTCCTCCCTCTGCATGCAGACACTGAACTTTCCTCATAGAGAATCATTGATTCAATTCATCTCTATGAGGAGATGCTGATTGGTCAGGGCTGTGTTTGAATTGTGCTGGCTCTGCCCCTGATCTGCCTCTTTGTCAGTCTCAGACAATCCTATGGGAAAGCATCGTGATTGGATCAGGCTTCCACTTCTGCTGATGTCAGCAGGCAGTGGGCAGGTCAAAGGAAACAGTGACCAAGCAAGCAGCTGCAGAATTTAATACATGTAAGATTTTACTATATTTAGGGAGGCAAGAGGGGACCAGGGTGGCTACATGGTGGTTTTAACCCTGTAGGGTCAGGAATACATGTTTGTGTTCCTGACTCTATAGTGCTCCTTTAACCTATAGCAAGCTTGCAGGTGTATCTTCATGTTCGGGCCTTGCTCAAAGCTATGTTTCACAATAACCACGCACTTAAAATTAATATGCATACGCACTTCGAATTAAAGATATTTACTACGCAGTTCTAAATTACACATTACTATGCAGTTATGATCAAAGGGAGAAACACAGGAAATAAGGCCCAACAGCAGAAGCATACGGGATATAACACCTGTTACACAATGTTCTACAGCTCTTGTCTAGGGGTATATTCACTAAGTATCACGGTAGTTTACCCCTACACACAAGATTTAGTCCAACAATCGACAGATAGAGCAGATACTACTTACCGGACCTTAGAAAACCCAAGAAAACGCTGAATGGCTTTCAGACCCTGAGGTAAAGGCCATTCCATGACAGCAGAAAGCTTCTGGGGATCCATACGAAAACCTTTAGCAGAAATTACATAACCTAAAAACTGTACTTCGGATTGGTCAAATAAACATTTTTCTAGTTTACAATAAAGACTATTAACAAGAAGGGTTTTCAAAACTGTTTTAACATGCATGTGATGAGTATGTAAATCTGTTAAATATATTAATATGTCGTCCAAGTACACTATCATAAATGAGTGAATGAACTCTTGTAAGACGTCATTAATAAATTCTTGAAACACTGCTGGGGCGTTACAAAGACCGAATGGCATCACAGTATACTTGTAATGACCACTCCTAGTATTGAATGCAGTTTTCCACTCATGGCACTTTTTTTATACGTATGAGATTGTATGCACCTCTAAGGTCCAATTTAGTAAACACAGTAGCTTGTTTAAGACTGTCGAATAATTCAGTGATTAATGGTATAGGGTAAGTATTTATTATAGTGATTTTATTTAGACCCCTATAATCAATACAAGGTCTTAAATCGCTCTCCTTTTTTGACACAAAGAAGAACCCTGCCCCTGCCGGAGAAGAGGATCTCCTTATAAATCCCTTTTGCAGAGATTCTTTGATATATTCCTCCATGACACGATTTTCTTGAGGAGACAAAGGATACACCCTGCCTTTGGGAGGTATAGTGCCAGGCAATATATCAATAGCACAATCGTAGGGTCTATGAGGCGGTAATTTTTCAGCCTCCCTTTTATCGAAGACAGACTTAAGAGACATGTACTGAGGAGGTATAACAGTAGACAAAGGAGGAGTAGTAGGAACATTAATAGAATTCAAAAGGGTGATTTTAATGATACAAGACTCTTGGCAGGTTTTACTCCAAGATACTATTTGTCCTGACTCCCAGTCAAAAATGGGATTGTGAGAACTTAACCCTGGGTACCCTAACACAATGTGAGAGGAAGGAGAAGTGATGACCTGAAACCGAATGGTTTCTGAGTGTAACATCCCTGTATACATATGCAACGGTTCAGTTTCATGTGTGATAACTGGGGAGCATAATGGTCTACCATGCGTGTCTTCTTCTCTCTAATGGGTATTTTGTTTTTCTTAACAAATCTAGAGTCTATGAAATTCTCGGCTGCCCCGGAATCAACCAGGGCTAGTATGTTTCTTGCTATGCAATTATTGTCTAGATGCAGAGAAACAGGGAGAAGTAGTTGATGAAGAGGCAATTTTGGGGACTTAGATATCACACCCAAGGCCAGTCCCCTATATGGCCTTAGGTGCGATAGTTTTCCAGAAGCACGGGACATTCTTTTACCATATGACCCGTCTTACCACAGTATAGGCAAAGTCCCTCCTTTCTCCTATACAATATTTCAGCTTCAGAGAGTTTGGTAACCCCTAATTGCATGGGTTCCTCCTCTGATACCTTTGAACTCTCAGGATTAGCAACTCTAGGAGTATTTAACGTAGCAAAACATCTATTCCTATTCTTAGTATAGAGTCTATCACAAATCCTATTATCTATATCAATAAGATAGTCGATAAGGTCCTCTAATGGGATAGGAAGATCCCTAGCTGCTACCTCATCCAATATAGTATCAGATAGACCTTCCATGAATGCTGTAGTTAGCCCATTGTTGGTCCAATCTACCTGCGAAGCAAGGGTACGAAACTGAATAGCATAATCAGCAACAGACCTAGAACCCTGTTTAATTCTCATTAATGCCCTGGCGGCATTCTTTGACATTTTAGTTGTGTCAAAGGTTCTACGAAAAGCCGTAAGGAAGCTATCGAAATTATGCACCATAGGTCCATTAGCCTTCCAAATAGGATTTGCCCACTCAAGTGCTTTATCAGTAAGTTGGTGCATAAAGAATCCAACTTTAGACCTGTCAGTGGGAAAGGAACGTGGATACATCTCAAAGTGGAATTCCACTTGATTAATAAATCCCCTGCAAGACTTAGCATCCCCTCCATAACTAGGTGGAGGGGTTAAATGTGCAGAAGCATTAGGCATGGTGGATACATCTGGAACAAGGGGTGCAGTAGGAGTTGGTACTGTTACCGGAGTAGTTCTAGATAAGAGTGTCTGGAGGGCCTGAGCTATCTGATCCATGCGGTGATCCTGCTCTGCAAATCTAGCCTCATGAGAAGCCAATTGCTGACTTAAATCTGCGGGGTCCATGGCCCTATCGTAATGTCACTGTAGTTTACCCCTACACGCAAGATTTAGTCCAACAATCGACAGATAGAGCAGATACGACTTACCGGACCTTAGAATGGCCGGACTCGCCGTATAGCAGAGAATAGACAGAGTCAAGAACGAGCCGAGGTCAAGGGAATAAAGAGACTGCGAAAACAAAAACTAGCCAAGGTCTGGTACACAGTAGTCAGTAAGCCGGCAAACAAGACAAAACAGGGATAGAGAGATAAATGGAGTCAGACAAAGCCAAGGTCGAGCATGAAAATCACAACTGAACACAACAAGCGCTAAAGGGAACTGAAACAGAAACCACGATAGGGCAGTGAGTTAAGGGAGAGGTAAGTATAAATACCCTAAACTTTACTTTGATTGGCCCCTGTCATATCCACGCCCCCAAAATGTGAGTGTCTGGGGAATGTGGGATGACAGGGGCCAATGGGAGACCATTGTATTTTTTTGGCTCCCACTGCCCCTTTAAGAGCGTGCCCGAGACACGCGGCACGCTCTTAGAGCTAGGCAGGACACGTGACTGCATCTCGCAGTCCATGCCCACCCTCATTCGAGAGCCGCGTGTAAGTACCGTTACACTAAGCATTGGATATAGATAAAATGTTTTATTTCAAATAGATAGCTGACATGTTCCAACTTAGCCAATTTTAAACAGACTGAGCATCAGGTCATCTGTAGCTTGAGCCTTGGGTAAATATTAAACACTGAATGTTAATATGTTCATCAATGCGTGTTATGTGATAACATTATTGCGCACGTGATGAAAGGAGTGGAGCGGTTGTTTGTGCCGTTTGAGGTGCAGTGATCAGATAGAAGCTTGTGGCAATACCAAAATTGACAAACAGATCGACAAACAGAATAAACTCACGGAGTCAAGATGACACCAGATCAAGAGTGTGGAAACAGCGGGCGGAGGAGATTAAACCCTGTGGCAAAACAAGGATTGAGGACTGGGCCTCGCGGTCAAACTAATGCGCGGTAAAACTAATACTGCTCAATATTAAGGTTCCACGAAGACGCGAGATCAGAAAACTGAACAACGGGAGGAGGTGACTGATCCTCGGGATTTTATGTTGGTGATTTCCTCTGCGAGGACTACCTCACACCATTTTGCTGACTGGTGTTTAAAGTTGTAAAAAAATACAAAAACCGGTAATAGCGATTAAGTTATTGTTAAGATTCAATTTGAAGGGAAAAAAAATAAAGGGAAAAAAAGTGTTTGAAGGTGATAGAAAGAAGCAGGGTAAAAAACAAAGACAAGAGAGCTGAGAACTGAATAAGATAATAAGTAAGAAAGAGAGCGAAATAAGAGAGAGACAGAAATTAAGCAAAGATTCACTTTACATAGTATGTGGTAACCGAAAATTGAAGATTGTTTGACAAAAAATTATGGAATTTCCCTAAACTTCCCTAATTAGTAACTACTCTCCTGCCTATCAGAGAGTTAAGTCTCTAGTACCTTTATTATTAAGGTACAGAACTCAATGTAACAAATAAACGAAGCATAGAAAACAACAGCCTATATCTATTCCTTAAAATCGTTACAAGGATTAATGGTTATAGAGGAAGTCACAAAGTCATAAAAAAGAAAAGGAAAGGAAAAAGAAAAAAAAAAAAAACAATAGGAAAAAATATTAAAGCATAAAGGCAGACAAGAATAAGGGAATAGAAGAGGAGAAAATAGCAATCTTGGCAATCTTCTTATAGCCTTGACAGACCATCTTTATGTAGAGCAACAATTCTTTTTTTGAGATCCTAAGAGAGTTATTTGCCATGAGGTTCCATGTTGATCTTCCAGTGACCAGTATGTGAGAGTGTAAGAGTGATAACACCAAATTTAACACACCTGCTCCCCATTCACACCTGAGACCTTGTAACACTAATGAGTCACATGACACCGAGGAGGTAAAATGGCTAATTTGGCCCAATTTGGACATTTCCAAGGGTGTACTCACTTTTGTTGCCAACAGTTTGGTTTAGACATTAATGGTTGTATGTTGAGTTATTTTGAGGGAACAGCAAATTTACACTGTTATGCAGGCTGTACACTTACTACTTTACATTGTAGCAGAGTGTCATTTCTTCAGTCTTGTCACATGAAAAGGATATAATAAAATATTTACAAAAATGTGAGGGATGTACTCACTTTTGTGAGATACAGTATATATGATCTAAGTAAATATTATTTAATTTTAAACTGTTTTAAAACTTTATTTCATTTTATTACAGGCAGCAGGGGGACTCTCTGTCATTCCAGGCACTCCCCCTGCTGGCACTGCTGTGGACGGCTATTCCGTCAATGTGATCGTGAGGTCCTCGCAAGGACCTCACGATCACTTGGCCCAGGAGGGCCGGATCAGCAGCAGGGGGACTCCCTGGGATGTCAGGCAAGTCCCCCCATCACGATCGCCGAGGGGGGATCGCCAGCGAGCAGGTAAGTACATAGGACGACGTGGACGTGCTATGCCGCCCTCCGGCGTTTAGAACCGGGTCCCTAAGGACGGCATAGCACGCTCGCTGTCCTTAAGGGGTTAAAGAAGGACGATATTCAATAATTGTTCTTCCAGATCTTTCATTTAGTACTAGACAAAAAAGAAGAATATTTGCACCAATCATTTCGATTCTGAAGAAACACAATTTGAAATTTAAATGGGGTTTCCCATTTAAGATGATAATCATCCACGAGGGTCGTTTGAATTCCTTCAAATCAACTGAACAAGCAGAAGAATGGTTAAATACCAATAATTATACTTAACATATATCTGGAAGGGAAAAAGACCCAGGATAAATACAATGGTCCTGGCGAAAAATCACCGTAAGGGAGCTTTAAAGGATCACTATAGTGTCAGTAAAACAAACTCGTTTTTCTGACACCATAGCATCCTTGGAGGACCCTCACCCTCAGGGTCCTCCTCCTGCTGGGCTGGAGGGGTTAAAACCCCTTCAGCCACTTACCTTAATCCAGCACCGGGCTCCCTTGGCGCTGGTGACCTCTTCTCCCCCGCCGACGTCAGCTCCCGAGTGGAGCGGAATGCATTCTAACAGTCCATAGGAAAGCATTTCTAAGTACTTTATTATGGACGTTCTGCACGCTGGACGCAATATCCCTTGCATAAGTCCAGGGTAATGAGATAATTACCCCCAGCCATTCTATCTAGGAGTTCGTCTATCCTCGGCATGGGGTAGTGTAACGAAAATATACCCCAACATGCAGGATTTAAGCTAAACAAATGTCAGCACAGAGGGAAGGTACGTCTACCGGACCTTAGAGTGGCCTGACTCGACGTAAAGGAGAGAGATACAGAGTCAGGAGCGATCCGAGGTCAAGGGCACAAAGAGACAGCGTAAACTTGGACTAGCCAGGGTCTGGTACACAGAAAACAGCAAGCCGGCAAACAGAACAGATAAGGATAAAGAGATAACGTAGTCAGAAACAAAGCCAAGGTGAAGGTCAAGTAGGAAGAAACACAACTGAACACAACAAGCGCTAAAGGGAACTGAAACAGAAACCACGATAGGGCAAGGAACTAAGGGAAAAGGGTGAGTATATATACCTAAACATCTAATATGATTGGTCCCTGTCACATCCACGCCCCCAAAAGGTAAGTGTATGGGGAGTGTGGCATGACAGGGACCAATGGGATGCCTTTTCCAATTTAGGCTCCCACTGTCCCTTTAAGAGCGCGCCCGAAAACCGCGGCGCGCTCTTAGAGTTAGGCGGGACACATGTACGCTTCTCGCGGTCACTGCCCGCCTTCCTGTTACAGCCGTCGGATGAGCCACGCGCGGCTCGTGCAGCAGCAGGACAGCGCGGCTCAAACAGAGGACCCCGGCCGGCCCCTGGAAAGGGTAAGTACCGCTACAGGTAGGCGTCCTTTATGGTTCGGTCATTGAGCTTCCGGTAGTCGACACAGAAGCGAGTAGTGCCGTCTTGCTTCAGTACCAGCACTACCGGGGAGGCCCAAGGACTCTGGGAGGGATCTATAACCCCAGCTGGAGCATCTCTTGTATCTCAGAGAGCATATTATGTATAACCGCCACAGGGATACGGTAGGGCTGTTGCCTTAGTGGGGTATCTCCCTGGGTATCCACTCAGTGGACTGCAGCTGAGGTGTACCCGGGTAGGGCAGAAAACATGTCCCGGTATTCCTGAAGCAGTTGAGAGGCCTCGCTCTTTTCTTGGGGGGTTAAAGTCTCACCTAGCTGTACCTGCTCTATGGTGTTGGGGCTAGGGGCTAGTAAGTGTGGTAAGGGGAGCCCCTCGCTATCCTCACAGGCAGGGGCGCATATGGCCGCTACATCGCCTGTCTACTCAAAATAAGGTTTCAGCATGTTCACATGAAAGGCCCTCCGGATCCTTTCATCTGAACACTTGCTGACTATGTACGTGGTGTCACTTATTTTCTCCACCACAATGAAAGGTCCCTGCCAGGCGACTTGAAGCTTGTCTTTCTTTGAGGGCTACAGGGCCAGCACTCGCGGTCCTATTTCCAGGACTCTATCTCGGGCACCCCTAACGTACCATCTCTTCTGGCGGCTCTGGGCCACCTGCAGGTGCTCCCGGACAGATTCCATGAGGGTCTGCAAGCGGTCCCGGAACTCCAGAACATACTGCACAATAGGGACTCCCTCATCACCTGTGTTGCCCTTCCAATGCTCTCGTATGAGGTCCAGGGGTCCCCGGACATTTCTCCCATAAAGGAGTTTGAAGGGGGAGAACCCTGTAGAGGCCTGAGCACTTCGTGGTAGGCAAACAGGAGGTGAGGGAGAAACCTTTCCCAGTGCGAACAGGATGCTGTGAACGTCTTAAGCATCTGCTTAAGGGTACCGTTAAACCGCTCACATAGTTCGTCTGGGGACAGTAGGGAGAGCTGAACAGGGGTTTCACACCGCAACTCTGCCATAACTGTTGGGTTATAGTTGCGATGCACTGTGTCCCCCTGTCCGACAAGATCTCCCTGGGGAAGCCTACCCTAGTAAAAATCTTTACTAAAGCCTTAGCCACCGTCTCTGCCTCTATGTTGGGTTACCGCCTCAGGGTATCTGGTAGCATAGTCATCCTAGCTGGCCGCGCTCTCACCTACCTCCTAGCGGGATCACACCATCCGATCCCATCTAGAAGTTAGGGAATCCCCTTGCAGCGACCCTGCTCTTGATTCCCGAGCAAGCTGTGTATCCTTGGTATGTGTGATGATCTGTACCACTGCCTCTTATGATGAATTGGGCCCCAGTAGACTGATCATCCATCTCACCTCCTTCTGGAAATTGTTTTCCTCTGGCTGCTCTCCTTCCATGCTGCTGGATCTGTCACTCTGCACTAGCTCTGCAATTAGCGTGGCACTTTTCTTGTTGCTTGCCGCTATGCCCTGAGCTCCCAGCAGATCTTTTAGCGTTGTCCTCTTTAGCAGTTCATACCGCTGAGCCATTCGGTTTCCTCCAGTTTGGGACGTCCATTCGGGATACAAATCCCACCGTTTGCCACCAGTAGTAACGAACCCTAAAGTGGTAGCTAGGGGTTCATCAGTTTGTAACCGAATGGCAGAGAGCAAGAGTGATTATAGCTCGCCGTTCGGTTCTCCGTTCGTCGATTAATCCCAAGTAAGCGAAGCGCTCAGGCTGAAATTCCTCAAAGTAGTAATAAGGCACCAGCCGAAACATGATGAATGGTTCAACAGGAATGATGTTTATCGATGCCACACTGGCTTTTATGGAAGTCCCCCTGCAAGAGGACCTCCCACAGTACACAAATGTGACAACCAATCATATTGCTTAATTACAGTAAAACACTCCCTCTCTCTGCCTGTGAGATAATTAGGTAAGCTAAGGGATAACCTAATTATCTACAGGCAAAGGGAACACATTTCCCCCCAAACTTAGAACACCCCTTTAAATACATGGTATCTCCACAAATAGCATATCCTCTGATAGACCTGATCTGGGAGACCAACATATTCAAATTTTACCCAGATCGGTTCAGGGGTTTTCGAAAAGTGTGGAAGTCTTAGTTCAATTTTGAAAAAGGCATAAAAACGAATTAAAATGACTCCTGGCTCATAGGAGCGATTGTTCCCCTTGTTCGTGGGAACCGATCCACTGAACGGCGCTCTCCTAGCTGTTCGGCAACAAAAGGAAGCAGGCGTTTGTATGTGTCCAGCGGTGTTCGGGAAGTTGAGTGTCCGATTTTAGTTCCAGACATTCGACGACCCAGTCCCGCTGCCTCCTTTCGTGCAAACAAGATGGCCGCCATTTTCTCTGCCATGTGGCGTTCGACTATGCGAACGGCGGCCACCCATAGAGAGCACTCAATTGATGGTTCCCTTTGTAGTTAATAAGCCAGGAGGGTGGTCGGTGTTCGGTAGTTTAATTTACCGAACCAATAAAACTTAAAATAAACGAATGGCCAAAAAAAAAAACGAAATCAAAGCAGGTTTTCTCACAAGTAGATCATTAAAATTAAATTTGGAAGAAAAAAAGCTCTCTTGTCTTGCTAAATCACAAGATGAATTATGTGCTACAAGGTCCAAAAGGCTTTTTAACTAAGTCTTAAAGTAACACAATAGTGTTAGGGATACAAAACTGTATTCCTAACGTTATAGTGTTCCTCTGCCTCTGCAGCTCCCCCTCACAGTAATTAAAGGATTAAAAACCTATTTTCACTTACCTCATTTCATTGCCGAGGTACCTCGGCACTGGATCGATATCTTTCTCTGTTGACGTCATGGTGATTGAGTAACCTAATTTGCAGGCATTGCATGCACCGCTCACACATTAGACCTTCCCCATAGGAAAGCAGTGAAGCAAAACTTTCCTATGGGGATTTTGAAGATGCTAGATATCCTCATGCAAAGCGTGGGGATGTCCAACCTTGTTTCACGGAGTTAAGCACCACTGGTTGGCTGAGTGTATCACTTGACATGCTCTGCCAATAGCATTAGCTAATACCACCCCCTTCAGGTGGTATAAGCCCAGGTGAATCCCACCAGGATCCATGTAGTATGGCTTTTCTGATATTCTATATTTGCAATTATGTTTTTTAGCTGCAACAATTTTAAAGTGAATAAGTCCTATTACAGAAATATAATAATCACTCAGTTAAAATATTCTTGTGTATATTTACGCATATAAGCTAATATCACCAATATGGACATGCACCAATATCATGTCCTTATCACTTTAAGAGCTTCCTTGCGAGTTCTGGAACTCAGTCAATGACACAGAACCATGGCTACGGTGCTCTAAGTCATTGAGAAGCACGGGGGGGTGGAGCTCTTAAAGTAGTCTGCATTAGATAGAAACCACAATCCTCCCTCAATAAAGTGAGGGAAAACAGGACTGAGTAGGGAGATCTATTAATCTATTGATCTCTGCCAGCTCAGAGATGATATGCTCATATACAGAGCTGAAGTTCCAGGCCCAGGCAGCGACCCAGACTCTTGTCCTTTTGTTTTGTTTTTTCTTCCCTTAATGGCATTGTCAACCATTCTTTTAAAAAAAAAAAAAAAAAATTTCAATAAAGGAATTATTTGATGTGATTCTGAGATTCCCTATACTTATTACCCCTCTGGAACCTCGATTTCCACTATTTGGATTTTGAAGTCCTGACAAGCAAGGTAACCAATTGGGGCATGCTATGCTATGAATGTGATGGAGTATTTGGGTATGGGCGTAGTTAAATACCCTGTAATTCTAAGCAATGGCAGAACAAGAGCTATTAAACATGGCAGTCGTTTTTGAAAAAGCTGCTCTTTTGGGTGAGGGAGAGGATTGTTATACAATTCATACACAAAGACGTGTGACAACATTTTGTGGGGCTCTTACAATTAGGGAGTACCATCTCCACAGTCCATTAGGCTAAGGAGGTTCAGTGCTGTACCCCATGCTCTGCGCACATGAAATGCAGCTGTAGTAATGCAGATATAAACAGAGCTATAATGTGGTTGTGTTCTTTTGAATGCCACTCCAGTATTGTGTCGGTATAATGAATGCTGTTGCTTTTTAAGTTGCAATTTATAACACGATTCACTGTTGGAAAATTACATATTTATGCTTTACAATGACTTGATGACACTTGATCCTCTAATATTTGAGACTCTCTTTTTCTATTATATTTGACATCTCTGCTTCTTTACACATGAGTAAACTAGAGATATCTCTAAGTCGTGACAAGTTACTGTTTGCATGAAGATCGGTATTTGAACTATTTGGTCGTCTCTCTCTGAGAGTTATATATATATGTGCGTGATGGACTGTTAAGGGGGTAATATTTTGAAAGGTTGTAATGTTATCATTTTTGGAGAGATGTAAAGGTACGCACCTTTACATAGGTCCATAGGTGAGTGGCAACAGGTGTATATGCATCTCTCTGTGGGGCTGGGTAATTTGTATCCAGTCACAGGACTCTATAATTACTTTGCATGCTTACACTCAAGGGGTGGATGTTAATAACAAAGCAGTTTAAAGGACCACTCTAGGCACCCAGACCACTTCAGCTTAATGAAGTGGTCTGGGTGCCTGGTCCAGCTAGGGTTAACCCATTTTTAAATAAACATAGCAGTTTCAGAAAAACTGCTATGTTTATTAATGGGTTAAGCCTTCCCCCTAATCCTCTAGTGGCTGTCTCATTGACAGCCACTAGAGGCGCTTGCGTGCTTCTCACTGTGATTTTCACAGTGAGAGCACGCAAGCGTCCATAGGAAAGCATTATGAATGCTTTCCTATGTGACCGGCTCAATGCGCGCGCAGCTTTTGCCACGCGTGCGCATTCAGCCGACGGGGCGGAGAGAAGGAGGATCGGAGGAGGAGAGCTCTCCGCCCAGCGCTGGAAAAAGGTAAGTTTAACCCCTTTTCCCCTTTCCAGAGCAGGGCGGGAGGGGGACCCTGAGGGTGGGAGCACCCTCAGGGCACTATAGTGCCAGGGAAACGAGTATGTTTTCCTGGCACTATAGTGGTCCTTTAAATTGGAAAGTTAGAAAAATCTTTGTAGTCAGATCTGAAATTTAAATAATAATTTTTTATTTTTTTTTAATGAGTGGTGGCTAGCGACTTGGGGACATCTAGCCACCAGTTGAGGGAGGCAAATGGGTGTTTTGACAATGGCAAGTCCTCCCCCCTTATCACATTTAATACTGTAACGGAATCCACCGTTATCTTGGTACTCGGAGAGAACTGCAGGTCAGCCTCCTTCCCACTGACTGTTGGCCCTAGCCTGGAATGTGGTTCTGTTTTGGGGAGGCAAGCACACTGAGGACATTCAGACTGCTTTTCCCCCTAGTTCGGGTTTGACATTGTTGTAAGGTTGATATACCCTTGTTTTAAAAGGAGATTTATAGTTTCATGTTTGTGATGACTCTCCATTCCCCTCTGTTGGTGAAAACGAAAAATGCATTGTTGGCATAATCACAATATGCAAATTAGGATATTCTAAAAAAACTGACAAGTTGCATTTATATATCTCTGCTTTCCCACTTTCCCATGGCTTGTAAGGTTGTAATTCTGTTATATATTTTACTCACTATCATGTTGCTTGTTCTTCTTATTATAAATGTTATTTATATTTTATGGTTTTCACCACATGCTTAAGGAGTAGTTGGTAAAGTTCATTTTGGAACTGTGTATCTTGTGTGGATTTGTTCTGGAATCCTAGTAACAGAGGTTTTGGACGGGGGGGGGGAGGGGGGGTTGGTGGAAGAGAGCTAGGCCTGAAAGGCCAGAAGTGCCTTTGTAAAGGCAGGAGCTAATCACATTACAGGTGCCTGGGAAAGAAGCTGAATATGGAACGGCAAAAGGGATGATACTTGCCTGAAAAAAGAGAGATCTGAAGCATGATTGGGTGGAAGAGTTCTGGAGAGCCCCCAGTCAAACTTCGGTGACTGAGGCTGAAGTGTTCCAGGGTCCCCTGTGGCTGTGAGGTAGTGGACTTGGCAAAGGTACTTGGTCAGAGGACAGGAGCTCCATCACAAATACCTCTACTTAAAACCCATAGACATGCCCGGGCTGGCGTGTCTATGAGGGCGCACCGGCCTGGGCGCGGAAGAAAAGAGTGATCAGCAGGAGGGAAGCGCACAGCAGTCAGTCCCTCAGTGTAGCATGGCCGAGCTCTGATCCACGGTACAGGAGCATCCGTTTCCTGTTCCCCGGCCGGGCCGACAGGAAGTGCTCAATTCCTGTCAGTCCAGCCAGGTACAGGAAACAGACGCTCCTGTACCGCGGACTAGACCGGAGCTTGGCCACGCTACAACAGAGGTAGAGGAGGGGGTGTGAAGAGAAGGGGGAGGGGGGGTGTGAGGAGAGACCACCATGGGAGGGGTGGAGTAGAGACCTCTATGGGAGGTGGGTGAGGAGAGACCACTAGGGGGTGAGGAGAGACCACTAGGGGTGGGCGAAGAGGGACCACTAAGAGAGGCAAAGGGGAGAGGAGAGACAACTATGGGAGGGTGGGGGGTGGAGGAGAATCCACTAAGGGTAAGGGGAGAGGAGAGACCACCAAGGGATGGGGAGGAGAGACCAGTAAGGGTGGGGGAGGAGAGACCACTAGGGGAGGAGGGAGAGAGGAGAGACCACTAATGGAAAGGGGGGAGGAGGGGAGAGACCACTGATGGAAAGGGGGGTGAGAAGAGATGACTAATGGAAAGGAAGGGAGGAGAGACCACTGCGGAGGGGGCGGGGGGAGGAGAGCGGAGACCACTAAGGGAAGTGGGGGAGAGGAGAGTACACTATGGAAAGTGGGGGAGGAGAGTACAGATCACTGAGGGGGTGAGAGGAAAGAGCATTATGAGACAGAAGGGGAGAGTTTTAAGGGATGGGAGGGGAGAGCACTACGGGGAAAGGGGGCAAGGAGATCATTAAGGGACAAGGGAGATCACTAGGACAGTGGGGCAGGGAAGAGCACTAAGGGACAGGAGGGGAGAGCAGTAAGGGACAAGACGGGAGAGATGCTGTGGAAGGGGGGAAAAAAGAAGCACAAATGAGCTGGTAGGACTCCCCCTATCCTACCCCACAAACTCTCTCTTTCACACTACACACACAAATCTTCCCTATACATACACAGAAATACTCAATGCATCCCTACACACACAGAAACACACCATGCTTCCCTCACACACAGAAACATACAATGCATCCATTACACACACACAATGCAACTCTTACACACAAAGACAATGCATCCCTTACAATGCACACATACACAGAAACACACAATGAATCCTTTACACAAACACACACTGCTTCTCTTACACCACACAGAAACACAATGCATCTCTTACACGCACACTCAATGCACCCCTTATACACACTCAATGCACCCCTTACAGACACACACACTGCATCCCTTACATACACAGAAACACACCTTACATCCCTTACATATACAAACACACAATGCATGCCTTAAACACAACCAGAAACACACAAACACACACTGCTTTCTATCCCTTACAAAAAACACACTGCATCCACTACACACATTGCATCACCTACACAATCTGGTATCCCTATACACTTCATTCCATAAGCACACACTTTAGATCCTCTACACTAACACGTAACACATCCCCTACACACTCCACTCCCTGTGAGTGAACTCATGGGTGGAACATGTAGGTGGATTTATGGGTGGGCCTTATGGGCATACATGAGCTGTTCAAGGGGCCCGAGCCCATCATCATCCTCATCTGTTTGTAAGTAGGCAATCTAGTATATTATTAGTGACACTAATTTCTAATTCACCTCACATTAAAGGGACACTGTAGTCCCCAGAACTGCAGTTTAATAAAGTGGTTTTGGTGTAGTAGCCTGTCTCTGCAGGCTTTTTAATGTAAACACACACTTTGTGCAGCACTGGCGTTAGTTCAAACGGCAGATCATATGGGTGGGGAATTGTGATGTCACATGGGGTGGTGGAGCGGTGGCAAATTTTTCTCTTGCCTAAGGCTGCAAAAAGCCTTGCACCGGCCCTGATCCTAGGCTTTCTTTCTTTTTTTTCAATGTGGCCAGCTAGCCATCACATGATTATTCCTCACACTGTTGAGGTCAAATAGTACTTCAAATGATCATTCGCATGTAAAATACATGTGAATAATATGTACATGCTGCTGGGTCCATACAGTCCCTATTGTGTGTAAAACTGGTGCTTTGTACATATTCTAAATCCTATACTTTGTATTGGGTTCAGATGAGAAAAACCTGACATCTAACATTTTTGATTAAATGACCCAGATCCAGTCGGATCAACTGAATTTCGATTCGTAAACTAGCCAACTAGTGGTACGCTAGTGGTGGGCACATGCCCAGGGTCCTAGGCTTCATGCCCCCTTCCAGAATTCTTGTCTCTGTTCTTTTAGGGTTGTGTTTGGTGTTATTCCTGGTGGTCTAGCAGAGGCCATTTCCTGGTGGTTCGGTGGGGGTACAATTGTGGTCTGCACCAAAAAAAATTCCATATCACTTTAAGAGCTTACTTGTGAGTTCTGGAACTCAGTCAATGACTCAGAACCCTGGCTAGGGTGCTCTAGTCATTGAGAAGCACTGGGGAGGGTTGCAATGGAGCTCTTAAAGTGGTCTGCACTAGATAGAAGTGCAGACCACATTCCTCCCTCAAGAAAGTGAGGGAAAACAGGACTGGGTAGGGAGATCTATTAAGCTACTGATCTTTGCCACCTCAGAGATTACACACTCATATCCAGAGCTGGCCTTTTGTTTTGTTTTTGTTTGTTTTTCTTCCCCAAATGGCATTGTGAACCATTCTTTTTTTTAACATAATTCAAAAAAGGAATTATTTGATGTGATTCCGAGATTGCCTATACCTATCCAACTTGTTTTTTTACAGGGTGACTTATTTTTATTTATGTCCCTTTGGATATGTAGGTTTTCTTTTCTGTTTTGCAATAAAGTTGTACTTTTCTTAATAATTTTCTTTATATGTTATTTTGTGTCTTAGAGCTCATTTAGACATTGCTGTGTTTATTTGCCAGTCCAGTCGAAATTCACCCATTTTCTCAAAATATTGTCCATCTGGACAAAATCCGCGTTTAGTGAATTATCCTGTAAATCTTCAATTTTGACTACAACTAAGCCAGCATCATGGGGTACTCTGTACCCAGTGGTGTATCCTGGTTTTGTGCTGCCCTAGGCAGGACAAAACATAGACGCACCCAACCACCCCCCGCGCGCGACCCCCACCCATCCCTTCCCCCGCCCCGCCTTCTAAATACACACACACACATTCACTGACAGATACGCATACACCAGCTAACAGAAACACACACTCACTGACACACACAGACACACACTCATTCACTAGCAGACACACACACTCACTGACACACTCACAGGCAAACATACACACACAGTCAGACACACACACACAAACACACTCACTAGCAGACACACACACTCACAGGCAAGCACACACTCACTAACAGACACTCACTAGCAGACACACACACTCACTGACACACACTCACAGGCAAACACACTCACACTAACAGTCAGACACACACACACACACGCTCTCTAACAGACACACTCACACTAACAGACACACTCACACACACACACTAACAGACATACACACTCACTCACATTAACACATTTTTTTTTTAACCCCTCCCCCCCCGCCTCCTTACCTTTGGTAGTGCTGGGGGGGAAGCGGTTCTCTATCTCCCTGGGGGTCCAGTGGCTGCTGGGCTGGGTGGGCGGGCAGGCGGCTGGCGAGGGAGCACTTCCCCTGAGCACTCTGCTCAGCTCCCTCGCGCGCTGCAGAGTGAGGCTGGGAGCCGGAAAATGACGTCATATTCCGGCTCCCAGCCTCACTCTGCGGCGTGCGAGGGAGCTGAGCAGACCGCTCAGAGGAAGAGCTCCCTCGCCAGCCGCCTGCCAGCCCCGCCCGCCCAGCATGTTAGTTAGCAGCAAGGTTAACAAGGCATTTGCCCTGGGCATTTAGGGGCGGCGTTTTTTGCCGCCCCCTGGAAAATGCCGCCCAAGGCAAATGCCTTGTTTGCCTCGCGGCTAAAACGTCCCTGTCTGTACCATAAAAGCACTAAGCATTACAATGTACCTGGTGCAATAATGACAACTGACATTATATGTGCTTTTGTGGCATTTGTAACACTTTTAACACCTTAAGGACACATGACATGTGTGACATGTTATTATTCCCTTTTATTCCGGAAGTTTGGTCCTTATGGAGTTAAATGTCACTATTTCTGAAGTAAATCCCATAGCATGACCCTTTTAACCCCTACTGACAAAAGAATGGGAAAAACATATAATTTAAATTAACTGCTGGGAATTTCTAATAAAGTCTTCACAGTTTGTTTTAGCATTCAAGCCAATACAAAGCACATTAGGGGGGATGGGAAATATTTGTGTATCATGCACATCAAAGCTGGGATTTTTCATTTATTGAAAGATAAACAAATGAGTAGTGCTGTATGGAATACTTTTTAACACCTCTACTTAAAGGGTTACTTCAACTACCATGGCCACTTCTGCTTTTTGAAGTAGTCATGGTAATATGAGTCTTGATGTGCAGTGTTTCTTACTTTGCACATCCAGAGTATTTTGCAATTGTCTGCTGGGGGCACACCCAGCACACATGACTTAGGCATCCTGGAACTCTGTTCAAGAATGCCTAATGTAAATTCTGTGCATAAAATATGTTTGTCGTCAGCGTGCACTGCACGCTTCCGACAGACATAACTTCTTTTTCTCTACAAGCAGAAAAGACAACACTGCAGGAAGCCCTCCCACTTCTCCATCCGCATTTATTTTTTTTTTAAAAAGGTCTCCGCCCTCCACCTGGAAATCCTGAAAAGCATACTCCCACATAAACTTGCATGCCTGTCATGGCAGCCAATCAGGCATGACTATATGTTAAATGGTGCTGGTGTATTGGCTTATGGCAGAGTGTGGAACCTTCGGCCTTCCAGATGTTTTGGACTACATCTCTCTTGATGCTTTGCTCAGGCTGCAATCTGGCTCCACTGGTCAGGTGTAGAACAGGGTCTCTAGAGGCAGTGCTCACAAAAATCAACGAACAGGAAGCAGCTCCATTTTTTGAGGCCCCTTACACAGCTCAAGGTCTGGGCCCCCAGGCCCTCCCATAAGTCCACCTACATGGCCCACACCTGAGTTCGCTCACAGGGAAAGGAGTGTATGTGTGTAGGGTATGTGTTATGTTTTATTGCAGAGGATGTAATGTGTGTGTGTTCTCATGGAATGTAGTGTATAGGAATACCAGTTTATATACGGGATGTAGTGTGTGTGTATAGGGGATGCAGTGTGTTTGTCTGTAAGGCATAGAAAGCAGTGTGTGTTTGTGTATAATGAATGCATTGTGTGTTTCTTTTTTTTTCATCTTGGCAGAAACAGTAAGACAGATGTTTTAGCATATCAGCTTTTGCAAAAGCCTGTTTTGAATATCAAACATTTCCACTTTGTTAGATTGTCATTCAATACGGTATATTCTAACTTTGCTCAATTCTACTGTCCACAAAGGAATTTTTGCTCTTTTTTTTAAGAGAAATACACTGATTATGACACTGCCCAATAACCATCCTTTACTTCTAACGTTGTTCCACTTGTTTTGTCTTATGTTCCATATCTATGGTGCTCAACCAACCTTTCAGGTCGGCCTTTCGTGCTCGGCGTACGCTTGGTCCCATGTAAAGCATGGAAGAGAAGGAAAGGAAGAAAAGAAAGTAAAAGAAAATGAAAAGATAGACACTTAGAAAGAGATGAGGGAGCGTGTGCACGAGCGGCGGAGTCCCGTTGTCTCTGTCTGGAGCGGTTTTCCATCCTGCCTCCCAGCCCCATGCAGTTCTCCTCTCGCTTGCCTCCCTATCCCAGTGGGCTGTTACCCCAAGGTTCCCATGTTCTTTTGCATTGTGTGCTTCTGTGTGCGTGTAAGGGGTGCATTATGTGAATCTGTGTTTGTATGTGTAAGGGATGCAAGGTGTGTTTCTGTGTATGTAAGGGGTGCATTGAGTGTGTGTAAGATGCATTGTGTTTCTGTGTGTGTAAGAGAAGCAGTGTGTTTGTGTGTGTGCTTAAGGGATATATTGTGTGTTTTTGTATATAAGGGATGCATTGTGTGTGCAAGAGCTGCATTGTGTGTGTGTGTGTGTAATGGATGCATTGTGTGTAAGAGACGCATGGCGTGTTTCTTTGTGTGTGTAGGATTCACTGTATGTTTTGGTGTGTGAGTAGGGATGTATTGTATGTTTATATGTGTGTGTGTAACGGTACATTGTGTGTTTCTGTGTATGTGTAAGGATTCATTGTGTATGTGTGTAGTGTAAAAGAGAGGGTTTGTGGCCCCTCTGTGTGTCTTTCCCCTCCCATCCCCAGGTCCCTCTGTGCGTCTCCCTCCTGAGCCCCTCTGTGTGTCCCTTAGTAAACTTCCCTCCTGTCCCTTAGTGCTCTCCCCTGCTTCCCTGTTCCTTAGTGCTCTTCCCAGCTATGTTAGTGCTCTCCCCTGCCCCCCTTTCCCTTAGAGTTCTCCCCCCTACCCTGTCCCTTAGTCGTCACTCCTCTCCCCTCTCAGGTGGTCTGTCCCCCCCATTCTCATGGTGGTCTCTCTCCCCCATTCTCAAGGTGGTCCCTCCCCAAGTGGTCTCTCTCCTCTCTTCCCTGTTGGTATCTCCCCTCTCCCCCCCTGGTGGTATCTCCTCCCCTCCCCCGGTTGTAGCTCCCCTTCCCTTGTGTGCCTCCTACCTCCCTGTGTAGCGTGGCCGGGTGGCACAGACCCCTGTACAGGAGCTTCGGTTTCCTGTACCCGGCTGGACTGACAGGAAGTGCATACTGAGAGAGCACTTCCTATAAGTCTGGCCGGGTACAGGAAGCTTCTGTACTGCGGTCTGCTCCGCCCGGCCACGCTACTCAGAGTGACTGGCAGGAGGGAGTGCTGTGCTGCGCACCCCCTTCTGATGCCACTGATGTAAACACTGACTTTTCAGAGGAAAAAGCAGTGTTTACATTCCTGCCTAGTAACACCTCTATGTAGTGGTCACTCAGACAGCCACTAGACGTGCCTCCTAGTCCATCGCTGCACTGTGTGCCGCACTGGCGTTCGGCGTCTACACTGAACATCCCCATAGAAATTCCTTGATTCATAATATATTGATTGGCGCAGGGTTGCATTTTGCGTAATTGCCTACGAATGCAATCATATGGGAAAGCATTGGCTTGACTGAGATCAACAAGTTTGGTCAACAAGCCATGGAGGTAGAGCCAGGCAGGGCCATCCGCAGTGATATTGGCGTGGCATGGATGAAAAGGTTATTAAAATCACCTTTTTGAAGCAATGCAAGGGGGGCCCGGGGCTATGTTTGTGTTCCTGACACTATAATATTCCTTTAAAAACATGATAAAAATAAGGACTAAACATCAAGTGTTGATTTGGAAAAAATCAAATCTAGTCATATCTTTGCTTCTTTTTTTTTACACCCTACATTTTTGATGTTGGTTTTCAAATTACTACAATTTATTGTTTAGCTGATAAAAAAAAAAATTCTGCATTGGGGTTTAACATAAAGGACTGATACTTAAATGTCTCTCCTTTGTAGCAACTCCTCAGGCTCAGATTCTTGTCTTCAACCAGTACAAGGCAAGATCACCTGGTTAATCCAGCACTATACATTTCCCATCAACACAGCAAGAATTTGTAAAGTTCAGAATCAGATACAGCACCTCATGGGTATTGTGAGAAATGCTAGGAATTCAAAGAGAAAGAAAACGGAGTTGGTCATATATATATATATATATAATATAATATAATTAAGGGATACCCCACTGTCCAAATGCAAAAAAAAAAAACTAAAAAAAGAGAAATCACCGTTTAGTAGATATATACCTAACGAAACCATGTATGCGTTAAAGGAGCACTATAGTGCCAGGAAAATAAACTCATTTTCCTGGCACTATAGGGTTATTAGGTTCTCTCCTACCACTGGGCTGAAGGGGTTAAAAGCCCTTCAGCCACTTACCTTAATCCAGCGCCGGGCTCCCTGGGCACTGGTGACCTCTCCTCTCCCTGCCGACGTCAGCTCTGAATGTGCATTCGCAGCCAGAGCCGTGCTGGCATTCAAACTCACCATAGGAAATTCTTTCCTATGGACGTCCAGCGTGTCCTCAATACGATTTTCACATAGAGGATTGCCGAGACAGCCACTAAAGGCTGGATTAACCTTCTCTGAAACTGCTGTTTACAGCTGCAGGGTTAAAACTAAGGGGACCTGGCACCCAGACCACTTCATTGAGCTGGAGTTGTCTGGGTGCCTACAGTGGTCCCTTAATTATGAATTTCCCCGCATTTTTGTTTATTCTAAAGCAGCTTGCCAAAGTTTCTGTTCTCCTGTCTGCTGCCTTTGCAAGCCCTCCCCTTCTAACTCTTGCCCAGACTTTCTGTGACTGCCCAATCACAGACTTCCCAACGCAGCTCAATAAGAAGTCTTTGCAAGGCAGGTGCACTGAGTAATTGCTGCCTCTTGAGTTTAGATCCACTGAGTTAACCAAACCAGGAAGTAACAGGACCTCTGATTGCAGCAGGAGGGATGAAGGGGAGGGGAAACAAGGTTTATTTATTGAAGTTTCCATTTCTATTGAAATCTGCTATTTTTTTTTAAAATAAAAAGAAATAAAATGGACACATTCTTCACACATAAAACAATTCAACAAATTTAAAGGAGCACTATAGTGTCAGGAGTACATATGTGTATTCCTGACACTATAGGTATGAAACACCATTCAGGCTACCGGCCCCTTTCCCCCTGTGAAAAAGGTATTTTACTCACCTTTTCCAGCGCCACATGGGTTTCCTCGTGGCTGGCCTCACACATTCTCATTCTGATGATCTCAGCCAATCTAAGGCTTTCCCATAGCAAAGCATTGGGACGCTAATGTGCACGTGTGGCAAATTATAATGCTGCACCAATTAGTATCTCCTCATAGAGGTGCATTGAATCAGTGCATCTCTAGCAAAGCATTGGGACGCTAATGTGCACGTGTGGCAAATTATAATGCTGCACCAATTAGTATCTCCTCATAGAGGTGCATTGAATCAGTGCATCTCTATGACGATCGTTCAGCGCCACCATACAGAGCATGGAGATGCTTAACATAAACTGACCCAGAAAGCCCCTCTAGTGTCTGTCTGAGTGACTGAAACTAGAGGTGTTCCTAGGCAACAATGTAAATGTTTACATTAAAATGCCTGCAGGGAGAGGCTATAGACACCAGAACCACTATATTAACCCCTTCAGGACGGAGTCAATAGTGCACGTTCTGATCAAAACAAAACGTAAACAAAAACTGGAATTTGAGCTATATGTCTGTTCAACCGTAATTCACCGCTGTCACATTAAGTGCACCCACACTTATTATATATCATTTTGTTCAGGAGAAACGGGGCTTTAATTTATCATTAACTATTCATATATGGAACATAATTTATTATGAATAAAATTTAAAAAAATGTGAGAAAATAAGATTTTTTTTAAAATTTGTAATTCCGTTTGACATTTTAGCTGTGAATGTCATAATACTGTTAGGTTTTACTGCAAATAAATGCACATATTTGTAATCAGCGATGTCTCACGAGTACAACAGTACCCCCCCATTAACAGGTTTTATGGCGTTTTGGAAAGTTATAGGGTCAAATATAAAACGTTCCATTTTCAAATAGAAATTTGCCAGATTAGAAATGTTAACTTTGGAGAGGGGCGGAGCCAAGCAGCAGACAGGAACGGTCGCATCACCTCCGAGCTCCGGTCAAACGACGCCTCAAAGGCCCTAAAACAAAGCCCTGCTGCACCTACAGAGGCATTCAACCAGCTCCCGGGGAAACCCCAGTAAGAGAGCAGCAAGCTAATGCCTTTTTTGTATCCGCAAACGAGCAGACAGACCCGACGGAAAACCGGGGCCTACACCGCCTACCAAGCCACGAGGCTAGCACAAGAACTTACAGCCCTGAGAGTGCACCAGGACGCCTACCTGCAGATTGGGTCAGCTGTGCCTAACGACCACAACATGGGCAGAAAATCCCAGAGACCCACACAGAACACAAGCAGGACCACACAGGACATAGGCGACCTACTGCAAAGACCAATTGCGCCCAAGATGGCGGCCTCACCAGATCGCACAACTGCCTCCCAAGATGAAGGAGAGCAATCCGGAGCCGAACAAGAACTATTAACCGCTCACCCAATAAGGGATCCACAAATTAACAGAACTAACCTCACACCGGCTACCAAACAAGACATAGCCGACCTGCTGAAAGAAATGAGACAAATGCACGCAGCAGATATGGACTTGCTAAGGACCGAAATGCAGGCAATAATTACACGCACTCAAGCCACTGAAGAGGACACCCTTGACTTGAAACAAGAGGTACAGGGGCTAAAAGAACAAATAATACTCATGCAGACATCCCAATCCAACCTCACTACGAGAATGGACCTAGCAGAGGACCGCAACAGGCGCACTAACTTAAAACTAAGGGGGATACCGGATAGCGTGGACTCCACAGAACTACCCCACTACCTCAAACGTCTCACAGCCACGCTCCTACCGCACGCCCAAGCCAAAAAATTCACACTAGACGGCTTCTTTAGAATCAAAAAAGCAAGACAAGCCCCAGCCACAGCTCCACAAGATGTCATCATCCGGTGCCACTCAGTGGCAGACAAAATCAAGATCCTTACAGCAGTCCGCGGAAGGACACCACTTGCATTTGAATCATCCCACATTACCTTCTATCAGGACTTAACAAGAAACACGCTGTTGTGGCGCAGGTCCCTGGCACAAGTGACAAGCAGTCTGCGCGAAGCCAAAATTGAGTACAAATGGACTCTACCAAGGACCCTGACTGTAACCAAAAATGGTACCACACACAATCTTTTCTCACTACAGGAGGCAGAACAGTTCCTACGCGCAGTGGGGATTCACGCCGGATCCGCAGCACAAGAAACTCCCACATCTTCGCACACCTGGGATCCTGACAGAGCGACTCCATTCATCCCCAGGAATAGAGAACACCGGAGAGAACCGACCTGAACTGTAAAACTTGTAGCCAACAAGCATACAATGCATTAACCGGTTCCGATCTCGCCTTCTGTTTTACCTTTAGTTTCTTATGTTGTTTCACTGTTTAATTTTATCAATGTATTACTGTAACACATGCACTTATACGACTAACTAAACGCTACACTATAACTGCTGCCGACATAACATCAGACAAGACCTACCCTGACACATACACCAAAAGCTCCAGGGAGAATACACTTCCTCCCACCCCCCCCGTGACCCCCTCGGTAAGGAGTCAATTCCCAACCCACTGGACGATCGCTGAGACACACATAGGCTCAAAGAGCGACAACCCCTATATACACGTATACCTATACACAAACAGACACACGCTGACATACGCGGACTTCATAGCACTCACCTGTGGACACGCACATCACTGAGGACAACCATTCGTACACACAATTAACCCCTTCAGGGAACATGTAAGGGGGCACGAACACGCAACCAACCAACTCCAAACAGACAACCCTTGGGTTCTTTACCCCCCCACACCACTACAATCCTAGCACTGGAGGGGAAAAAGACACACTCCTCAAAAATTACTCCAATGTTGCCTCAGTTCGACACCAACTGACCCATAAATTATATTAAAATGTGCAGAACTAGCTGACACCACAGATTAGAATCGACAGACTGCAATGTATGCCTAAACTACATTGTGATGTCATGAACCGTTTAAAAACCCGGAAGGCTGTTGTGGCCATACGGGTAGTATTGTAACTAACCTTGCACGCAAAAATAAAGAATTGCAAAAAAAAAAAAAGAAATGTTAACTTTGAGACGGTGTTGTAGCCCAGGAATGAGAATTACCCCCATAATGGCATACCATTTGAAAAAGTAGACAACCCAAGGTATTGAAAGTGGGATATGTTTAGTCTTTTCTAGTAGCCAAAGTTAGCGTTCATATTTGTTTTTGTGTGAAAAAAGCAAAAAACTAATATTTGGCCAGTGTTTGTGACTAAGTGGCTACTAGGAAAGACTGGACATACCTCACTTGCAATACCTTGTGTTGTCTACTTTTGCAAATGATATGCCATCTTGGGGGTAATTCTCATTCCTGGGCTACCATACACTCTCAAAGACAACATAACCAATGTGGCAAATTTCAATGTCAAGAAAATGAAATGCAAGCCTTATATGTGACTCTCTAACTTTCCAAAACACCATAAAACCTGTACATGGGGGGTACTGTTATTCTCTGTGGTCTTCACTAAACACAAATATTAGTGTTTTAAAACAGTAAAACATATTACAACAATAGTATAGTCCATAAAAGTGCTGTTCGTTTGTACAAAATGCAAAAAACTTCACTTTTACTTAAAATACCATCGTTGTAATACAATTTACCAGTTTGAAACACTAATATTTGAGTTCAGCGAAGTCTCCCGAGTAAAACAGTACCCCCTATGTACAGGTTTTATGGTGTCTTGGAGAGTTACAGGGTCAAATATAGTGCTTGCAAATTAAATTCTCTGCACTTTCTCCCTGTGTTGTCAGGCATGTCAATCACATTTTAATTAATCAAATCACATAATTATGTTAAAAGATTACTTAAATATACATGTAGAATTTTTATATATATGCATTTATAGGTATTTAAATTCTACGTGTATACTAATGTAATCTTTTATGTAATTATATGTATTTATCTTTATATATATATTTGCGGTTATTTGTATTTTATATATAGATAGATATATATAGAATGTCATTCTAAGTGTATTTTGTTACCAATATATATATATATAAATAACAAAATACAGTTAGAATTAAATTACATATGAATATATAATTTATATTAAATTTTGTTTCAATATTTTATTTATTAATTTTATTATTTTATTTATTATTGTAATTATACGTATATATATATATATATAAAATATATGTGTATATATCTATTATATATATAATAAATATATATTATATATGTAACGTCATTCTAAGTGTATTTTAATACTAATATATGTACTTATATTAGTATTAAAATACACTTTGTATGACGTTACATAAATATAATATGTAAATATATATATTATATATATAATAGATATACATATATTATATATATAAATACATTTCTATTTTATTTTAAAACATGTTTAATAATTTTTTTTTTTTACTTTCCCACCAGCAGGGGGACTGTCTGACATTTTAGACAGTCCCCCTGCTGGCAGATCCACAGCCAGCTATAGGGGGCCATGTGATCGCTCTTTGAGAGCGATCACATGGCCCCCGGGGGCTTGGGAGGACTGCCTGGGCATTCAGGCAGTCCTCCCAAAGCAGAGCGCCGGGAAGGTAAGTATCCCGGGCGCTCTGAGGGCTGCAGCCGTTACGGCGTTCTATGCCGCCACAACGGCTTTAAAGCCCTTTTAAATGGGGACGGCATAGAACGCCGTAACGGCGTTAACGGGTTAAGCTGTAGTTGTTCTGGTGATTACAGTGTCCCTTTAAGTGCTTTATAGGTCTGGAAGCAGGCTCCCCCAAACTCTGGCCCTCCAGATGTTGCTGAACTACAACTCCCATGATTCTCAGCCTATTTCATTCATAGAATCAAGGGAGTTGTAGTTCAGCAACATCTGGAGGGCCAGAGTTTTGGGAAGCCTGAGTGTCCCTTTAAGCTATCTGGTCTAAATTGTGAAATTCACTGTGAGTTTCCTAAAAATGTTAGTGAATAAGCCTGTTAGAGTAATCCTTTAAAGAAACTACATTGGTTTCCACAGGACCCCCCTGTGATGCAGAGTTCCTTGGTAAACCATTCTTACATTAACAAGAATGCAGAGGAAAATAAACCGATAGACTGTGTGCTCAGTGATAAGATGCTGCAGTCCTGTGGGGGGTGTCATGCACATGAGAAGATAAGGATAAGTGTGTGCGGCTCCTTTAAGAGTTAAGAAACTTGAGATTTGTTTGCGCAACAGTCAGTGCAGCGGAGCCGCCAAAGTGTCTAGACCGTCACGTGATTGGAGACAGCCAATAGGACGCCGTCTGCCGGGCCTGAATGTGTGTGAGAGCGTGAGCACAAAGAGCAGGACTCAGTGTGTGAGGACCGGGGGACTGACACAGCCTGACTGACTGACACACACAGCTCGCACCGGGACAGACTGACAGACACACACACAGGCTGATATTCCGGAGAAGGAGAGCACAGACACAGCGGGACCGATAGCAGTACAGCAGGGGGTGCACGGAGTGTACAGACCGCATCCTAATCCGTGCACTGCGCTATACACCGCGCTGCAGGCACTCACTGCGCTATACACCGCGCTGCAGGCACTCACTGCGCTATACACCGCGCTGCAGGCACTCACTGCGCTATACACCGCGCTGCAGGCACTCACTGCGCTATACACCGCGCTGCAGGCACTCACTGCGCTATACACCGCGCTGTGCTCTGTCTCGGTGAATGCCCGGGATGCTCGGTCGATCCATGTGATAGTTCCGGAGTGACTCTCTGCCCCACTGCTAACATCCCCCGGGAGCTCCGAGATGTGACCCGGCAACTCTGGCCGGACTGACAGCACTGCCGATACTGGCACGGCATAGCCCGGATAGTACCCGCCTGGCACGGCATAGCCCGGATAGTACCCGCCTGGCACGGCATAGCCCGGATAGTACCCGCCTGGCACGGCATAGCCCGGATAGTGCCCGCTTGGCACGGCATAGCCTGGATAGTACCCGCCCGGCACGGCATAGCCCGGATAGTGCCCGCTTGGCACG
Organism: Pelobates cultripes; assembly: GCA_933207985.1. NCBI lineage: Eukaryota > Metazoa > Chordata > Amphibia > Anura > Pelobatidae > Pelobates > Pelobates cultripes. Next base: position 104,439,482 of record OW240914.1, read on the forward strand.
GCATAGCCTGGATAGGACTGGATACTACCCGCCTGGCACGGGATAGGACTGGATAGTGCCCGCCTGGCACGGGATAGGACTGGATAGTGCCCGCTTGGCACGGCATAGCCCGGATAATACCTGCCTGGCACGGGATAGGACTGGATAGCCCGGTACCCGCCTGGCCCAGCAGTGGCCCCACACAGCGACCTGTCCTGGTGCCCTCCCCGGCTGTGCCCCCCTAGCACAGCCCCATGCCGACCCCCACCGCTCGCCCCGGGCACTGACACTCCGCTGACCCGGGCCCAACCCCGGGGGCGCCGCATGTTCCGGTCCAGACGCTCCGGGCTGGTTCGGCGGCTGTGGCGGAGCCGAGCGGGCGGGGATGGGGGGGTGTCTTGCTGCGGGATGTCCGAGCCGCCCGCTGTGTCCCCGGAGCTGCGCTCGGCTGCCTCGGCTGTGCTCAAACGCCTGAAAGAGCCGGCTCTGGGCGCCCTGCTGGAGGCCGTGGAGTCCCGGGGGGCAGCGGCCGGGGGCTGTGTGCTGGTGAGCCGCCTGGGACCCCCACCACATCTATTGCTCTGCAGACTGTTCAGGTGGCCCGAGTTACAGCACCCCGGACAACTGAAAGCCCTGAGCGGCTGTCAAGGAGCCGGAGGAGCGGACAGCAACACTGTGTGCTGCAACCCATACCACTACAGCCGGGTGTGTGGCCCCGGTAAGTACCCGCACTAACCATCACTTTTCATTTGGTACCCAGAGTAACCCCCCACCACCCATGCTTCCTATGAGACAGCCATAGTCTACTTCCCACGGGTTAACGTGAGACACCCCAATGCAAACTCTACTCGGTTGACTTGGGGCACCCCAACAACGCCCCCACCCCCCACAGTCACCCAGTCGGTTGACTTTAGAGGTGATGAACATGTGGGTCCTTCTTTCTTTATGAGGGGGGGTGAGAGTGGGTTATCAGATCTGGGACATGTCTCCACCTTAGATTATCGATGAAGAGCAAATCTGTGGCTAAATTGTTTAAATGAAAGTCACTGTGGCCTGATTCTAGAATGTTTAGTCTTTAAGATTAGGCTTCTATTTTATGTAGTATCTCCCTGTTCTATTTTGATAACCCAGTCATCCCCTTATTGACAAATTTACAATGACCTGCTAGGGAGCATGGCTGCGGTAATGTCACAGGTCTCCTAAAGGGAGGGAGTGCTCTTTCAGTCACTGAATTGAGGTGGCTCATTTTTATGGATTAAAAACTAGTTTGTGATAGTTTGTGAAGTTTTGAAATGCCTTTTTGTGTAAAGTTTAGTGCATTGTCCATGAATGTATCAGTGACACAACTTTTTTTTTTTTTTCTTCTCTTTTGTGATAAATGCATGACTTTTTTTAAATCACCACAGCAAACCTAACAAACGGTAAAAAAAAACTAAAAAAAAAACTGAAATATCGCATTGACATAACTATTCAGACTTTTAATGCACTAGTAAGATGAAATACCTTTTAGCAGCAATTACAGCCACTAGTCTGTTTTGGAATGATGTGACAAGTATTGCACACCTGGATTTGTGTAGTTTTGGTCATTCAGGTTGGATGAGTCTGTTGGTGGACAGCAAATTTCAGGTCTTTCAGAGATGTTCGTATGGTTGTAGTCTGGGCTCTGGCTTCGTCATTCAGGGACTTTCACAGTATTGTCACTTAAGTCTTTTTTTTTTTTTTTTTGCTGTACTTAGGGACATTTTGTCCTTTTTGGAAGGAGAACCTTCGGCCCAAGTCTGAGGTCCTGAGTGCTCTTACCAGATTTTTGTTAAAGCGGCACTGTCATGCCCAAATTGTTTTTCCCCAATCGCTTCCTCTTCTCTCAGGATCTGTTCATTTCTTCCTACCTGCTTTAGTTGTGTATATTTTTTTATTTTTTTTTAAAAACATAAGACAAAGTAGGGGCTATTTTATCTTGTGTATTTTTCCTATGCTTGCCCAGCTTTGATCCAGGGGAGGAGCAAAGTCTGCTCCATTTCCTGTGGTCAAAGCAATTTTCCCACAATTCTCACCTTTCTCCTGCTGCATTCGAATGCGGGTGCAACTACCGAATTTCGTCCTAACAGAATGAGAACAGTTTGTTTATTCGTATTGTGACGAAATTCCGATCTGAACAAAAATCCTGAATTTCATTAGAATGAATGAAACTCTGATCCTATTCGTGCCGCGAGTAGATAGCTCCCTAATTCCCACGGTATTAGGAAGCTATCTACTAAAAGGATGAAATACCTTAATTGGTCTTTCAACAAAAATTACTAATACTAAGTAAAGATTACTTAGTATAAATCTGCCCCTACTTGCTATACTGCAAGTAGGGGCATGTATACTAAACAGTGAGCAGCCACTGGCCCCCCCCATTTAGTTTAGTTCCCCCACACTTGGTGCACGAAACTGTTAAAGGACCACTCTAGGCACCCAGACCACATCAGCTTAATGAAGTGGTCTGGGTGCCAGGTCCTTCTAGGTTTAACCCATTTTTTTATAAACATAGCAGTTTCAGAGAAACTGCTATGTTTATGAATGGGTTAAGCCTTCCCCCTAATCCTCTAGTAGCTGTCTCATTGACAGCCACTAGAGGTGCTTGCGTGCTTCTCACTGTGATTTTCACAGTGAGAGCACGCAAGCGTCCATAGGAAAGCATTGTAAATGCTTTCCTATGCGACAGGCTGAATGCGCGCGCAGCTCTTGCCGCGCGTGCGCATTCAGCCCAGGAGGAGGATCGGAGGAGGAGAGGAGGCAGAGAGCTCCCCGCCCAGCGCTGGAAAAAGGTAAGTTTTTAACCCTTTCCAGAGCCGGGCGGGAGGGGGTCCCTGAGGGTGGGGGCACCCTCAGGGCACTATAGTGCCAGGAAAACTAGTGTTTTCCTGGCACTATAGTGGTCCTTTAATTATTTTTATAAGCACTTTATTAATGTAGTGGGGGTCTGTTTAGTAGACATGCCCCTACTAACGGAATAGCGAGTAGGGGCAGGTTTATTTCTAAGTACTCTTTAATTAGTAAATTTGGCTGAAAGACCAATTTATGTCTTTTGGTAGATAGCTCCCTAATACTGTCGGAATTGGGGAGCTATCTACTCGCGGCACAAAAATAATCGGTATTTTATTATTTCGAATGAAATTCCGATCCGAACAAAAATCCTGCATTTCGTCCTAACACGAATGGACAAACTGTTCTCATTCGGTTAGGATGAAATTCGGTAGTTGTGCCCGGCGTTCGAATGCCGAATGAAGCAGCAGGAGGAAGGTGAAAATTGTGGAAAATTTGCTTTGACCACAGGAAATAGAGCGGACTTTGCTCCTCTCCTGGGTCAAAGCTGGGCAAGCGAAGGAAAAATACGTAAGACAAAAAAGTCCCTACTTTGTCTTATGTTTTAAAGAAAACTAGAGCAGATATGAAGCACAGATCCTGAGAGGAAGTGATCTGGGAAAGGTAAGTTCAGCATGACAGTGCCACTTTAAGGCTTTCTCAGTATTTTTGCCGCTTTCACTTAGCACTGATCACGCTCCTAGTCCCTTCCAAAAAGCACCCCTAATGCATAATGCTGCCACCACCATGCTTCACTGTTGGGATAATATTGTGCAGTTGGTGAGTGGTGCCATGACTCTTTGAATTGAGGACAAACCGTTCAATCTTCAGTGAAGATATATATATATATATATATATATATATTTTTTTTTTTTTTTTTTTTTTCGTGTGTTTTGCAGTTAGGAAATGTCCTGTTTTTTCCAAACCTCTTCAGTTGAAGAATTATAGAGGCCATTGTGCTCGTGGGAACCATTAATGAGGCCACATTTGTTTTTGTGAAGCCGTCCGGCATTGCAGCAGATATGATGTGAGAGAAAGCGGCACTGTCACAGTCTGTGGACTTTTGCAGAATTTTGTAATGGGCAGGTAAAGGGGAGTCCTTCTTACCTGAACTTGTCCCTTGCGGGCACTGACCTCTTATCCCAGTGGGTCCTCTTCAGCGTTCCAGGCGCAATATGTGCAAGAGTACAGCATTGAGGTCTATGGAGGATCCTGCAATACTGTGGAATCCTCGATAGATAGATGGTGGTAGGTGTCTAGAAGTGTCATACATAGGAAATAGACAGCCGTCCCTACTTTGTTTTAGTAAATCTCTTGACTGGGTTGGAATTTCAGTGAAGTTCCACTATAACTTACTTTGGCATGATAAGGGATAGGATTAGGAAAACCTCTCTATCTACTCTGACAGCAGTGAGCATCAGGTGCAGAACTGGGAAAATCATTTAATTTCTCCCGATTTGACATGGAAACAAATATTTGGATAGCCGGTCCCATTTTAGGGTTTTGATGACCTTGATTTGTATAGTTGGTGTATGTTGTTTTATAAAGAGGATAACAAACCTCCTCATAAATTAAATTTACACTATGGAGTTAGGAATACAAACATGCATTCCTAATGCTATTGCAACTCTGTTCCTCTATCTATACAGATCCCCCTCCATAAGTTTACATTAAAAAATTTCTTCTGTGTGCTTATCTTTCCGCCTCCCACAACATCGTGGAAAAAAAACATGTTCTCCATGATAATCTGATCAAAAGCTTCTAGAAGATGAGTAGTCGGGCCTAATGCGCATGTGCGACGAGCTTGGCATTGCATGCTCATTCAAGCTTCCCTTAGGAAAGCATTGAATCAGTGTTTTCCCATATGGGCTGTAGCGTCAACAGACCAAGACTTACACTATGCAGATGAGAATGAAAGAGAAGATATTGAAAGTGTTCTATAAATATAATCAATCACACACTTCTTTTTATTTATATAAATACAACCTTCCTGAGCTGAGATGCTCTCACAGGGTGCAAAGTCTGACAGAGGCTGGCAGTATTTCCATTAATTGTAATCTAAAATAGAAGGCTGGTGCTATGGGAACAAACAGGAATGTGGCCAGTAAACCAAAAATGTGGCAGTGCTCTTTGTAGTTATCTGTGTATTAGACCCTTTAGAGTGTACATATTGCCTCATTTTAGAGTTTCCACCTGGTTGCTGTCTTACAGGTACATCCAATATTTGAGGCTTTCTGGCCAGTGCCAGTATTTGAAAAGTACAGGCAATGTAAAGGCCGGTGTTCTATCAAATTCCCCTACCTCGTGAAAATCCCCTACCCTCCTCACATCTGGTGAGGGAAATCAGCTGGATCCTGTGCTGCATATGCGTGCTAGCACTCCTGCTACTCCTCCACAGCAAGGTCCTGGAAGGTAAGTAAAACTAGTTTTACACTTTCATTATAGCTAGTGCATACACTAAGCTTAGGCACACGGGACATTTAGGGGTAAGGGTTAAAATAAAAGTGTGAAAAAGCACAATTTAGTGATATTCCCCTAATGTGAAATATCACTAAATATGAACAAGTCCCTAACCCTAATTTGAACCCTAACATTAACCCTAAATGTCCCATGTCCTAAGCTTAGTGAATGCACTAACTATAATGATAGTATGTTTTCCCTTTAAGATGCATTGTAGTGATAGTAAACGTTAGTTGCTATCTCTGGTTTTGTGTCAAACCATTTATGCGGTTTGGCAAACGGGAGGGTGGAGGGGGGGGGGGCGAAGTACCCATGATCTTTTTCCACACTATAGAGATTTTACACTGCCAGGTTGGCAATATTTAACACCATACAACAACAATATTGGTTATGATGCTTTGGCTGCCTTGCTAATTTTAGACTTGTCTACCGTACATAGCAGTAAGCCATGAGACATGCAAGGTTGGTATAGATTTGACTAGATATGAAACTTCATGTAGTAATTGATGTGCTAAAAAAGCACCATATTTCAAAGGTGTTACATTATAATCACTTTCTTTTATATCACAATATCAAATTGTAGCTTGTTTGTGCAGGGTCTTCACCACGTTCTTTTGTGTGTTCAAATTATCTTGTTGCAACTACATGCTGTACAGCATGATATGGTGGCTTTGTGGGCTTTCTCTCTCGCGCTCCCCCTCCCCTCCCTCAGCCACTTACCTTAATCCAGCGCCGGGCTCCCTAGGCGCTGGTGACCTCTCCTCCCCCACCGACGTCGGCTCCCAAGTGGAGACGAATGCACATGCGCATTCAAACACGCCCATAGGAAAGCCTTACTCAATTCTTTCCTATGGGGATCTTATTTGACGCTGGACTCCATGAGGACGTCCAGCCTCAAATAAGTGCGAATTACTGTAAATCGTGGAAGCGGCCTTTACAGGCTGTCAAGGAGACTGCCACTAGAGGTTGTATTAACCCTGCAGGGGAAACATTTCCCTGAAATTGCTGTGTTTTCAGCTGCAGGGTTAAAACTAGTGGGACCTGGCACCCAGACCACTTCATTGAGCTGAAGTGGTCTTTTAAGCGCTGGCCTAGTTTCTTTCCTCCTCATTTGTAGTGTGTGCCCTGGCTGTGTTTGGAATTAAATGGATTGTGGGGTTGCTTGCTAAAAATGTTTACTGTAAAACTAAATGAAAACAAGCATCATATGAAAAAAGGTTAATAGTTACAGGGGGTTAATGTTAATAGTTTCCAATGAAATGACAGTTCAACTCTAAACAAGCACTCCAAACCCTTATAGCTGCTTCAATGGAGAGAAGTCATTATGGAGTCTGGATGCCATTTTACCTTTATGGGGTATGGTGTAATCCCAAAGTTCATTTAACAGTGCCTGTTTTCTCAGCCCCTTTCTCCAATGAGAAAGCTTTGATCTTTGGCCGTGGTGATCAGTTAAAGAGCATTAGCTGACTCTCTATCACTGGCTACTACTTACAATTGGGAAATAGTGTTCTTTCCATCAAAATACACTGTAAAACAACATAAACAATTGCATTGAGCCATAAACTACCAATATTCATAAAGCATTTTTGTTTATGCTGTATATGTGAAGTATAAATGTCCGTGATAAGATTCATAAATATTTTTATACTTTTTGTTTTCATCCTGTAATTCTCCGTATCTGCTAAACCACCACTTTGCTGGGTGTTAAGCAGTTAACATTGGAAACTGCACAGGAAAAAACTATTGAATTTCAGTTGCTGTCATTGTAAATAGAGAGAGAACCCCTCCCTTGCGCATCATTTTTCTTAAGTTTTTTTTTGTTTTTTTTTTGTTTTGTTTTTTCCTTCTTTATTGAATTTCTCTGGGAAAACTGGGTAGCCGCAATTACTTTAACAAACTCCAGCCATGAAGATCTCTTGCCATAATTTCTCACTATACCTTGAAGTTAGATGCATCTTTCAGTATCTCCATCCCTTTGTGAGGCAGAGACCTTTACTGTAATGTGTTCTCTACTGGACAGTATGGAGTAGGCATCCCCCCAATTTGCAGTATAACCTGCAAATAAGAGCTTTACTTACCTGGAATCCAGTGCCGGGTGGAGCTCCTGATGCTGTCTTCCATGCCATATGTGACGTCACATGGACATCGAGCGGTCCAATCACAAGCTTCTTTTAAAGAAGCCTGTAATTGGAACAATTTTCCAGCTCAGTGTGCATGTGCATGCTCCGCGTGGGGGAAATGGATGCTCTGCCTGCAAGGGAAGAGATCTGTGTTTCAAGCTCAAAACACTGTACATACATACTCCTACCACAATGACCACTTCAAATCACTAAAGTGGTCATGATGGTTGGAGTAACCCTCTAAGTGTCAGAAAAAAATGTGATTTAAAATCTTTACACCACAGTTGGACTTTAAAATATTTGAAAATCTGTTGTCCCAGGTAAAGGCCATGTGAGATACTGCGCTGCCATGGTTGTCCTCGGGTTTATGGGTTGCTGGTGTGCCAAAGCATGCACCACTCTGTCCTGTGTTAAGTGAGACACCATTGTCCGACATCAAACTGAATACATTGTGTAAAGTAAATGCATTTAAAAAAAAAAAAGAGGCGAAATCTATTCTACAATAAGAAAAGGTTAGACAATGAGACTGGCTGTGTCTGCCTTTTCAGTGGGAGTCTGATTAAACCATGCCATGTTCTATGTATTTTAACATTTGCAGTCTCCCTGCTATCTGATACCTACTGGTTATCTCGCACTCATCTCATTCCATTGTTTCTGGAGGAGATGTTCCCAGGCATCTTTAATTGTCTAAAACAATCTTGATTAATTGTTAATGAGGAAAGTTTCATTATGTAATATACTCAATATATTCATTACTTTTATCTGTATTCTATGCAAGCACCCATTTTATCTTCTAACCATACCAATTCATACTAGTAATGGTGACGGTGCCTCCTTGTTGGCCCAATAAGCAAAGAGGGGTGAGCTTCTGGGGGCTCTTGTTTAGCATTAAAGGAACACTGTTTCTTTACACTGTACAAATATGTGTTCCTAACACTAAAGGGTCCCTCAGATTTCACAAAGGGAGGATTTCCTGAAAACTTTTCATTCCTAAATTCTTCTAGTCCAATAAAATATTAGCTACTTCAGCAATCTTTTACTATATCTACAGCAATAAACACACATATTTGTGCGTGCATGCAAGTATCCTAAATGTAAGATTGTGTGTAGATTTGTTTCTTTACCCCTTCCAAACATTTTTGCTAATGTTTGCCATGACAGTCTATTACAAAGCATGTAATTAATCAGTTTAGGGACATAAACATTTCAATCACTGCTGTGGCCTAGTATTAATGAAAATCTATGTGATCAATGTATCCCTAATTTTAGCTATGTAATATGTTTTCCATAGTCTGCATCTGACTAATATATATTGATGAGACATTACGTGGATTGCTACCATAGTTTTGTGCTTAAAATCACCATAGTAATGATAGTAGCAGTCACTTATTGAACTCAAATTCCCATTCCTTGTATAGTCCGAGGAAGGGCTGATGGAAGAACATAGTTGATAACTGTTGACAGCTCCTGTATGCCACCATTAGAAGTGCTGTGCTCCATATACTGCTGAGACTAGGAGACCAATCACCTCTTGGAAATGTAAAGTTAAAATGTTCTGACTGGTTCTTTGCTCACTGCAGAATGGATTTGATTTAAATGAAGTACATTTTAAATCACTAGTTCGTAAGACTCAATTTAAATCGTGAAAACTGTATACCAGGACGTGTAATGCAGTTGGCATATTTCTCTTTGCACATACCTCTGAATTATGTAGTGGGATGAGGTCAAATAGAACAGTTGGGTGACTTCTTTCTTATTTTTACCCCTTTTTCTTTAATGCCTTCAAGTGCAGGAGGCAGAGACTCAAATTTGCCCAGAATCGAAATCACTCTTTCAATGTCTTAATTTTAAATTAAAAAAACAAAAACCAAACAGAACATGCATATATGTATGAAGTGTTTTTAACCCCTTCTCTTTTGACCCATGTTGAAAATTGTTGTGACCATGATGGGCCATGATTTGAAAACAATGTTTCCTTTTCCAATTAATTTTTAAGGAAATTTTGCCACTGGTACTGTTTTTTTTTCTAGAAAATTAACTAGGGATATGCAAATAACTATATGTGAATGTTCCTTACTTATGTTTACTGGGGTGTTTAACTTTCTGTAGGATAATCATCCTCCCCCCCACCACCACCACCACCACCACCCTACCCTTGTTCCAGGCATGAAAGAGTTACTTCTTCCCAATATTCCTTATCTCAGTCTGGTTGGCCTTTGTATTCAATGCCTGGGGCCACTGGGATAATTGCACACACAAACAGGTCTTTAGTGGGAAACATCACAGGCCTGTCAGGAGAGCACAAAATCTGTGTGTTAACCGATTTATAGCCGACACTCCCCAGGCATGAGAGGACACATACTACTCACCTCTTAACATCTAGAGTTTTAAAGCTGTTCTAAGCTCACCTTTTCATACTTGATGGTCTGGCACGATCAGGTTTTCCAATTTGCTGGCTTCCTGTCCCATGTTTTGCCATGATTATATAAGTAAGATAATTCTCATAAATAAATGGATCTATATATACTGAGAACCATGTTCCTTCCACCTTCTTTACTATTAATGTAAAGATCACTTGATTTAGATCTGTGAAAACTTCCATGTATATTATTCTAATATTCTCCGGGAAGAGTGGTTAGGTGATTTTGGTTAAGAGGTATGTCAGGATGTCTGAGTTGCTAGCAAAGTTAGGACGGTAGACTAGAACATAAGGGACACTTAATAATGTGTGATCCAATACATTTAAATTAACAACGCAACAACAAAAAATAGAATCTACAGTTCAAAGTAAGGCAAGAAGACCTGGTTGTCTGCTTTACAGCAAGGAGATGCTACAAATGCGCTTTTATAAGAATGTCACTTTTTTATAAAATAATCCTGTTGGGACAAGCACTTTAGCAAGCTGGAGTCTTCCTTTGAATTACCTCTCCATGCCTTCTTTTACAGGATTTTTCATGTAGCCCAGAACATACTTGAAAACGAGAGAAATCTCACTGTATCCTTCCTATCGATAAATAATGTATCAATGTATCCTTCCAATCTCTATAAATAATGTATCTGACTTGCAGATACATTATTTGTTCTCCTTATTCACATATAAGCTGGCTGAAATCTTGATTTAAAGGAACACTATAGTGTTAGGAATACAAACATGTAAATTCTTACATCGATTACATTTATTTAATTTTTGGCTGGCTTTACCACCTGTGCCACATTGTGCGTGCATATTAAAGGGACACTCCAGACCAGTCATGCACTTTAGCTTGCAGTAAAGCTTTGTGTGATTTTTTTTTTTCCAATAGAAATGGACTCTTTAATTAAGTTACACCCCTCTGGCTTTCAAGCAGACCGCATGTACTGTTACTTCCTGGTTCGGTTAACTCAGTGGAGCAATTGCCCAGGGCACCTGTCTTGCAAAGATTTATGATTGAGCTGGATTGGGAAGTCTGTGATTGGACAGCAACAGAAAGACTGGACTGGGGATAAAGGGGAGGGTTTGCAAAGGCAGCAGACAGAAGATTTTGCAAGCTTTTTTTTTAGATATACCCTAAATGAAAACATGCATGTAATTATGCATTTTTTTTTTTTTTCTATTGGTGGTATATGTACTAAAAATAGTTTATTAATTTTGTATTTGGGAAGTGCCTTTTAATATCCGCAACAAAATTTGCCTTTTTGATACATGCACTGAAATACCACCTTTCACCTCCTTATGCACAAGCACTAAGGACACATGTCTCTTGCCTTTGTTCTAAAAGGAAAAAAAAAAAATGAGCACCATTAGGATTATGTTACCCATTTACATGCTGAGAAGGGGTGGTTGGGAGATTTATATACAAAGTAAAATTACACTTTTGTGTGTTTATCTTAAAGTGCCAGTGCTGCTCCTTTTATGAAATCACTGGTTTTAGTCATATTTTAAATGGCCTGTCCAGATAGCCTTAGTTGCTTGTCTCTGCTTTTTGTTTGTCTAGGCTGCTATCCTTTGTTCACTTGCTATGCTGGGAATGTGCAGAAATCTGATTACCCCTAAAGTACTTTCACCTTTCAATCTCTAATGGCACCAGCTGTGTGACTGCTTCATACAAGTACTCCTATCAGACAAGCTAGACTGTCAGACCACATCAAATCAAAAGGCACCAAAGTCCTATCTACTCCATCACCCCCTAGGCTGTTTATTTCCTTTTTAAAAACTCCCCACATTGTCTGCTTTTGGATTAACCCCTTAAGGACGCATGACGGATAATTTCCGTCATGCAGTATTTTTCCAGCAGGGTCTATTACCTTGCTGGTACCTATGAGCCCCAGGTATCATTTGATTCCTCGGGCCAGAATTAGTGGCCCCAGACTGACAGATGCTCTGTTTGCAGAGCTCAAAGTGAGCGCTGCAAACAAACATTTAAATCCCCACTATTACAATTTGATGTGATCATGGTTTAATCCCTGCTCACACAAGGGAGTTCCAGGTATCAATGGAAACCTGGGGCTCCCCTCTATCAGCTGGGGACATTTTTAGTGACCCTAGCCTTTTTGATGAGCTACACGCAGTGCTAGAAGTCAGCGCGGCACGTATCTGCTTAAATAGGCATTTAAATGCCTATATCTAGATTGTGGTGTAAGCAGGGTTAAATCCCTGCTCACACCAGGAAACCCAGGTATCATTAGAAACCTGGGTTTCCCCTCTGTCAGCTGGGGTAATTTTTAATGTCCCCAGACTGACAGCTGAGCTGCATGCAGAGCATAAAGTGAGATTGGCATGCAGCTGTTTAAATGGGGATTTAAATCCCCATAGAGCACAATGCAGTGAGCAGGGTTAAATCCTATAGATATTAGTAGAGGGAAACCTTTGGGATTAAGATTAAATTAAGGATTATTATTCAGTTTAGAATAAGTACTAGATTTATTATAAGGTTTATGTTTAAGATTAGGTTTATAGTTAATTGTAGTATTGGGATTATGTTTCAGATTCAGATTATGGTTCAGATTAGGATTAAATTCAGCACGGGCATCCCTTGCTGAAAATAGCAAGGGAATTCCTCTGCTGACACCAGCAGGGGGAATCATTTTAACACCTATTGCTAAAGGTAGGATTGAGATTAGGATTTAGGTTATAATTAGGGTTACACATGGGATTATGTTATGGGTTAGGATTATGGTAAGGGTTTATTATTAGATTGAGGATTAGATTTGGGATTAGGATTTAGTTTAGAATTAGGGCTTGGTTTAGGATTACGCATTTAGATTGGAATTAAGATTAAGATCGCTACTTTCACCGACATATGGGGTATATTTGTACTGAGAAGATGTTGCTGAGTACAGCTAAAATAATTTTATGACAGTGGGACACACGAGTTAAAAAATAAGCATCAATAATACTATATATATGTTAACATAAAAATGAGTACCACAAACTTTGAAACAAAATGGTAACAAAATGTCACTTCAATAAAGCTTATAATATTTAATGTGAGAGTCCCCATGGTGTCCACTTTTGTAAATGGTATGCATTGGTGGCGTAATTTAAATAAGAGACTAAAATGCCCCAAAATGAAACAATGACCCATTGTCAATTTGCCATTTAAAAAAAACTGTACTGGGCCGGGTATGATTTTAGCCCTACTGGCTAAGGTGTACAAAGGGGGCCATTTTGTACTCAGGAAATATAGCTGAGAATAATTTAGTGATTTAACGTACAGTAGCATATATCAAGTTTCCAAAATTAACCACCAAAATACGTGTGTATAAAAATGCAAAAATAAAACAATATGATAAAATTTGAAAGAAATTGGTGCTAACTGTATAATGAAGCTCAAAATATACCATATGACATAGCCTGTGGTGTCTAATTTCACAAATGGTATGCATTTATGGGGTAATTTTAACTGTTAAACTGATACAATGCCCTAAAATGTGATATAGACACACCAAATCCATTTATCAAAATTCTAATTGTAAAAACTGTAATGGTCAGGACTCTTTTTTTAAGGCACTGTAGCGTCACATGATAGTGACAAAGACATATATTGGGGGTATTGCTTTATTCAGAAGAGTTTGCGGAGCATAATTATGGTAATTTGATCACAGTGGCACATACCAGACTTGAAAAATGACCCCCAAAAATGTAACATTTATGTAAAAAATGCAAAAAAATATTATTTTACCACAAAGTTTGACATAAACTTGTGAAAAAATGGCATCACATTAAGGCACAATATACACCATATGAGATACACTGTAGTGTCTACTTTCACCAATGGTAGGTCATTGATGGATAAATTCAACAGTTAAACTGCTACAATGCCCCAAAATGAGACTTGCCCCAAATTTCTAAGTTATGGAACAAAATTATCACTGTGAAAACTGAAATGGTCACGTCTCTTTTTATGGCACTGTAACTTCACAGGATAGTAGCAAAGGCATATATTGGGGGTATCGTTTTACTCAGTTGATATGGCTGAAAACAATATGGGGTTTTCTACAGCAGTAGTATATATCAGCTTTATAGAATACACATTCAAAATCCTTGTTTTGTGTGTGTATGTTAGAAATCTGAAACAAACACAATTTTACTACACTGTTTAGCAGAGATTGGCGGCAAAATGACTACGTTAAGTGTCAGAATACCCTTTGTCAAATAGCCTGTGATGTGTGCTTTATATAAATATATACTTTTGTGCATCAATTTTGCTTTCTGTGATGGCTATTAAGCTTACAAGACAAACATGCCAAATTCTAAAATAGCTCCACATTAAAATTTTATTTTACTCCTTGTGTTTTGTGACCTGTAACTTTTAAAATAAGCTGAAATCCTAGACATATTATGTACTCTGAAAATCAGAACAAATAATTGAATATTTTTTTAAATTACTTTCCTTAAGCTGCACTTATTATACACACTTTATTATTGCCTAAACTGAAAAAAAACTTTTTTTTTATAATAAGAATTTATATATATGTGTGTGTCACATCAGATTAAAACCCTTTTTGTCCTTTAAAAAAACGATATATAACATGTGTTGGTGCAATCAATTAGAAAAATGCAAACGGAGGTTGAACACAAACAGCAAAAAATGCTTGTGTCCTTTAGGGTTAGTCCAGTTTTTGAAGCTGCGTCCTTAAGGGGTTAATGAAAATTGTTTTAAAAAGTATTTGTTTACAATACTCACAAAGTATACCCCATTTGGATTGTCTTATAATTTTAGAAAAATCTGTAAATTTATAAGTGTCTTAATCCCTACATCTGGATGTCACCCCCCACCAGTAACAAACTCTGGGCTTCACATTAACAGAATCCTTGCTGACAATGGATTTCAATTTTTATATAGCATTTTAGAGAAATCTGTAACTCGTAGTTCTTGTCTTGTAAGAGGCATCACCCCCTGCAAATTCTCATAATGCATGGATTACATTTCTGAATCAGGGAGACTTAACTAGTGGTTGTGCATGGAGGGGGAGGGTATGTATGCAGTGTTTATGGATAATCAGAGCATACAGAATGCTTGTTTCTTTCTGGGGGATCTCTGGGATCTGAGGACTGCATTTGTAGAATAGCAGACGACCAGCGATGCATGTGGGGATCAGACACTGGGGGGTTGCTGGCTCCCTTGTGGATATGGGGGGGGGGGGTGGTGGTGGTTGACCATTTCAGTGTTTGTTTAATAACAGAAGAAAGTCAAGCAATTAATTCAGTCAAGCACATGATCATTCTCTATCTGTAATGCTGCTCTTGTACCTTACATGAGGCCAGAAAACCATTAGACAGTGCAGAGGTTAATATAACCTTTACTGTATAGAGACATATCCCATTGATGGCTGCAAAACACACTTAACCCGTTCACTTCCTCAAAAATGTTTATTGCCCATTTAAGGACACCTTTCATTAAGAGCTTCCATGTGTGATGCCCTACCATTTCAGCCCTAAGTACTGGAGACACCTGAGGTTATTGTTTGGAGTTTTTATTTTTATTCAGACCAAAATAGAAGTCGCCTTGTTAGTGCCAGTCATGAGTCATCTGTGGATTTTCTGGAAGGTAATGGGTTATAATAATGCAAAAAACTAAATTTAGATGATGAATACAAACCTATTAAGTTAGTGCAGTTACAATTCTTTAATAATAAGTATTTGGAGGTAGTACAGTGACTGTGTACACAACTTCACGTTTTTGTCAATCTGCGCCTCCACCCACTTTATTTATTTTTTTAATTTAGTTTATTTTTTTTCTAAATTTCATCCCTCTCCCCACCCCCATTTTGTAATGTGAGCAATTGTCAACGAAAACATTGCTGTCATAGCTCAGTGCCAGTACACGAGAGGGACACAGTTTGCTGTTGGGTAGGAGCCATACTGAAAACCTTTCCTTTGAATTTATTCCCCATTCTCTACTTTGCTGTAAATCCCAAACATTTTTGTGAAGTACGAAATTTCTCTTTCGTAGTTTGCTGGAATTATTCTGTTTGAAACATCATCTGAACTTCACTCCTACCAACTGAGGTAACAAACCGAAAGACACAAAATGGCAAAAAGATGTGGCAGCAAACTTAAGGAGAAATGGCAGTGTTCAAACAAAATGTCAGAAATGTGGTAATTGGCTGCACTCTATCAATTTCAGAACCCAGTCTAGGAGAGTTGTTGTGTTGTCGTCTTTTTTCTCTCTCTCTCTCTCTCTCTCTCTCTCTCTCTCTGTCTCTCTCTCTCTGTCTCTCTCTCTCGTCTGTCTGTCTGTCTCTCTCTCTCGTGTGTCTGTCTCTCTCGTGTGTCTGTCTCTCTCTCTCTCTCTCTCGTGTGTCTGTCTCTCTCTCTCTCTCTCTCTCTCGTGTGTCTCTCTGTCTCTGTCTCTCTCTCTCTCTCTCTCTCTCTCGTGTGTCTGTCTCTCTCTCTCTCTCGTGTGTCTGTCTCTCTCTCTCTCTCTCGTGTGTCTGTCTCTCTCTCTCTCGTGTGTCTGTCTCTCTCTCTCTCTCTCGTGTGTCTGTCTCTCTCTCTCTCGTGTGTCTGTCTCTCTCTCTCTCTCTCGTGTGTCTGTCTCTCTCTCTCTCGTGTGTCTGTCTCTCTCTCTCTCTCTCGTGTGTCTGTCTCTCTCTCTCTCTCTCTCGTGTGTCTGTCTCTCTGGGGAGGAATGAAGCCCTGGAATCAGGGAGTCTGTAGTTTGCTGTTTGGTCTGGCATGGTCTCTCTTTGAAATCAGATCACTCTCAGCCCTGCTTTCCTGAGGAGGTCCCTCTGCTGTTAAGGAGAAGGAGTGGTGATAATACAGAGTTTGCTTTTTTGCTGGCGCCAGATTGACTGTTTATCTGGAGATCTCGCCAATTACAGCTGCTTTCTTAAAGCTGCAGTCAAGCTCTTCCTCCCCCCTCCTCTCTTGTTTGGGGGCTCTGTCCACACTGTAAAAAGCTTGGTGTGTAGAGCCAGACCCTATAATAATTTCCTTCTTATCTATCCCTCTCTTACCAATTTATTTGCTTGTTTTTCTCCCTGTCTTATTTTTATTTATATAACAACCCATTCTGCAAAAATCTAATGTCTAGATTTTTTTGGATTTGTTTCCCTCTTATGGTCATAAATTGACATTATGAAGTACTTTTTAAAAATCCTATTGAGTTTTATTTGCTAAACAATTAATTTTAATAAGCGGACAGTCACCCACCAGTTGGATCGAATTTTTATTTTATTTTTTTCCAAACAAAATTGAACAATACCGGTTTTAATGCAAGAATATCAGGACATCCCAGCATACCCATTTAATAATATGAGCCAGATATAAAAATTGGCATTTTATTTTGATCATTTATATTCTACTGATATGCAATATGACACTAAGGTTTTATTTGTATGCTTCTTATTTTCCAGAGTCCCCACCCCCACCGTATTCACGCCTTTCACCAAAAATTGAACAGAAGGAGCTAGGTGAGTACACCAGCTTGGTGCCATTTTAATATTCATTAGAATAATATTATAAAACTGCTTCACTAATCTAAAGTTGTTGTTGTTGTTTTGGTGCTTGGTGTCTAGATCATGCCCGCGCAGTTGCACTGCTCCGTTCTCTGCCATTTAGGAGTTAAAGTGACACTATAGTCACCAGAACCACTACAGCTTAATGTCTGGTGTCTATAGTATGTCCCTGCAGTCTCAGTAATGAAGAGGCAGTATTTACAATGCTACACAGTAACAAGTCAAGTCTAGTGACAACCACTAGAGATGCTTCCTATTTCAGTGCTGCATGGTGTGCAGCACCTCAGTTCATAGTCTCTATGCGCTGCATGTTGGTCTCCATAGAGATGCATTGATTCAATGTATCACTGAGTATAAGCTCATTGGTGCAACGTTTTGGAGCACCTGTGCAATAATTAGCCTTCTTATACCTTTCAGCCGTGAAGATGGGGCCAGCAGCAGCGACACCAGCACTGTGTGTGTGTGTGTATATGTATGTATGTGTGTGTGTGTGTATGTATGTGTATATGTATATGTATATGTGTATGTATATATATATATATGTGTATGTATATGTATATGTGTGTGTGTATATATATGTATATTTTTTATTTTTTTTTTTTTGTATGTGTACATTGGCATTTTTATTCACGGTAATAAAAGTTAATTTTTAATTAAGTCACTGGAGTGCTATCCTTTTGAACTTCTTTTTGTATTTTTGGCTGGACAAGCACCGGGCATTATAGTAATTTTGGTGGAATGCAGGATTTTTCAGACACAGTTGTGGTAGCCCTGCTCCCTTAAAGGGGACCAGTCATGCACCAAACAACTTCTCCTCATTAGATTGAGCATGAGAGTCTGCCCATTCATTGTGTTATCAGTTTTGCTAGGAGAAAAACCTATTTAAAAACAGGTGCTCCTCACAGCTGTCAGACAACGCCTTGGCAAAATAGAGCAGTAAAGACCTCCCGCAGGAGGTTCCTCTGCTCTCCACCCATAGCAATCTCAGTGTATGCGTTGTGGTTGCTATGGAAGTTCCCTAGCCGGCAATTCTAGGAACATAGTGATGTGATGTCACTCCGTTCTCACGGTGGCAACATAGCCAACATGCTGACATCACTAAGCTTTGTCCTGCTTGGCAGTGCGTCCCATTACAGGGCAAACCAAAGAAGACTGCGGGAGGGAGTACGGCCTGGTGGGTATTGCACGAAAAGGAAAACTCGTGAAGCAGTGCTGGAACGAAGGAATGGTTAATAAATCAATATATTTTACACTGAATATACAATGCATCTTTGTGTTATATGGTGCATTCAATGTATATGGAAGCAATATCAGGTAAGTTACATTTTTCTTTACATGTTCACTTTAATTCCAGTAAAAAAAAAATAATGCAACTAAACTTAGCAGAGCAGGCATAGGTAGGACTCTTGTTCTTTTCCTTATTACCAAATAACTAAATCAAACTATCAGTGTTTTCCCCACCTGTCATTTTAGAACCCATGTTCTGGTTTATACCACATCTTATGGGGGTTGGTGCCATTCCTTTTTCCAGAAAGAGATAAACATGGGTATCTTTCTGCCTTACTGTGTTCACTAATCAGTCTGATAAGCTTACTTAGACAAGCTTAATCTCCCTGGATTCCTATTGTCTCCTTGTGTAAATATTATTATTCACTTTACTTCCCTAAACTAATTGCTCAGTCTCCATTAGTCAAACAAAAGATTGAAAAAAGTGTGCATTAGTGCACATAGTGTGCAAGCCCAGTAAATAGGTACAAATAGTAAATGTCAAAACCCTGCCTTTTCCTGCAACGTACAAATTGTATCTGGAGCCAGACCATAAGAGTCTGGGACTATGAAGCGCTTCAGACTGTGTTTTTTGCCTTCTTTTGATCACAAAAAAAAAAATATATATATATATATATATATATATATATATATATATATATTTTTTTTTTTTGAGGAAGGCTGAACTTGATGGATGCAAGTCTCTTTTCAGCTATGTAAGTGTGTAGGCCTAAGGCAAAAGTGTTCAAAGTAAATTAATATTTAGCTGCTGCTGATTAAATAACTAAACATTCTAAAAGTACAGTTTTTATTTTTTATTATTTTTGTTGAATATCCACAAATACACTTCAATTGGTGAAAGTACTCCCAGAAATATTACAAATTCTTTTATCTGTATAAAAATAGACTGCTTTCTTTGGCCTGTCTGCAGTTTGAGGCAGACACCCCTTCAACACTAGGATACGACACATCTGATTTAAAACACTCTCACTATCTGGGGTATTTGCATAATTGGCAAAGACCTCCGTTAGTGACATTGCCGCGGCGGGTCTTGTGGGGGGAAAGTACAATTTACTTACCGGATACTGTCATTCATGGGCATCGCCATCTCCTGTCTGGTTCTCGTCAGCTGCCAAGAGTCATCGTTTATACTGTACTCTTGCAGGGATCCTCCATAGAAAGACCCCCATCCAGCCATCACCGTAATGAGTGAGGCAAATGACAAGCTTGTCAAAAGGTAACTCTCCCTTTTTGTCAAGCATAGAAAAAATACTGAGACAAAGTAGTCCCTATTGTGACTGGATTGGAATTTCAGTGAATTATAGTTTAGTCTTGTAACGATTGTATACATTATTACACCAAGACCTGAGAGTTTGTGAGATTGAGATATCTCAATCTATAATGCATTGCTAAACACAAATACACACACCAGTCAAGCCATAAGACTTGCTTTTCCCATAGAAATCTCACTTTAACAGTGCTCTCACTACTGCAAGGGATTCTGGGTAGGCATGTACAAATGAGCTCAACAATGAGCCACATTTTTTGCCTCCTAGTTCCACTTTTTATAGTTGAAATCCCTTGGAGTATGTCTGCTGTATACAACAGCTTTGCAACACAACTTGGGTAGAGGAGCAAAGCCAGTGAACCATTCATTGTTGGGGGAGGGGGGAGTGTGTGTATGTGTATATGTATGTATGTATATATATATGTATGTATATATATATGTATGTGTGTGTGTGTGTGTATATATATATATATATGTTAGTGTAATAATGTATATAAGCTTTACAAAATATAACACTAGGTCCTGAGAGTGTATACACACATACATATATATATATATATATATATATATATATATATATATATATATATATTTATTACACACACACACATATACACTCTTACATTATTATATTTTGTAAAGCTTATATACATTATTACACTAACTCTGTCTATCTATATCTTTGATATTCTGTTGCTCTCTGTTTTTAAATTAAAGTTAGGATTTCATCTAAGATGGCGTGTTCAATAATCTTTCATCCTGGCAGTAGGGCAACGATATCTTCCTAGACCTAGAGGCTATGTTTGCTTTCAGCTCCCAGATTTTGAGAATTGGTGAAATGTCACATTTAATTAAGCATTTATTACATATTACTTGTTACTTATTTTGAGTCTTGGGTGAATTTTTAACCTTCACTTTTTGTTGAAAAACCTAGAACTTTCTGTGTGAGTAACATAGCAAGGTTTTTTAATTTATTTATTTATTTTTTATTTCAAGGGTTAATAATATTTAAAGTGTGTTACTTAAAGGAGAAGGAACAATGTCAGCGACTTGTTAAAACAAAGTTGCTTGTGCTTCAGTAGCGGAGGGGAGGAAGGAAGGAAACCTGCAAGAATAAACAGCTTCAAGAATGTTAATGTGGGTAATTAACTATGGTAACTATGAAGCATTTAAAGGCTTCGTGTAACCCTATCCTTAGAGTGCCGTGTCCCAGCCTGCTTAGTGGCCAGGGCAGTTGAAATTGTACATGCTACAGACAAGAGGGGGTGGTTGGTGGGTGTAACAGGAGGAGGGAGGGCATGCAGACCCTGCAGGCAGAGCAGCTCCCTGGAAGGCGAGTAGGTGACATTGCTGGAATCCTGGCTGTTCACCTGGATTAGAGATGCTTTTATAATTTGCAAGCCCCATTCTGTACAGTTCCAATTATGTTCTCATGACACATCTGGTCCTGGAATGGCATCAGATTAAAATCATTATTTCTGTCTCTTGATGTTTCTTTATAGATGACTTTCTTTATTGTAAATGCAGTTAAAGGTCAGGCATGCACAGTTAAATTAAAACACTTATTTTCTACTGCCTTTGTTTATTTTATTTTTTTTTAAGTATGCAGAACAGAATTTCCCAACTTTTTTTTTTTTTTTTTTCTCTCTCTCTAACCTGGTTTCCATCCCGCAGCCTGCCTGCTTCCAAGATGATACCTTTTGTGGAAAAACTATACTACATACTGTACAGAAGAATTATCCTAGTTAAAACACACCTGCAAAAAAATGTATTGCTGGTATCAGTGATTTTACTACAAAATAATCTAGTCAGGTCCTTTTACTCATTGCCACACTTTCTGTTTTCTAGATTTTTCTGATTCATACACTGAAATGGATGCATCATGCTCTTTGCGTATCCCTGTTGGAGATGTTTCAGGTATTTTTCTTTCTTTTTTTTTTTTTTTTTTAAAGCGTTGTACCTGCACTCATTGAATTATACATCTCTACAATTGGCATTGATTTTGTTTGGTGGTATATTAAATCTTTGATCTATTGCAAGTCCCTTCCCTTCTCAGGCACATAATAATCACAGCACATAGTAATTCCAGGCTTGTTGTAGAGAAGCCATGTGCATGGCTGTCCTATCACATACTTCTAAGTGAGCCCAATGAGAAGTCTTTCAAAAGCAAGCACTCTGCCTGATAAACTGAAGTTTGGAGTGTTCCTTTACCTCGATTAGAATTTGAGAAATTCTGTTAAATGCAAGCTTAATTCTCTTTATCACATTATCCAGTTGCAGAGTTTTGCTCAAACATTAAAGAGAATCTGCTATATGCTGCTTTGCCTTTTTAAAATTTATTTATTTTTTAAAGGAACACTAAACGGTCAGGAACACAAACATGTATTCCTGACCCTATAGTGTTAAAATCACCATCTAGCCCCCCAGGCCCTTCATGCCTCCATAAATATAGCAAAATCTTACTTGTATTCAAGCCAGAAGCTGTAACTCTGTATGCTGTTAGACACAGAAAAAAAAGCAGTTTGCTGACATCAGAAGTGGTGGCCTAATCCAGTCACAATGCTTCCCCATAGGATTGGCTGAGACTGACAAAGAGGCAGATCAGGGGCAGAGCCAGCACAATTCAAACACAGCCCTGGCCAATCAGCATCTCCTCATAGAGATGAATTGAATCAATGAATCTCTATGAGGAAAGTTCTGTCTGCATGCAGAGGGAGGAGACACTGAATATTTGGATGCATTTTAGGCAGCCATGACCCAGGAAGGATCTCTAACCGCTATCTGAGGAGTGGCCAGTGAAGTTCTCACTAGGCTGTAAGGTAAACACTGCATTTTCCCTGAAAATACAGTGTCTACAGCAAAAAGCCTGAAGGTAATGATTCTACTCACCAGAACAAATACAATAAGCTGTAGTTGTTCTGGTGACTATAGTGTCCCTTTAATCACCAATAAAATATGTAATTGCTCTGTTCCAGAAGCATTCCTTAGAGAAGCATTGCGGCTATAAGGCACATATGTTGTAATAGCTGTGCTAGTCAATCTGTTTCTCCTCATAGAGAAGCATTATCCTAATGTTTCTCCAAGGCCAGATTTAGCTGCGTTTTGACGTCATGATGCTTCATGTGACAGCCTTCTAAAATTGAAGGCACTCCAGGGAGAAGTGCATCTAGTGCTCAGGTTCCCAAACTTTTTTCAAAGAGGGCCAGATTTGATGAAGTGAAAATGCGTGAGGGTTGACCATTTTGCCTGACATTCTTTGAGCCATTAAAATTAAATGCAAACTAACTATTTTATGCAAAATTTATTGCAAGCGGCATACATTTCATCTCTTTTTTTCTGTCCCTTCTCTCTTTTTTTCATTCTGTCCCTTCTCTCTCTTTTTTTTTTTTTTTTATTTATTTTTTTTATTCTGCCCTTTCATTCTGTACCTCCCGGGAGAAGAAAGAGATCGCAAGAACTCAGACTGAGGACGAGCAGTGACTGCACGTCCATCTGCATTCTCGCGATCTCTTGGCACCCAGTGAATCCCCGCGCGGCGTTCAAAGATCGAGGGATCCTCAGCAGCGCTCGGGGATTCACTGGGGGACACAACAGATAGGATTAGCAAAATAACCTGTGGGGCCATATAAAACAGGAACACGGGCTGCAAATGGCCCATGGGCCGGACTTTAAACATGACTGATATAGTGGTTGACACAGGGCCACCATCAGGAGTTGACAACCATGATGGTTGTCACGGGCCTGGCCGCCCGAGCCCAATGTGTAGCGGCGGAACTGCCACCTGGGCCTGCACGCTGAGGTGGCCCAAGCATTTTAGGGCCACCCGATGGGCCCTATATCTTCAGGGGCCCGGAAAGCGCAACCAGGCCTCTTTTAAAAAATAAAATAAAAATACATTATAAAGCCTTCCCACACCCTACAATTTGACTCAGAGCGCTCTGGTTGGTTTAAGCCAACCAATAAGAGTGCTCTGATAGGTAAATAGTGAGCCAATCCGGTAACCAGTTAAACTGGATTCGACCATGACAGTGCTGCTTTTAGTCTATGTAAAAATATAGACATGTTATTGCAATATGTAATAATAGAGTAATGGCAAAAAATGAAACTTGAAAAAGGTGTGTGTTTTGTTTTTTTTTTGTTTTTTTGTACACTGGATTTGTCTGCAACACACATGATCCTTGTAACTGCAAATACAGCTTGGTTCATTATTTAGTGAACTGGGTTGTGTTTTACTGTCAGAAGAGTAATCGACTGTGCATGTGCAGTCCCCAGTTTTGTTCTCTCCAGGGAGGAGAAAGCACCTTCCCTAATGTGTGCGTGTCACGCATGTGCAGTAAGGACAATATTGACACAGGTAGCCTGAAACTAATTATTTTGGACTGCTTGAGACGGAATATATCCCTTACTATGACTGGTTTTTTTTTAATATTAATGTCGCCTCTTTTCTTGGAACTCCATATTGTTGGTGTGTTTAACAGCTCCACAGCAATGATACTCACAGTGCTGTGTGTTTAGAAATCCATCCATGTAAATAACAAATACTGTTCTAAGTTTGTTTGTTTTAGCTGCGTACATTGTACTTGGTCACCTAAAATTTCCCAGAACTAACCTGCCTATGACCACACCCCTAAAATTAAAGTTTCCCTCTTTGTCCATGTGAAATTTTGGGAGGTATGTGACGGCACTGGTGGGATGTCTTGTAGTGGCTGCAGTTTTTTCAAATCACTGCCACTATAAGCCATTCTGCCATGAGTTGGCACAGAATGCTTTAATCACCATACACTCTGCAGTAATGCAACATGCTTCTTGTGTTCAGACAGACCCATGAAAGCAGGCTTCCCCAAACTCTGGCCCTCCAGATAGTGCTGGAACTATAGATAGGCTATCTACTTCATTCATAGACTCATGGGAATTGTAGTTAGCAACATCTGGAGGGCCGGAGTTTGGAGAAGCCTGCTTTAAAGTATAAAAAAACAGGGTATTAAAAAATCCCCTGGATTTGAAACTGATACCAAGTTCAGCAAATCTTCATTGCAATAGTGCTTTATAAATAAATTATAAGTAATGGCATCGGGCAGTGTCCCTGACCCTGTTTCTCATCCCTTTCCTCATCTTCCCTTGCACCTTTCTTTTAAAAACATGTGTAGATAGTATGAATAACCTGTGCAAGTTCCCCCCCAATTTAAAAAAAAATGTTAAACGCAAGCAAAAGATTGGAAGAGGGAAGTCTTCCCATTCCATGCGTGTAATGTTGGACTTGTATTTCATATTTCTCTACTCTAGTAGTTTTTGTTTTTGAAATCCTTAAATGTGTTTGACTGGTGGGAAGATTGTCCAAGGTGTCACATGTTGTAGTTATAGTGTCTGGTCCTTATGGACTGTTCTACTTATAAAGGCACTGGAATGGTTATTTGATAATTTAAGATATTTTTGGCGATAGACTGAACATGAGGCGTGAAAGAGAGGTTGGAGTCAGAGAGCACCTAGGCAGTGAGCCTGCGTTGTGGAGCTGATGGTAGCACCGTTGACTTGGAGGGAGACAGACACAGGAGTAGCAACACTTGAGGGAGGAAAGACCAGAATTTCAGTTTTGGTCAAGTTGAGTTTAAGGAAGTGGGCATCCGGTTAGAAATAGCAGAGAGGCACTGGGAGAGGTAGGAGGAGTACCAGGAGAGAGCAGTATCTTGTAGACTGATATTGCGGAAGATGAGAAGGTGTTGATGATCAACAGTGTCAAAAGCCGCAGAAAGGTGAAGGAGAATTAGGATAGAGTAGTGACCACAAGATTTTGCAGCTAGTAGCTCATTGGATACTTTGGTCAGTGCCGTTTCTACAGAGTGCTTAGCGCGGAAACCAGACTGAAGCGGGTCTAGCAGAGAGTTGGACTCTAAGTCTGTCAGTCTTGCATACACAACGCTTTCAAGGATCTTGGATGCAAAAGGCAGTAGCGAGATAAGATGGTAATTGGATGGGGAGTTAGGGTCAAGGCTGGGCTTCTTTAGAATTGTGGTTACAGTTGCATGTTTGAAGGGCAATGGAAATATGCCAGAGGGGGAGAGAGATTGAGAATTTTAGTGAGAGGTGGAGAAGAAGACAGAGTACGGATGAGATGCGAGGGAATTGGGTCTAGGGAGCAGGTGGTGGGGTGGGAGGACTGGAGCAGAGCAGAAACCTCTTCTGCTGTAGTGGGTGCGAATGAACATAGCAGAGTTTTTCTCTCTAACTTGCTGTCCTGTTTTTGTTTTTCTCTGTTATTCAATGTCAGTCTTGTTTTCTACCTGTTTCTCTATTACAAATGTTTGCAATCCTGCTTTTGTGTTACTTTTCTGTCTATGATGAGTTGTAAGTTCCCTTCACACTTTTGAGCCACTAACTAGTTTATCCCTCTTCTCCCCCCAACCCCACAAACATTTTTTCCCCCATCTATTTATGCATTAATTTGTATGCCAGCTTTCCTAGTAGATTGGTCAGCGCTGGAGAGGAGGGAGGAATAAGTTCCAGGACTTCCACATTGCTTAGCCTATGTTTTGGAAGAGGCTCCTGTGGGATGTTTATTTGAGGGTAGGGAAACCTCAGCCAAACATCCTGCTTTTATCCTGCTTCTAAACTAAACCACTGGAGAGAGCAGACCACAGGATTGTGACTACATGAGGGTTGCTGCCTATGTATATGTGTTTGTAAGGAATTCATGTGCATAGAACACTTTAGACTTTAAGCTATAATGAACTTTTTTCATGCAAGTTGGCTTGCATATACTTTTTTTTTTTATTACAAGTTATGGAGCAAGAATTTATATTGGCTCTATATAAATGATAAAATAGCAACTCAGAATGTTAGTTAGAAAATTACATAGTGGAAGAGAAACAAAAGCTGTTTCTTTAAAATTGACATTACTGGTAGTAAAGGGACACTATAGTCACCACTACAGCTTATTGAATTTGTTCTGGTAAGTATAGGCTTTTTGCAGTAAACATTGTCTTTTCCGAGAAAATGCAGTGTTTACATTACAGCCTAGGGATAAGTCCACTGGCCATTCCTCAGATGCCTACTAGAGGTGCTTCCTGGGTCAGTGCTGCACACTGGGTCCTGGGCCTACATTGCCATATAGGAGCTTGTATGGCTATGATAACCAATCCCTGATCATTCATTTAAATTGGATAATTTGTGAGTGTACATGCTCACAAAGTTCTTATCGATGACATTTACATTGAAAACATATCATGCTCTTTTCGAATAAATGGTCAATGTCAGAGTTTACACATTGGCACTCTTCCAGTATGTTCTGCATAATTTATAGTTTGGCTATGTGATATGAACTATATACAGTGGTGTTTTATTTAAAAAAATAAATAAAAATAATATAGTTTTAATACACAGTCCATCCAAAGCAACAAACAAAGTTGTGCCATTTAGACAGGGATTAAATAAAAAGTATGAGCCTAGTGATTCATAACTGTGTGTTGAAGCATGGACTCCTACTGACCGGTTCATTACATTTACAAAATAAAACCTATTCAATCTAAAATATGCAGAACTGGTGAAATAAACATGTATCCAGGGGGGACAGGCTCTGTAGTTTATCCTGTCATACATATCCTTGACGTTTCTGTGTTACATAAGTGTCTGGAGTCAAAGGGGTTACCCTGCCCCCTTCTCTCTCAAAAATTGCCAGTAAATTGGGAAGATTTAGGATGTGCGCTCTCTGCAGGAGCAGTCTCTTTCCTCTGTCAGACACAGTATCCTTTGATGTTCTCTCCAAGACTCTGTCACAGACTTTCCAGTTCGTTCAAGCAGGAGGAACCGAGAACAGATCAGAAAACATACAGTTCTCTTGTGTAGAGTGGATGCTGTCTTGGGCTTGCTCAGTTATGGCCAATGCAGGGCCTAAAAGCCTAATATTCTTGTTTTCCCTAGTAGAGGCTCAGAACAGTGATTCCCTCGCCTAGGCACCCCACGTGTTTGTGGATCTAAAAGCTGGCTGAAGATCTGCTTTAGGGGGATTTCTGAGAGTGGCTGAAAGCCACCTAATGACTCCCAGTCCAGACTAACAGAGGACAGGAGATTGCTATCTTTCATTTTATACTAGTACTAGGAAGGCTGAATAATGTGATAGGCAGATATTTTGGAATTAAAATCAAAACTAGAGTGATTGTTCTATACAGGCAAGCTTTTCATGTTCCAACCTCTTTTTTTAAGATGTTTCCTAATTTACTGACTGTAGTTCGGGTTCCCTTATCAGCCGGGTCAATTCTGCCTTTTATCCTGTCAATTTTAAATTGATTACCATTGAGTCAGGTAATAAGAACATTTATTAATCTGCTGCTGATCCAATAAGAATCCTAGCATGTGCGATAAAGTGCTTTCAGCCTCCTTGGAAGCAAAAGTCAATGTTAAAAAAAAAAAAAAAGACTGTGTGACACTCTATAATATCCTCTGCTGTGACCCTTCCCCTTGGCCTACTTTCCTCTCAGTGGCCGCAGGATGAGATGGCTTCCTGTGTGAGGGGCCCTGGACAGGGTACAGAGTCTGGCATGTTAGACACCTTAATCAGGCTCCAGTTATCCTTCCACTGGCTTCTCTGGCTCCTTCTTATCTCTTCCTTTCCCTATTTTATCTCCCCCTCCCCTCCCCTGCTGCTTTCCTCCTATTAACTAAAAATGTGAACATCCTGCAGGAAAACCAGAACTAACCTTAAATGTTACCATGAGCTGTGCTGTTTGCATTCCGTGGGGTTTAAACTCCTGTCCACAGGTTCTTTAACTCTGTTCAGGCTGTAACATATTTGAGGCAGCACATTGCTGTTTTTTTTAGTTTTTTTTATTCTTCGATCACTATATTGTGCTGTGTGATGCTGATTTTTGCAGAGTCTTGTCAATCTTTATTCAGGACTGGGACATACGTGTGCAGGGATGCCTGAGGTCCATTTTATTCGCACTCCTGGACTCCAGTCATGTTGGCTGTTGTCATTATTTCTGGCCCCTTCTTTTACACATTAAATTGGAAGAGGTAGTGTCCCTCTCCGTCCCCCCCTCTCCCCTCCCCTTGGGCAAATTATTGCATACTGTGCAGAACAGTTGTGGTGCGTGTGTATATTTGTGTCTGTGTTCTACAGTGGGTGGGTTTGCAGGGAAAAATGTCTGGATTTCTAGCAGGAGGGGTGGAGGCAGAGTCAAACACTGCGCTGGCCAATCAGTATCTCCCCATGGAGATGCACTGAATCAATGCATCTGTACGGGGAAAGTTCAGAGCCTCCACACAGTGTTGAGACGCTGAACGTCGGTAGCACTGACCTAGGAATCACCTCTAGTGGCCATCTAAATGACTGCCACTTGAGGTTTCCCTTGGAAGCAATGAAAACCCTGTCTTTTTTTCCTGAAAAGGCAGTGTTTACATTAAAATGCCTGCAGTGACTGACTAGATCCACCAAAACTACATGAAGCTGGAGTTCTTCTGGTGACTAAAGTGTCCCTTTTAAAGATGCATATCGCTGCAGCTTGTGATAGGGGTAAATTTCAAGGTTCTGAAGTAATCACAAACCACAAGACTAAAAGTTTATGAATGTCTCCAGAAAAAAAGTTTATTATGGAAAAATGTCATTGAGGGATACTGGAGACGCAATAAACCACGAGACTAAAGTTAGTGGCTTTTAAATGGCTCTAGAAACAGAAATCATGTGATGGAGTATCATACAGTAAATCACAGGAAAGGAGAGAACTTTTATAATCGCTGTTCATGGCCAGGGGTTCCAATGCATTCAACTCTTATGTAAATTACTTTTGTTAAAGTAGTTTGTCTGTCCCCACATCTGAGGGGTGGCACCCCTTCAATAACCTGGAAGCGTAATTGTAAGCCTTTCACTGCACAAGTCTTACCAGTTCTGGGGTTTGTTAATGTGTCTCCTTTTATCACATTACTACTGGCACGTGCCAGGCATGGATAGGTACCTCTTTTTGATTTACTAAAGAATAGAGTAGAATGTCTAAGTTCATATATACAGTCTGCTCTAATAAGATGTTAAGTAATCTTTCTACTTATACCTTATCTGTATGTATCTATTGGTATGTTCTTGAATGGGAGGATAGCTATTCTGGAGTATATACTAATGCTTTCTAAAAATATTGAGGTTTGTTACTGTACCAAACTGTTCCAAAATGTAGTTTTTGAGGGGTAAAATGGGTCTAGTTCTGGTAGAATTAAAGGAACACTCCACTGCCCAAATACAAAATAAATAAAAAGCTGTTTTAGTAGTTGTATCCTAAATGAAAACTTGCATGCATTTAATTTTGCATTTCTTCATTGGAGTTGTATCCAAAATCGGCTTGCAAAACCTGCAGTGTTATCTGCTGCCTTGTGATCCTTCCCATTCATACCCCAGCCCAGACTTTCTGTGACTGTCCAATCACAGACTTCCCCATGCAGCTCAATGAGAAGACTTTGAAAGGCAGCTGCTCTGGGCAATTGCTGCCTCTTGAGTTCGGTGCAAATAAACTAACCAAACCAGGAATTAACAAGACCGGTTGTCTGCTTGAAAAGCCTAATTTATAAAAGTGTAAATGTACTTTTTCCAAAATAGAGGGAAAAATAAAAAAGGGGATGAGGGGTGAAGATGACACGCTTGTACGGATTGCTAAAACATGACATACCTGTTAAAAGAAATATGTATCTAAATCTACACACGTTCTTATAGCTATTTAAAAAAAAAAAAAAAGACTAACTTTTTTGTTTTGTTTCTATTTTATGCCTCTGCAGACACTAGCATGTCTCCTGACACGAATAAGCAAGGTCGATGGTGCAGCGTGGCATACTGGGAACACCGTACACGTGTGGGCCGTCTGTATGCGGTATGCCAGCCTTCAGTCAGCATCTTCTATGATCTACCTCAAGGGAGTGGTTTCTGCCTAGGTCAGCTGAATCTGGAAAATAGGAGTGAAGCGGCTGCCAGGACACGGGGAAAGATTGGGCTAGGCATTGTGCTGAGCCGTGAGCTGGATGGGGTTTGGGCATACAACCGCAGTGACCATCCAATCTTTGTTAACTCTCCCACATTGGACTCGCCAGCGTGCCGCCCTCTTGTTGTGCGTAAGGTAATGCCTGGATATTCCCTCAACGTTTTTGACTATAAGAAATCCTGCATACTGCGACATCTCCCCGCTCCAACTGAATATGCTGATGGACCTTATGACCCACATAGTGTGCGTATCAGTTTTGCCAAGGGTTGGGGACCCTGCTACTCCCGCCAGATGATCACCTCTTGCCCTTGCTGGCTTGAGGTATTACTTGGACGATAGTGATGAAACACTAACTCCCTGACGCAGTGTACACCCAAGGAAGGATCTTCACTCCAGAGAGATCAATGAGTGCATGAGGCCCCACTGTTTTACCTCTTCACTGCCATATAGGCATGCAATAATTTGCTGTTCTACACACAGCACTGCACAGTAACATATGAACAATGCATGGCATGTCTCTTTGTTGGAAGATGTGATCCCCTGTCATTATTTCACAGAATTCAAAAGGAATAGCTATCACATGGGATCCTCTGCATTTCTTCTCTTCCCATCACGCAGTGGCTGCATCCCTCTGTAACAGACATGCTGGAATATCCGTGCACTGCAAATGGTTCTGGTGTGGATGCAGATACCTGTATGCCACTATGTGCTCAGACAGCCCCTCTCTTCTTATTGCCATATTGCAGAAATCCAGGTGCCATATTAATTAACAGTTTTCCTCTAGTAGGGACCTTGTGTGCCTTGCTTGAATTTTTATTTTATTTTACATTTTTTTAATTTTATTTTTAAAGTGCTGCTTTGCAATGTTTTGCATTCCCCTGGCAGAGTTATTCTCCATGACAACAATTTACAGTGTAAATCCATCTTAAAAGACTCTTGCTGAAATACAATGTCCTAGATTTAATATAAATTTGTTTATATATTATATATATTATATGGAATTATATTATACCTGTAAATATGGAGTCATTTTTACAATGTAATTATTTATGTTACAGTGCAATGTGTATATGAAACAAAGATACAATAAAATGCACTTTGGCTTTTATGATTTTATATATAAATATATTTTCACTAATGCAGCTTGAAGGTGTTTTCAGTGAAAGTATGGTGCAGAATTACTTGCCGTGTTGTTGTTTGTGCTATAAACTACCGTATACTTCTGGACTGATTTGACTTGATGACAGCGCTGTATGTTGATAATTCAAGGTGAGGGCAGGTATGCCTTTTTTGAGTGTGGCTATGTCTGTGGTGAACACCCTTAAATGCTTCTATTCAATATAGCCTTTCTCCATAGGATGACAACCACCACTTAGGTATACACAGTGCAAGCATAAGGACCAATGACCATTCCTATAATGTAGAATAAGAATGTTGAATCAATGGATCAAAGTCCTATTCAAAATCACAGCTTGCTGGAGAATGCGTTTCCAATTTGCCTCTCGGTGTAAAATTTTGAATTCCCTGAAAAATTCTCATGAATTTACAGGCTAATTTGTAACTGACATTTCTTTTGGCCAGTTTGAGTTCATGCAGGCTAATTAATGGAGTTTTGGGAGCTGGATATATACACTCTGGTCCTACAGCCAGCAAGTAACATTGCCTGGTTCCTAAAACCTAGTGCTGTTTTTAGACAACTGCCATATTTCATGCTGCTTACAGAACACTGTATACCCATAAGACATCTCCCTTAATTTTATCTGTTGTCCTATGACACTATTTTGCTGTTAGTTTTGAGTGACTGATTTAGTATTTACAAGTTCTGGAGGGCTTCTCTGGCATATTTTTGAAACCTTGATTCTATTATTACATAGCCTGTGTTCACAGGGCTAAGTTACTTTTTATGTGTTTGTGTTTGTGTTTGTGTTTGTGTTTGTGTGTGTGTGTGTGTGTGTGTGTATATATCCTTTTTTTTAATTTTTTTTTATTACATCATATTGAAAAGAAAGTCCAGTCTGTCCTTTAACCCCTTAATGATACATGACGTGTGACATATCATGATTCCCTTTTATTCTAGAAGCTTGGTCCTTAAGGGATTAAATATAATATGCAATTAAAACCCAATATTTATTTGTCTAACTTTCATACAATGTTGAGGAAGAACTACAAACTAAGTGTGCATGAATGGAGATGTGGCCTAGGAGACGCAAGGAGCGGGTTTGGAAGTTCAAAGGTGTATCGGCATGTTCTTTTGACGATTCATCAGTTTTAACGCAGCATATTGACATTTTATGCTCTAATTACACTTTGCTTCAGGTGACAGGTCTGTTTTAATATCTTTAAAATGACATTACTCATATGTACTTCCACCCTTGAGCACTTTGTGAGTGCAAGAGCACAGTAGCCAGCCTACCAACAAAACTATGGAGAGTTATTGTAGCATAGGTTGTAAGGGAATCTTCTTTTCTGCTGTAAGGCAAACATTTATTAAATATTCACCTTGAAAGATGAATTTTATTTAAAATGTACACAATTGCCACACTATACACGAGTTTTGCTCTTGTGATAATGAATATTCTAAAGTACAGGAAGCTTTTCATAGTCCTTTTCTTAAAGGGTTATTGCAACCACCAGGACCACTTATCTTTTTAGAAGTTCACATGGCGAAAGGAGTCTGTATGTGCAGGGTTTATGCGTGAAACGCTGCACATACGGAGATATTTACACTTGTGTTCCAGGGACTAGTTACACCCTGTCACCAATGACTTGAACAGCCTGGAAATCTCTTCCGAAATGCCAAATGTCAGTTCTGTGCAAAAGGAAAACCCATCCATTGCCGTGTGCTGGCAATGAAAGCTTCTCTTTCGCAGACAGAACATGAACGGGGAAAACATTTTTCTCCCCTACCTCCCTGCTTTATTTAAGTTGTAAACACCCTTTAATATGTTTTTGTTTGTCTTGTCATTTAGGCTAAAACCATTTCACCCCCACCCATTTCCCTTACTGACCCTAAACCAGCTTTGAGCGCATGCACACACTTTAATTGTCCAATCAAATGCTTCTTCTTGAGAAGCTTGGACCGAGGAGCTGAACTATAAAAGATACAGAACCGTTTTTCAAGAAAGGATTGTACTAACCCTTTAAATCCAAGTTTGTTTACCAGTCAAATTTACCCACAGTTCTTCAGTAAAAGCAATCCCACAAAAGTGCAAACAGCATTACAAAATCAAGATGGCTGCATCCAGATAATGAGATCTGGCACCAGAAACAAGAGGAAGAAATATAATTTAAAGGCAAGTAGCATGGGGTGTAGTATAATCCTAAAATACAGGGTGCATAAGAAAAGTAGAGAAAAAAGGGTGAAAAAACCATGACAAATTCACTGTAAAAACAGCTGCTCTGCATTACGTGAGAATGAGTTGATGACAGGGATAGGGGCAAAGCAAAATGTATTTTTCTCCATTTCACATTGAAGACAGATGAAGGATCTTTGCTTTGCAGTTTAGAAGCTGCCTTGAATTCTTTGGGAAACGCTTTACATTTTGATTGCCAGCCACACCATGCAGCAAAGGGACCAAAGCTTTCACAGCCACATTTTAAAGGCCACAATAAATGCCTCGAGGTGTATATGTGTGTGTATATGTGTGTGTGTGTGTATATATATATATATATATATATATATATATATATATATATATATATATATATATATATTTGTGTTTGTATACTTTTTTTTTTATTTTTTATTTTCTTTATAAACTGAAAGGGTATTGTCCAATTGGTGTGTGCTGTAAATTAAATACAGGAAACCATGAACTGCAGGGTCTACTTAAATCCGAAAAGGTGAGTTTATTGTGGGTTTATTTCGTTTTTGAATTCTCAAAATAAACTCCCCTGTTTATCTTGAGTACTGTTTTTTCATTGCATTAAAACTATATGGACCACATAGGCAATATTGTGTTTTTCCACCTCCAAAAAACCAAACCCAAAACAATTTTACATGTCTCTGAAGGTGAACTCGAAAGGAGAAGTGGGTGTCAGCTGTGGTTTTTTTTATTTTAACAAGTCGTCCTTGCACTGATTATTAGTTCTGGAATGCAGGATTAGTTCCCCAGCTCCTCCAATCTCTTTGAAAAGGTGAGTTTACTGACATCCTGCGGCTGAAATAATCAATTTTCTCTCGGCCAATCCGGTTCTTTCCCATTGGAAAGTATTGGGAGGCTATTGTGCATGCGTGGCAAAACACCATGTTGCGCCATTCAACATCTCCTTATAGAGATGCATTCAATCAATGCATATCTATGGGGAACGTTCTGTGCATGGAGGCACTGAATGCAAGTGCTGCTTACTGTACACCACTAGACTAACAAGCACTTCTAGTGGGCGTGTAAGTGACTGCCACTAGAGGTGTTACTAGCCTGCAATGTAAACCCTGCCTTTTTTTGCTGAAAAGGCAGTATTCAGACTGCGAAGGCTGCAGGGACATGTTATAGACATCAGAACCATTACAGTTACAGGGACACTCCAGTGCCAGGAAAACAAAATTTTCCTGGCCCTGCAGGTCCCCTCTCCCTCCCACCCCCCATCCCATGTTGCTGAAGAGGTGAAAATCCCTTTAGTGTCTTACCTGAGACCACCGTCGATGTCCCTTGGTGGTTTAGGGTCCGCCCATGCTCCTCCCCCGCCGAATTGCGCGGCCGCCTGCAGGATGAGACCTAATGCGCATGCTTTCCTATGGGGATCGTAGCGATGCTGGAGCACAGAAAACCTGTGCTATAGACCAGGAAGTGCCCTCTAGTGGCTATCTAGTAGACTGCACAAACATGGTTCAACACTGAATGGAGGGACAATGCCAGGGCACTCCAGGCACTATAACCAATTCAAAGAGATGAAATGCTTATAGTGACTACAGTGTCCCTTTTAAGTACACAGCCACTAGAGGAGGAGTTAACCCTGCAATGTAATTATTGCAGTTTATGAAAAGTGCAATATTTACAGTTGCAGGGTTAAGAGTAGTGGGAGTTGGCACCCAGACCACATCTGGAGTGTCCCTTTAAGCTGGAGTGGTGGCTATAGAGTTCCTGTAATGATCAAGCTTAATTTGCTTGTTTTTAAATGACTTTATGTAGCACTAGTCATACCTCCTTGCATGTAACGTGCGTGCGCAGCCTTCCTAAACACTTCTTGTAAAGTGAGATCTTCCTTTATTAAATAGTCTGTTTAATTTCAGATTTATCTCCTGCGCTGTTAGCTTATTGGACATCACAGGAGCTGCCATTTACAGAGCAGAAGAGGGGGGAGAGGAGGAGTCTGGTTCCATGCAGGCTGTGTGAGTCAGAGCCAGGGGAGGTGTGGCTAGGGCTGCAGGGGCAGAAACAAGTGAGTTAACTCCTAAATGTTAGAGAAATGTGTAGTGAGACTGCAGACATGATCTATACATAAAAACGGATGCTTTAATTTTGATATTGAAGCAGAACAGTAATACAGTAAGCATAACCATCCCATGTAACAACCACACTTGTCTCCCTCAGCATGTCACTTGTGACGGGCATGCATGGTCCATAATTTCCATACATCAGGAGCTACTTAAAGGGACACTGTAGTCACTATAAGCATTTCATCTCTTTGAATTGGTTATAGTGCCTGGAGTGCCCTGGCATTGTCCCTACATTCAGTGTTGAACCATGTTTGTGCAGTATGCCACAAAATAAGAGTCTCTGGCCACCCACAGTCTGGCCCCTTCAGTATGTGTAGCTAAGTCAGAGATTACACACTTCCTTGTTGTCATACCCATTCATACCGTCTGTTGGAACTCTGACAGGCTAAAAGCAGTCAGCTGACACTCTCAGCCAATCACAGCTGCCCATGATAATACTTCCTTATTAGAAAAAGCAGCACAGAGGGGATGGATTGCCGGGGACTCTTGTTTAGCATTAAAACATGAAAAACTTTAAAAACTGTTTAATGCTGATAGAAATGATGGGACCAGAGGACTCCAGACACTATAACCAGTTTAATGAAATGAAGCAGATACTGTGCCTACAGTGTCCCTTTAAGGAACCCTGGGATATCAGAGTGTGCTTTAGATTCCAGAGCCTTGTACGTAATCCATATCTAAGCACAATTGAAGGAAAACCTGTAGTTTGTTTGAAACACTGACACATTTAGATTTAATTCTTAGGTTCACTGTAAAACCCTTGAAATATTTTAACGTTTTGGAAACCATTTTCTTTGGTCAAACAATGTCTAATCTGCAATTTATGTCTGCAGATCTGTGAGCTCCATGTAGGATTGGGATGTAACAATACGGTTTATAAATAGCACCTGTCTGCGGCCTTTTTTATTTCCAGTTAATTTAGTTCTCATGGTTTATTTGAAACTAAGGTAACTTTGTTTCCTCAAAGTTCATCACATAGAAAAGGTCGCTTGGCTTATAAAGCAGTTAAGTCTCTGGGTAGCTGTGCGTGGCACTTTGCCAAGCGATTACTGGCACAATAGACAAAGACTTCAGGAGAGGCACCTCTGGACCTATGTATTTACAGAAATGTATAATGCTCTTCAAAGCATTTGGGCCATACCTGCCATTCTCTCATGGGTGTTGTCAGATACTGAACACGGGAAAATACACAAACGTCCTCAGTTTGCAGGAAGAGGAAATTTTGTTAAGGAAAAAGTACACTTGGCACTTGAGGCCATTCGTACTTGGCCTTTGACCCCAGGAGCCATCATGTCTGTGACACTGCCTTTTACTTGTATTGTAATTCTTCTGACAGATTAAATCTCCTTCTGTGAATCAGAAACTTACTTTTCAATGAATTATTAATATGGGGTTGTTTCTAACTTACAGTGCCTTGGAATTCACCAAACGCTGAATTTTAGCAAACTGAAAAAGTCATCCATTTAACCTACTGGGAAGGAAGCATTGCTTAATGCACTCCATTGTGGCTATCTCAAATAGCAGATTTTGCAGCCTCATTGAGCCTTTACACCGTTGCCTGCTCTATGTAAGATATGTGCTCTTTGGGTTGTCAGTCACAAAACTCTCTCCTCAATAGGTGATCTGGTGCTTGCAAGGAAACCACGTCTTCTAATTGAGAGATTTACCAGAAGCATTTTCATTAAGCCATATGTAGACATGCTAATCTCTTGTTGATAATCCTCTATGAACACTTGCTACAGTATTTCACCTGTTAACTTCTCTAATGCGGTCATGTCATTTTTATTTTTTTCATTTTATAATCTTTATTCGTTGTTTTTCTTCCACATCAAAACTACATATATTACTTCATTCCAAAGAAGGCATAAACAGACTCGATACAAACATATATAAAGTTACATACACTGTTGTGCTGTTTGAAAATTGTCAATATAGGTGAGTGTAAATTCTTTTTTTTTTTTTTTTTCTCATGATGTTTATAAAACCAATAATACATCCATCATCAAGTATTCTGTTAAGGGCTATTAAATTCTCTTCATCTCCAAGTATTCTATCCATTAAACATGGAGATGGGTATCAAATGCCGTCATATCCCCCTTTTTCATTTGTCGCTCAGATTGCTTTTCTGAAGGCCGTTTTACTATATGCCTGCTTGGGCTATTTTGCAACTTTTGTAACACAGAGGCACCTTCATTTTACTATTGGAATTTGTTTGATTGTTTATATTGACAATCATGGCATCCTGTACAATACTTAATTTCTTTCTTTTTTTTCTAAATAGATGAACTGAGGTCTAACTCACTACCCACTTTCCTGTGGTGATGGGAGTTTGTGGGTTTTCTGATGATCT
Organism: Pelobates cultripes; assembly: GCA_933207985.1. NCBI lineage: Eukaryota > Metazoa > Chordata > Amphibia > Anura > Pelobatidae > Pelobates > Pelobates cultripes. Next base: position 104,478,123 of record OW240914.1, read on the forward strand.
ATGATAATGTATGTCTGTGTATCATACTCTCTGTGTGGGAAATGTGTTTTCCATACTCCATATCAACCACATTAGTAATAACTTTCATTTCCCCCCTCCATATGCTACCCTGGTAGATCTATAGTTTTTCATCCTCCTTTATGATTTTTATTTATTTTTTCCCCCTCCCTAGCTTTTAATTTATATCCCAGAGCTTAATACTTGCCTAATTTGGTCTTGTTTTTTCCCCTCTATTTCAGTGTGCTTCATCCCGTTCAG
>OW240914.1:104487406-104526929 GCA_933207985.1 Pelobates cultripes
ACTCTATCCTGACTCTATCCTTTTAGCCTTTAGTTAGGATTTTTTCCCCTTAACAGGTCACTTTAGGTACTGTTACTTAACCCTTGAGCTATCTGCTAGTAGCATTTATTTATTGGGCCTAGTAATGTGACCCTGATTGTAATTAAAGCGGCACTGTCATGCCGAATCCCGTTTTTTTTTTAACCCCCCTCCCGCCTCCACTACATCCAATTGACCCACTAGTCACCCCCAAATGCCCCTAAGCCCCCCACATTACCTATTTTTTTATCCTTATTTTCTGCCCCGATCTTGATTCAGGGCGCCGCCATCTTTGTGTGGGTAGGTGAAGTCCCTCAGGGACACGTCATCAGCCCACACTAGACAGACTGTGAGATTCCCGCACATGCCCAGTGAAACACCTGGACATGCGAACGGGAAATTCATCTATTCATTCATTCATCAGACAGACGAATGAGTGAATAGAAATGTCAGACGAACAAACTAACACTATGTATCAGTGTTCGTTTGTTCGTTCAGTTTATTACAAGGAGGAGCCCCATAATAGCACAAGGGAGATTAAAATCTCCCAAATGCCCCTACTCGCTATACCGCGAGTAGGGGCATGTCTACTAAACAGTGAGCAGCCTGTTACAATAAGGGGAGGCAGACCTATTGTCCTCCCTCTCCTCCCCCACCCTGAGCGGCGGGTGGGGGCCATGAAGATAATGAGGGGGGGGCCTACTGTCCTCCCCCCCGGCCCCCACCCCTGAGCGGTGGGTGGGGGCCCTAATAAAACAATAGGGGGGGGGGACCTACTGTCCTCCCCCCCGGCCCCCACCCCTGCGCGGTGGGTGGGGGCCCTAATAAAACAATAAGGGGGGGGGACCTACTGTCCTCCCCCCCGGCCCCCACCCCTGAGCGGTGGGTGGGGGCCCTAAATAAAGATATGGGGGGGAACTTCTGTCCCCCCCCTGGCCCCCACCCCTGCGCGGTGGGTGGGGGCCCTAAAAAAACAATAAGGGGAGGACACCTACTGTCCTCCCCCCCTGGCCCCCACCCCTGCGCGGTGGGTGGGGGCCCTAATAAAACAATAAGGGGGGGACCTACTGTCCTCCTCCCCTGGCCCCCACCCCTGAGCGGTGGGTGGGGGCCCTAATAAAACAATAAGGGGGGACCTACTGTCCTCCCCCCCGGCCCCCACCCCTGAGCGGTGGGTGGGGGCCCTAATAAAACAATAAGGGGGGGACCTACTGTCCTTCCCCCCGGCCCCCACCCCTGAGCGGTGGGTCGGGGCCCTAAATAAAGATATGGGGGGGAACTTCTGTACCCCACCGGCCCCCACACCTGCGCGGTGGGTGGGGGCCCTAATAAAACAATAAGGGGGGGGACCTACTGTCCTCCCCCTCTGGCCCCCACCCCTGAGCGGTGGGTGGGGGCCCTAAATGAAACACCCCCCCCCAATCAAGGTGACTCCCAAGCCCCTAGTCACCCCCCCCACCCAAAAAAACCTATCCCCTACCTACCCCCCACACCCTAAAAATAGTGAGGGGGGAATAAAATAACTAACCTGTAAAAAAAAAAAAATTAAACTTACCATTTGATGTCTTCTTTTTTCTAAAATCTTCTTTCTTCAGCCCCCAAAAAGGCCAAATAAAAATCCATCATACCCGTCGCACTTTAAAAAAAAAAAAAAAAACGAGCGCAAAAAAAATTTAATCCAAGTTCGCCCTTCGAGGGCACGCCGCATACTGAGCTCCGCAGGGCGGGTCAAGGCTTATAAAGCCTTGCCCCGCCCTGCAATTAGGCTTAGAACACTCTGATTGGTGGGTTTAAGCCAATCAGAGTGCTCTGAGTCATTTTACACAGCGTGTATTAGTTAGTTTTTTGTTGTTTTTTTTACAGTGAGAAGCTATAAGCTGCTCACTGCTTACTACACATGCCCCTACTCACGGTATAGTGAGTAGGGGCATTTAATTTACTAATACTAAGTAATCTTTACTTAGTATTAGTAAATGTGGCTGAAAGACCAATTTAGGTCTTTCAGCCTTTTAGTAGATAGCTCCCTGATACCGTGGGAATTAGGGAGTTATCTACTAAGCGGCTGCAAGATGCAGCCACAGCAATGAATAGGATCAGAGTTTCATTCATTAGAATGAAATTCCGATCCGAATAAAGTGCCGAATTGCGTTCTAAAAGAAACGAACATACTGTTGTCATTCAGTTAGAACACAATTCGGCAGTTTTGTGGAAAGTGACAGGAAGCATTGTGGGAACACAGAGGGAAGGTAAGGATCATGGGAAAATTGCTCTGACCAGCGGAAATGAAGCACACTTTGCTCCTCCGCTGGTCAGAGCTGGTCAAGCGGAGGAATCCTCCATAAGGCAAAGAGTCCCTTCTTTGTCTTATGATTTTAAGGAAAACTAAAGAAGACAGGAAGAAAAGAATAACAGATCCTGAGAGAGGGGGAGAAGAGGAAGAGATTGAGGAAAGGTAAGTTCGGCATGGCAGTGCCGCTTTAAGAGTATCTTTAACTGTGTGCAGATAGCAAATGCTATGATGCAGGATCAGACTGATCCTCAGGCAGGGATAGTAGGGATGACGCCAGCCTCGGCATCAGACGAATTTCAATCCCTCCTCGATTCTATCACAGAGCAATCCATCAACAAGGCTTTGGCCTCCGTGATGGTGGTAATGTCGTCCTCTATCACACACTCAATAACCCAAGCCCTGCTGCAGACTCGGGGTAGTTGCCTTCAGGGCACGCAAAACCCAGGAACCACTATGTGGCACAACCGGGATGCAAAGCTTTGGTTAAAAGCAGACATACTATTTCCCCTCCAGAACTTCAGGTTCAGCTTGTACTGAATAACACGACTCAGGCTGTCGAGGATGGTTAGATACCACTGCCCAATAGGGCCCCATGCCAGGCAAAATTGGCTAGATCGTGGAAGCCGCAACATGCCCATGAGGACTCGTCTGATTCGGACAAGAGTTTGGATCAATATGGAGCATAAAGTTCCGATTCTGGGTCTGATGTGAAACCAATCACTGCGACCCAGAAGGTTAATGCTTAGGGCTCTGAGCCTACCAGATCGGGCGAGGGCAACGGTCTTCGGGACCCTCAGGGTAACCTGTTGTTTGACCCAGATGACCTGCATCACTCTCGCTCAGCGGAATGGGAGCCACCTGAGCACATCGCAAGATACCTCGAGTTATGAGTGCGGAAACCTTTGTCCAAGGAGGGGCGTAGCAAGCTACAGGCAGAATGCCCACGGCTCAGAGGGGAAAACCCCTCACCTGGATCCTCCGTTAGTCCAATTCTTGAATAAGTCAGGTTGGAAACCGAGGAAAGGCCTAGACTTTTCCCTTCGGAACTGCCTGGACAAGTTCCTGGACATCCTGGGGCCCATCTCTAAGCTCTATGAATTTGTGGAATCCGCCCAATCAGGTGAGAGCGACTTCGACTTTGAAGTAGTGAAAGGTTGGTTGCAGAGGTTGGTCTGCATGGTGGGTAATGCCGCAAGGTGATACTCCTGAAAATTGAGCCCAAACTGGTCAGTATAGCGACCAATGAGCCGGCCCAAGCTGCAAAAGGCTTACTCTTTGGTGAATCCTTCATTAAAGATCTAGGGCTGTACGTTAAAACCTATACAGCAATTGACAAGGCTCAGACTTCTCTTAAGAGAGTATTTGCACCTCGGATTTTGGAGGGGCCGGTAGAGGTAGGAGAAGTCTATCCAGCCGTGGATTTTGGGGCTCATTCAGAGTCTGCAGAGGCTCCTTTAATACCCAGAGACTGGAGCACATACAAAATTATACCCCGTTCTTCCCATCTCGTGGACACCCCTGGAACTCCCGCAGACCGCTGGGGCCGGTCTCAGGCAGACGACCTTATGGAGAGTACTGATTATCTCAGTTTTTCCTATGTAAAAGTGGGGGGCCTCAGATGTTTGGGTATTGAATATGATAAAGGGGTATCAATTGGAGCTAGCCTCTCACCCTATTCAAGTGCTGTTCCCTCAAGAGCTGAACATGCCCGACGAACACCAGACGATGGTCTCGGCAGAAATCACAAATTTGGCGTCAAAACACGCTATTCAACAAATCCCGTAGGACACGGAAGGGTTCGTGAGCAATCTGTTTCTGTACACCCAGTAATCAATCTCCGACCCCTAGATGCTTTTGTCCAGACCCACCACTTCAAAATTGAGGGTACACATTGCCTTCGGAACATCCTACTACCATCAGATTGGATGGTCAAACTAGATTTACGGGATGGCTATCTGACAATCCCTGTCTCAGAAGCACATCAAAACCTACTGCAGTTTCAGTGGTGAAGAATGAAGTGGAAGTTTGTAGGTCTACCATTTGGCCTGTCCTTCTCCATGGTCCTTCACAAAAGTACTGAAGCTGGTGATTGCCTTCCTGCGCACACGAGGAGTCAGATTAATCATTTACCTGGACGATATCCTTCTCCTTTCTCAGTCTTAATCCGAACTACGTGTTCACCTGTCTTGGCCGACCCACCTTCTCCAAAACTTAGGATTCTTGGTGAATTGGGAGAAATCAGTCCTTCTACCCTCCCAATACATAGAATTTTCAGATGGACTCTATACAACAGAGGTTGTGTCTACCCAAAGACAAAATGATTTTGATCAAGAAAGAGATCAGACAACTTATGCACCGTACGGCCATTTCCCTCAGGCAACTTGCGAGGCACCATCCATACAAGCTATCTTCCCGGGCCTGTTACATTATCGTGCCCTACAAAGACTCAAAGCCTCATATCTGCATTCCGGACACTCGTCCGAAACTTGTGTTATGCTGGACGAGGACTCCAGAGAGGAGATGACATGGTGGCTAGCTGACCTGGAGACATGGAACAGACGGGCAAAATTTGGGTTTAGGCCAGATCTGATCATAGTCGGATGCCAGCTTACATGACTGGGGTGCGCATTGCGGGTCAGTTTCCACTGGGGGCAGATGGTCCAATGTAGAAAAGTTGCTACACATCAACTGCCTAGAACTGCTACCGGCATCCTTTGCCATTCGCAGCATGACTCCCTCAGGCATCTCATGCTCTATCCTAATCAAGATGGACAACGTCTCAGCGGTATATCAACCACCTAGGAGGAACGAAATCGAAAGTTCTAGCAGTAATGGCTGGAGATTTTTGGCATTTTTGTCTGAAGCACAGCATAACGGTAGTAGCAGAATATATCCCAGGACAAGACAATGCAACGGCGCATTGGCATTTGATACCTTAGAGATTCATGGGATTGGCACCTCCACCCAACGATTTTCCAATGTCTCTCTCAACTTTGGGGGCCTTTCCATATAGATCTCTTCGCATTTTGGCTGAATGCCCAACTTCCTCAGTTCTTTAGTTGGAAACTGGACCCAGATGTTCTGGCGATAGATGCATTTTTACGAGACTGGACCAAGGGGAGGAATTACGCTTTTCCACAGTTCAACCTAATCTCTCTGACCCTCGCATTCCTTCAGTATTCCAAAGGGACCCTGGTTCTGATAACTCCGATATGAAGGTAGCAACCTTGGTACCCACAATTATTGGAAATGTAGATAGACTTTCCACGTCTATTGCCAGACATGCCCTACCTTCTGACCAATCCAGAGGGAGTGAGTCACGAGTTGATCGACCAGGGTCTACTTCTTCTGATAGCATGGCTCATTTCAGGAGATCATGGAATCTCAAGGATGTTTCGCAGACAACACTCAGTCTCTTGGCAGAGGCTTGGGCACCAGGTACCAGACATTCATACAGGTCGACTTGGAGAAAGTGGACTGATTGGTGCGTGGGATGATCGGTGGATCCCATATCAGCTCCTGTGAAATCAATCTTGCAATTTCTAACTCTGCTCTTCGAAGAGGAAAAAGCCTTTCGTACTATAAACCTGTACAGATCAGCTATATCAGCGAGACATATGGGTTTGGATGGTACTCCAATAGGTAAACATGCCCTCATCTGTCGTTTGCTCAAAGGCATCGTTTTTTCTTGATCCCCTCAGGCTCAATATTTTTCCCTTTGGGATGTTAATGTGATTTTTCGTTTTCTCTGAATCACAAACTTTCTCTTAAACAAATATACGTACGATTTTGCTTCGTTGAAATCCACTCCATCCATTATTCATCTCCTTTCGAGTGCCACATCTACCAGTATCTACTCCTGTTGTAGCTCGTTGGATCAAGTGGTTATTGTCCTTTGCAGGCATAGACACTTTGATTTTTTTTTTTTTCTTCCCACTCCATTCGTAGGGCTATGGCTTCTAAGGCTTCCATGATAGGTTGTAGATTGGAAGACATGCTATCAGCGGCTAATTTGTCGAATGAATCTACCGTATATACTAGAGTATAAGCTGACCCGAATATAAGCCGAGGCCCCTAATTTTACCACAAAAAAAAAAAAAAAGGAAAAACGTATTGACTCGAGTATAAGCCTAGGGTGGGAATTGCAGCAGCTACTGGTAAATTTCTAAAAAAAAAATTAGATCCCAATAAAATCACATTAATTGAATATTTTATTTACAGTGTGTGTGTATATAATGAATGCAGTTTGTGTGTGTGTGTATATAATGAATGCAGTGTGTGTATATAACTAATGCAGAATCTGTTTGTGTGAATATAATGAATGCAGTGTGAGTATTTAATGCAGAGTGTGTGTTTGTGTGAATGTAGTGTGTGTGTATATGATGCAGAGTGTGTGTGTGTGTGTGTGTGTGTAGTGGGTGTAAACTGGGTGGGGGAGGGCATTTTTATTATTTTAATTTTTTTTACATTATTTTAATATTTTATTATATAATGAATGCAGTTTGTGTAGTGTGTATATAACAAATGCAGTGTGTTTATATAACTAATGCAGAATGTGTTTGTGTGAATATAATGAATGCAGTGTGTGTGTATATAATGGTATATAATGCAGTGTGTGTGTGTGTAGTGGGTGTAAACTGGGTGGGGGGTGGGCATTTTTATTTTACTTTTTTAATATTATTGTAATATTTTATTTTTAATATTTATTATATTATTTCTTATTTTAATATTTAATATTTGTCCCCCCTCCCTGCTTGTTACCTGGCCTGGGAGGGGGGCTATCTCAATCCCTGGTGGTCCAGTGGCATGGGCTGTGCAGTTGGGGAGCCGGCAGCAAGCGTTTACTTTGCAGCAGCTCCGTTCACCTCCGTTCCGTTCAGCTCCCATGCAAATCTTGCGGTCTGCATGCCGTGAAGAGCGTTGCCAGCTCTGACGGCCACGGGATTTACATGGGTGCTAAACGGAACGGAGCTGCTGCAAAGGTAAGTAAACGCTTGCTGCCGGCTCCCAACAGGGCCGCCGGGCTTGTAATGAGCCCGGCGGTCCTGGTCTGTATTATGGCAATGTAAGTTGCCATAATACAGAAAGTGACTCGAGTATAAGCCGAGGGGGGCTTTTTCAGCACAAAAAACGTGCTGAAAAACTCGGCTTATACTCGAGTATATACGGTATGTTTCATAATTTCTATTTTCGCCCGGTGCAACATATTTCCAGTATGGTGGTTGCTCAGCTTTAAAATAGCATAATAGGAGCTTCTGTGTATTTAATAAAATTACCAGATTTTACTATTAACATGACTTAAAGTCATGATTTTATTAATGACACGGAGGAGAGTATTATTCCCACCCACCCTACCTACCTACCATGTTGGTGGTTAATTTACAGGTTATTCATTGGACCTTTTGGATGACACAACATGGTAGGTACAAATGTCATACATGGCATGCAGGTGGGTAATGTAACTTACATGATATATAACGACTGATTAACATGGTTGACGAGTTTGATGGTAGCGGCCTAAGAATCACAAGCTTTCGATATTACCATATATTTTCTTCTCTTTTAGCTTGAATACACCTTCAAGAGTTGGCTGTTGAAGTTGTTCCTCGTTGAATTTCCGGATATGTTTGTTTGTTTCGGGAGTTAGAGTTTTTATTTGGAATACTTTGGACCCTACAATAATGGTCTTCGGGATATACACAGAAAGAGGAGAAGTCAAGGAGCACCACACCCATATAGACCGTATTGGATCCTGATTGGTGCCAGTGTTACTATGCTATTGTTGTTTTTTTCTATGATTCTCTCATACAGGCATACCCCACTTTACATACACTCACTTAAAGTACACTCGCAAGTACAGACATTCCCGTGCCTCTTCTGTCCGCAAGTGAACAGGAAATGGAAGGTTCTATTCTCGCCCGGCGCAGGTCAGTTCAGTGTCTTTGGGGCAAGAACTTTTCACACCTCACTGGAAATCTGCAGTTGCATTATCAGTTATGCCTGTAAATTACTATTGCAATGCAGTACATGCATTGGGAAGTGAAAAAAAAAGGTATTGCTTCACTTTAAGTACATTTTCGTTTTACATACATGCTCTGGTCCCATTGTGTACTTAAAAGTGGGGTATGCCTGTACTTCCTTCCTTGCTGCTGGGAGTAAATAAAGAGAATGCATAATACTCGCCTCTGTGTCATTAATAAAATCATGACTTTACCTCATGTTAATAGTATAATCTGGTAATTATATACCATTATTAAAATGAGCCCAGGTGGACTTACAGTCTTGTCATAAATTGAACATATCATGGTTGGGGTAGGTGGCTCATTAACACATAGACTCCATGCACTTTTGTATTTATTTGAAACATTAGCCATATGTCTTAAAGGACCACTATAGGCACCCAGACAACTTCAGCTTAATTAAGTGGTCTGGGTGCCAGGTCCATCTAGGATTAACCCTGCCTGCTGTAAACATAGCAGTTTCAGAGAAACTGCTATGTTTACTTTAGGGTTAATCCAGCCTCTAGTGGCTGTCTCATTGACAGCCGCTAGAGGCTCTTCTCACTGTGACGCCAGCGTCCATAGGAAAGCATTGAGAATGCTTTTCTATGGATTGGCTGAATGCGCGTGTGGCTCCTGCCGCGCTTGCCCATTCAGCCGATGACGGCGATATGGAGGAGGAGAGTTCCCCGCCTGGCGCTGGAAAAAGAGGTAATTTTAACCATTTCCACCCCCTACAGCCTGGCGGGAGGGGGCCGGCCCTGAGGGTGGGGGGGACCTAGAGACCCTATAGTGCCAGGAAAACGAGTATGTTTTCCTGGCACTATAGTGGTCCTTTAACTCCTCAGATGTTTTCACAATACCTACCTCTTTGGACCCATCTTGCTATGGGATACAGAATAAAACATCCCATCCAGGAAAAACTCCCAAGCACATTAGTGAATTTTGGGACAAGGGTATCTCTCGTTTTACTCACATTTTATTCTAATTTCCTTAACCAACACAATATTCCACATGTAGGAGAAGTAACGGGTAACCTATAATCCCTAAAATAATAGTTTTTTTTCCCCTATAAGTTCCCTTCTGCAACTTAGTATTGTTGCTACTTATTACTAACCTTGTTTCCACTGCCAGGAATCCTCTGCTGCAGCCGTCAACTCTGCCTTGGAGGATGTTGAGATGCCTGCTAAAATCTTATGCAATCTGCTCCAAGCCAATGTTGCTCAGAAAGAAGCATTGGATTGGAAATAAGCATCTGTGGCAAAATACTGTGATCCTCCAATCAAGTGCTTCTATCAGCAGAATTTAATTCTCGGTCCCGGAGGTGAAAGCACCACTTATGGCGGTCAGGAACAACGTCACTAGAGGTGTATTTAAAATTACTACAACGCTTCTACAAAACTGCAATGAGAAGTAATGAGCTTCTCCCTTGCAGAGGCGCTCCCAGCACTACATCTATTATTTATCTGTTATTTGAGCTCGTCTAGCTCCCTTATAATTATTATTATTATTTTTTTAATATTCCCCTCCCTGGGTCAATAGCTGGTGAAACGGTCCAGTCAAATGCTTCTCGATGAAAGGCATTTGATTACACCTTGTGAGGGAAGGGGTGAATTCAGATATGGAGTAGAGAACAATGTATGCTGAATTTCAGGTACGTTTAAGCTTTATTTTAAAAGGATGGGTGGCAGGACCAAGTGAATGATACTCACCAGGGCATAATAAATACATTTAAAAAAAAATTTAAGGGTTGGTGTAACCCTTTAACTTTTTTTGACCACTTTAGGATTTTACAATTGCAAAGATTTATGTTGGTTTCCAACTACACCCTGTTCCAAATTATTATGCAAATTCTATTAAAGTGTCACAAAGATTAAATATTTTGTTTTTCAGTTTAACTCAAGGAACTCTCTGCTGCCGAAAAGAGTGAAATAGTTCAATGCCTTGTACGAGGGATGAAAACATTAGATATTTCACGAAAACTTAAGCGTGATCATCGCACTATTAAGAGATATTTGGTTGATTCAGAGCAAGATGGGTTCGTGCAGATAAATGCACATTGAGGAAGATTTCTGCCAGATCCATGCATCGGATCAAGAGAGCAACTGCTAAAATACCATTATATAGCAGCAAACAGATAATTGAAGCTGCTGGTGCCTCTGGAGCCCCATGGACATCAAGGTGTAGAGTCCTCCAGAGTCTTGCAACTGTGCATAAACCTTCTATTCGGCCACAACTAACCAATGCTCACAAGCAGAAACGGCTGCATTGGGCAGAAAAATACATGAAGACTAATTTTCAAACAGTCCTGTTCACTGATGAGTGCTGTGCAACCCTGGATGGTCCAAATGGATGGAGTGGTGGATGGTTGTTGGACGGCCACCCTGTTCCAACAAGGCTGTGACGTCAGCAAGGCGGTGGTGGAGTCATGTTTTGGGCCGGAATCATGGGAAGAGAGCTGGTCAGCCCTTTAGGTTCGTACGTGGCGTTTCTGACTGACCACTTTCTTCCCTGGTACAGAAGGAAGAACTATGCTTTCCGTAATAAAATCATCTTCATGCATGACAATGCACCATCTCATGCTGCAAAGAACACCTCTGCATCAATGGCTGCTATGGGGATAAAAGGAGAGAAAGTCATGTTGTGGCCTCTATCTTCCCCTGACCTCAATCCTATTGAGAACCTTTGGAGCATCCTCAAGCAAAAGATCTAAGAGGATGGGAGGCAGTTTACATCCAAACAGCAGCTCTGGGAGGCTATTCTGACATCTAGCAAACAAATTCAAGTAGAAACTGTCCAAAAACTCACAAGTTCAATGGATGCAAGACTTGTGAAGCTGCTATCAAATAAGGGGTCCGATGTTAAAATGTAACGTGACCTGTTAAAATGTTGTTATAGCTTTTGATTTCAGTAAATATGCTGTAAACACAACAAATGACAATTTTCAGTTCTTTACAACCTATAAAGTGTTCTCAAACATACTGTGCGTAATAATTTGGAACAGTGCATTGTAAGTTTTTTCTGTTTAAAAAAAAATACTGTTATCATTAAGAGGTTTGTTCAATAAAATTTGAATTGTACTCTTAATAGTTGATAACATGAGAATTATGCTGACTGTTATTTACATCAATTATTTAGGTAAATATATCATTTGCATAATAATTTGGAACAGGGTGTATTCATGTTGTTAGTACTACTCCTAGCTCTTTTTGAATGGGCATGTCTTGATTCCCCTATGTCAGCGGTGGGCAATCTGCGGCCCTCTAGATGTTTTGGACTACATCTCCCTTGATGCTTTCCTAGCATTATGGCCCTAAGAGCATTATGGGAGATGTAGTCAAATACATCTGGAGGGCAGCAGATTGCCCACCCCTGCCCTAGTTAGATTTTGTGGATTTATTTCACTTTAGTTATGGACTCACTGTTTCTGTCTTTATGTGTTGACGTAGGGCCACTGCAGGAAGATGGGAAGCTATTACTTCTTTATATGTGTGTTAATCACAAAGATCAGGCGTAAGGTTTTTCAATGGTACCTTACCTCAGTTAGACTATTTAGGATGGATAGGCCACCCCTAGACTCTAACTTGATGTGTGGACATAGATAATCCTATAGTTTATTATAGTAGCATTGTCCAAACTAGTATCTTTTTATTCCTCGTTTTCTTGGAATCTTTGAGTTTATTATTTGCTCGCATTGTGAGCCTCTTTCCCAAGGATATTCACTAAAGTGAGAATTCAAAGAGAATTTCAGATTTAAGGCCAGAGTAGTCGCACCTGCGACCAGTTTAACTCACCTTGTTTGACGTTTTTCATGTCTCTCCCTTTTCAGCTCCGCAATCATAAAAGTTTCTAAGATGGTGGCGTCAGGACATCCAATCTGTGGCTCTTACCTGGGTGACTTCTACCAATCTCCTTGTTGACTTTTGAAATTGCACGAGCGGCAATACTGAGGATCAGTGACTCGCTGAATCTAGAAGTGATGCCGTGCTGGAGGGAGGCGAGTACATACACCCAGTGCTGCCTAGTGACTAAAGCACAGTTAAGTTGATTCACAAAACTGCAATTCTTCATAAAATAATCAAGGAAATTGAAATGTTAGGCCCAAACACCTGAATCAAAAAATAAACATCACAACTCACCTTTGTTTTCAGCTAAGGTATTTTGGCCTAAAATGTAAATTCTTGGTCAGTTCCCAGTAATCCCTGGTTTAGTGATTAACCCTGAAAGTATTTTACCCAGGTTCCTTAAAAACCAACCAGATTCAGTCAGCTTTGCAACATGCTTCAGGAAATATAATAATTAATCCAATAAGGATGTCTGCATATGTACTGAAGAATGCTGCAATATTATTATTTATTAAACACCAACATAGTCCGCACTGCTTTGAAGTAAAGCAAACAAGCATAAACTGTAGAAAGGTAAAAAAGTTTACCTGCACACTACGCCAAATCCCTATTCACAATTAAAGGAATATAACATTAAAGGATCACTATAGTGAAACTTGTTTTCCTGACACTCTATAACCCTTAGGTCGTCCCCCACCCCACCCACCCTCAGGGTCCCCTTCCCTTGGCACTGAAGGGGTTACAACCTCTTCAGTTACTTACTTTAATCCAGCGCCGGGCTCCCTCAGTTTCAGATAAACTGCTATGTTTACACCTGAAGGGTTAAAACCTGGGGGACCTGGCACCCAGACCACTTCATTGTGCTGAAGTGGTCTGGGTGACTATAGTGTCCCTTTAAAAATAAATAGAATTTTTATTTATAATGTAAGTGTTCCTTAGTGTTGTTTAACTCACCAGTAACCACTCTTATTTACAGCTGCTCCCCATCTTTTGAGCTTATCTGGATGAATTATCTCTGCTCCAATCCAATTCTTCTCATAGAGAAGCATTGGAGGACCAATCAGTCATGAAGACTTTCAATAATTGAAACTCATCAATGTAGAACTGTGTCTAGTGGCTGCCTGTCTCAGTCACTGTCATCAAATATAACATTTGAAATTTCTTGTCAAATGCTTTTTTATTGAATACATTTTCACAATAGTGTTTATATTAAAAAAAAAAAAAAGGAGGGGACACACAAAAACATCCATTCGAAACAATGCAAAGTACATTTCTATTTTGTTTTGAACTGACACAAACAAGGTATATCAAAATAACTTAATTAAAAAAAGCATCCCAACTGCTTACTATGTGTTGGTAATATGTATTATGCACTGTATAAGAAGTTAAAGTATGGTGTAAAGAACATAAAAAAAATAAAAAAACATGACGGTCTCTAACAGACACACTGTAGTTATACAGGGTATTTACATTTTATATTATCTTCCCAAATATTCCAATGAAATCTGAGTGAGTCGATGGAAACCTGAGATTCAGCTCATAACTTATTTTCCAAAACTTCCAATTAAAACATGGCCTATCATTATCCTGTCAATTTTAGGAAAATCAATTCTTATTGCTTAGAGTGTCCCTTAAACTAACAGAGAAATTGCTATCACTGCAAAGGTCATTTAAGTGTAAGCATGTCAGATAACGTCAAGGTAACAAATATTTCTCAAAGCCTCAATGTAAAAGAAAACTCAAAACACATTTAATAAGAGTTGTGAGCCGACATATTAGCATTGTAATAAATTGCAATTACTTACTTGGGACACAATTTGTAGGGAGGCGTCACAATTTATATTGATTAATCTTGAAATTAACAATTATATTCATAAATAGTTACTTTGTATTATGTTCTGATTGTTGTATTTGCTTTAAGCGTCTCAGGTTTTGTGAGTCTTTCATGTCAGATATAGACTAGACTAGTTAGCCAAAAACTGACACCCCACTGTCTCTTAAAGGGTTTTTCATCAAAATGAGCATTTCTGGGAATTCAAAGAGGATTTCACAATGCAGGCCAACATAACTGAATTAGAAAAAAAATCTAACCAATTCTGTGTTTGTTTATTTTAGCCTTAAATTTGGAATTCACTTTGAATTACCAGCAATTCTCACTTTAGTAACTAACCATGTAAAACCAAACAGCCACTACTGCTTCTACTTTTTTCAATACACAAAGGGCTAACAATCCTTTTAAGCTATTATTTAGCCTGCTCTGCCTCCTAGTGGTTCTGTTTGGAAAGGCACAGCAATGTTACATCAACCATTGGCTCAGTATTATTAAATACATAGAATGGAACACATTCACTAGCAATTGATAATAGGGAAATACAATAACAAACAAACGGCAATGAAATGAATGTGAGAAAAAACATGTTGTAGAAGGCATTACTGAAACGGCTTACAACCTGGGAGGTAAACAATGTGTGCGTCTACATGTCTATCAATCTTAATTGCAAACTTTCTACAAGTCAACTAAGTTTGACTATTTTGAGCTAAAATTAGATGTAGATATGACATTTGTGTTGATTCACTGTTTTTTTTAGTGAACTGAAAACCATATTGCATCATTTAAGTAAATATAGCCAAACTGTAGTGGAGTTTTAAAATCCGCTATTTTGCATGTAGTGAATAAACCATACACATGCATAGCAATCTAATATTGCTTTGCAGAAGAATCCGGTTAGTTGCAGTGAGCTAAGCAGGGCCGTGCAAGGCTTTACTCATTGGCTGAAAGCATTAGTCGAGTGCTCTCAGCCAAGAAGCGCAGTCCTGTATCAGACCTGATTAGCTCAGTGAAGGCATCCATCAGAAGTCTGATGCGAAACAAGCACATACTAAAATGGTCTGGCAAATTATGTTTGGTTTAAAAGCATCTCTGATAAAGAAGATGGTATAACCGTATCTAATAAATGCTGATAAAGCTCACACTGGATTCTACCCTTTAAGGTTGTAGAAGGAAATTGAATTGGCACAATCTTGGGGTTGTAAGTGTGGCAGGTAGCATTTCCTGGATTAGTGAGGAGGGAGACACGTTGGCAATAGAAAGTCATAACATAACATACTGATCAGCGACAACTGGAACACTGAACTTAACGAACAGCTAACACCAGACACACTAAATGGGGCTTGGAACACACACTCCTCTTTTAAAAATTACTTGCTCCTCTTCCTCCATCAACCTCACTGCTACTGACATTGCATTCTACTTTACTAGAAAGATTGCCAAGATAAGGAAATACACATCTGAAAATGAATCTGTACTATCTCTCACTATATTCTAAGCTACGATTTCCACTCTTCTTCAGTCCTCCTGCATGTCTGCTTGACCCTATCCCCTTGCATCTCAATCAATCTATGTCTGCTGCTCTTCAAACTCTCTCCTGATATCTTCCCTACTCAATTTAAACATGCTATGATTAATCCCATCTTAAAAGCCATCTACAGGTGATACTTGAAAAATTAGAATATCGTCAAAAGTTCATTTATTTCAGTAATGCAACGTAAAAGGGGAAACTAATATATGAGATAGACGCATTATATGCAAAGCAAGATAGTTCAAGCTGTGATTTGTCATAAGTGCGATGATTATGGCTTACAGCTCATGAAAACCCCAAATCCACAATCTCAGTAAATTAGAATATTGTGAAAAGGTGCAATATTCTAGGCTCACAGTGTCCCACTCTAATCAGCTAAGTAAGCCATAACACCTGCAAAGGGTTTCTGAGCCATTAAATGGTCTCTCAGTCTGGTTCAGTAGGAATCACAATCATGGGGAAGACTGCTGACCTAACAGATGTGCAGAAAACCATCACTGACACAGAGTCATGATAAGGAGGGAAAGCCTCAAAAGGTAATTGCGAAGGAAGTTGGATGTTCCCAAAGTGCTGTATAAAAAGCACATTAATAGAAAGTTATGTGGAAGGAAAAAGGTGCACAAGCAGCAGGGATGACCGCAGCCTGGAGAGGATTGTCAGGAAAAGTCCATTCAAATGTGGTGGGGACTTTCACAAGGAGTGGACCGAGGCTGGAGTCAGTGCATCAAGAGCCACCACACACAGACGGATCCTGGACATGGGCTTCAGATGTCATATTCCTCTTGTCAAGCCGCTCCTGAACAACAAACAACATCAGAAGCGTTTTACCTGTGCTAAAGAAAAACATACCTGGTCTGTTGCTCAGTGGTCCAAAGTCCTCTTCTGATGAGAGCAAGTTTTGCATCTCATTTGGAAACCAAGCACCCAGAGTCTGGAGGAAGAATGGGGAGGCACACACTGCAAGATGCTTGAAGTCCAGTGTGAAGTGTGTGTTGATTTGGGGAGCCATGTCATCTGCTGGTGTTGGTCCACTGCGTTTCATTAAGTCCAGGGTCAACGCAGCCGTCTACCACGAGATTTTGGAGCATTTCATGCTTCCTTCCACAGATGAGCTTTATGGGTATGCTGACTTCATTTTCCAGCAGGACCTGCCCACACTGCCAAAAGCACCAAAGCCTGGTTCAATGACCATGGGATTACTGTGCTTGATTGGCCAGCAAACTCGCCTGACCTGAACCCCATAGAGAATCTATGGGGCATTGCCAAGAGAAAGATGAGAGACATGAGACGAACAATGCAGAAGAGCTGAAGGCCGCTATTGAAGCATCCTGGTCTTCCATAACACCTCAGCAGTGCCACAGGCTGATAGCTTCCATGCCACGCCGCATTGAGGCAGTAATTGCTGCAAAAGGGGCCCAAACCAAGTACTGAGTCCATATGCATGCTTATACTTTTCAGAGGTCTGATATTGTTCTATGTACACTCCTTGTTTTATTGATTGCATGTAATATTCTAATTTACTGAGATTGTGGATTTGGGGTTTTCATGAGCTGTAAGCCATAATCATCGCACTTATGACAAATCACGGCTTGAACTATCTTGCTTTGCATGTAATGCGTCTATCTCATATATTAGTTTCCCCTTTTACGTTGCATTACTGAAATAAATGAACTTTTGCACAGTATTCAAATTTTTCGAGTATCACCTGTACTTGATCCAAATTTCCCATGCAATTACCATCCTATCTCTTTACTATATGTGACGGATCACCCTGTCCACGGATTATAAACCCTTTTTTTTTAATGTGTTCGGGACATTTCATTATCCTCTATTTTATTCTTCTTTTCATTCCCTTACTGAATAAACTACCGAATGACTGGACCACCCATATGAGAAGTGTGGCCCTCGTTAAACTTTATTCCCTCATTAACACTCCTAAACCACAAAGGTTCCAAGCGGTTGGCAGGGTGGTCGACATTCGAACATGTGGTGGCAGCCATCTTGAGCCACGAACACACAGAGCGGTGTTTCGTCGTCGAGTGCATGGAACTCTTTTGTTACAGTAGTACCTCCATGGAAATCCCGAACCCCTGAACCAATCTGGGTGATTTTTGGATATGCTGTTCACCCAGATCGGGGCTATCAGGGGGTGTAATTTTTGTTGGGTTTCCATAGGTTTTGGGAAAAACTGTTTTTTGTGCCTGGAGATAATTGAGTTAGTACAGTATCTGACTCAATTATCTCCCAGGCATAGGGGAGGGATTGCATTATTATGTATGAGAATGTCCTGGACCTGGGGGTCAATGTCATTGGTTTGTGTAGTTGTGTTGCAGGCTTCCACCAGGTCCAAGGGGGAGTGCCTCTTGCATGAGGATTGCCATAAAAGGCAGTATATTTTTTTTAAAATAAGTATTCGCTTCATAACACCTGATACACTCAAAATGCTTTCTCTCGTCATCTTCCATCTTGACTATGCAACCAGCTTGTTTGAACTCTCATTCAATCTTTGATTACCACCTTATAATCCATTATGAATGCTGCAAAGGCTGTACCCAGACCCAACCAGCTAGCTCCCAGCAGATTGCTGAATAAATGCATGAATGCATCTCCTCCATCAATAAGAAGGAAGAGCTGTAAGGTGGTTGTTAGAGTGCTTGTGCAGTGCTGAGTAGCAGCAGGGAATGCGTGCAGGTCACCCCTGGAATTCACAGTCGCCCTCGATTCCATGAGGTCACTTTCTATTCCTCATTAGTGGCTGACACAGTCTGAAGTGCTGTTGACAAGTGTAACTCACTGCTGAGCTGAGCCCAGCCCCCTGCGCTTGGCATCCTATTGTGTCCGGCCTTAATTATGACTGAGACTTGAGCCAGACAACTCCACCTCATGTGTCTCTGTGGGGTCACCTCAATCAGTGCAAGCTGTTTATGTGGGACGCTGCGGAGAGAGTGGGAGGGAGGTCAGTAGGTCTAATCAGGTCCTTTCCTCTTCTTCCAATTGGAAGTGCTTGGCTGACTGCCACAACTTCAATCAAGAATTAACTCTGAAATAGTCTGTGTCACATTTGCACCGACCCTGAGAAGGAGAGAGAGAAGAATGTTGTGTAGGGCAGTGGAGAATAAAGAGAGAGACCTGCAGCGGAATAATAATATGCAAGGTGATATAATAACCCAAAACATCATTTAATAATCGGCAGAGACGTGTCGTCTATTAAAAATGGAGTGTTAAATGAGAAGAGTGATATAATCTTCAGTGTTAGCTTGTGAACACACTCATATAATAACATGTAATAATACATACTATCGGAAACATACAGCCCCCATATATTGTGCAGCCTTCAAATTTTACACCACAGTCAGTAACAAACTTGACAGTAGGAAAACGAGGTACTCTAAGCACTGTAACCACTACATTTTTATACAATGATTCTTCAGATGCCATCCCTCTGTTTTCTGTAATTTTTCCGATGCTTTTAAGTGGTTTGCTCTTTCTTGCTCCCAAAGCCTGCAGAAGATTCACTACTGTATTATCTGTGTACAGAATTCCACCCTTGAACAGCAATATTAAGCTGGGGCTGGCTTAGACAAGGTTAGGTAACTTTGGACGGCTAATATAGAGATTACTCTACAGAGGTCCCTGCCTCTGTGTCCCAGAGAGAGTCACGGTCACTATTTTGCCAAACAGTGAAATCCAAAAGTAAAACAATTCTATACAGATTAATATCTTTTGGTAGTTATGGTTTATACTTATTTTTAAAACAAACAAACAAAAATAACAAAAAAATGGGCCTGTGAAAACAAGCGGCAATGATCTCGCACAGCCATAAAAATGTCAAAAAGAAAGTCTCTTGCCCCTGAATAACAGAAGTGGATTATAACGAGGTTACCAGAGTACAGGCCGGAAGGAGAATCCATGGACGTTGAGCTAGTATATTAATCCGATGGGTAGAGGAATGGTCAAACTTGTCTGGTCTGAATGCCAATAAACCAGTCTGATGGGGTTTAGCAGAGGGATGGTCAAGCTTGCTAAGTCCTTGCATGAATATCAGTCTGATGGGATATAACAGAGAGATGGCCAAACTTGACAAGTTGTTGCCGTTAACTCAATCTGTGTCTGGTCTGACTCTGCCAATAATCCGTCTGAGTAGCGTGGTGAATCAGAGGCCCAAAGTCAGGATACAGGGCGTGGTGAATCAGAGGCCCAAAGTCAGGATACACAGAGAGTTCACATTAATGATATAGTTGAGTGGGGTTAGTCATGTTGTAACGGAGTTCAGTACTCAGCCTGAGTATCTTCTTTAATATCCCTTCTTTTCCATCAGGACACCTTCAGTGATTATAGAAGCTCACGCAAACATCAGGCGAGACTTGATAGAGGGTGAAAACAGAGTCACTATTTGGTTCAAATTAACATATTTTTACACAGACCACCAACAGGGGTTCAATAACTAAAACAATGGAAATCCCACCAAGGCAGCTTTGTGTATGAGAGATAACTAGATCAAGTACAGCTAATCTAAGTAACTTCCAGACAACACGGCGCCTTAACCGAATATTCCCAAAATATACTCAGAAACATCATAAAACCCCACACATGTGGTATCCACAAATAGCTTGTCCCCGGGCACACTAACTGGCCAAATGGCACTGTGATCCATTACAGCCGGTCCGAGGTGCCACAGATTAAAGTTTCAGAGGGTTCATATCCACTTAGCAGTTCCACAGAGTTTCCAGGTTTGTCCCATGGATCAGTCTAGTGGAAGTCTAGTTTGGGCATGCCAGCCTGGGTTTCCCGTTCAACCTGTGCCCCCAATAAGTAGAGGATGACTTAGACTTAAGAGATATAAGGGACTGTGAAGCTTGGAAAGGGAGTTACCATGAATCTGCCATGCCCCCCTCCTAAACTCAAACCCCCATATGTCTTAGGGGGTTGCCTAGTAAACTCATAACCCCTGTGTTTCCAGTCCAAGGTAATTCCTGTCACAAACGTCTTGAGGCACTAGGAACTGTAGGTGAAAGCAGAGTAAGATTAACAAGGACTATATAATAAAGTGCTGATCATGAGAACAGGACCTACTTAAATAGGATAAATATAATTATGGAATTCAAGAAATACGACATAATACTTTGAATTTGTATATATACACACCTTAATAGGGGACAGTGCAAGTTATATACGATAACTGATTATGACATCATAAGCGGTTAAACCATCTATGAACAGTTTAACCCCAGAGTTGGGTAGAAGATGCCCATCCGCTCTGCCTCTTTTCATCCTCTCAAGCCAAGACCGGGTGCCACTGATATGCTGCAGTTTTCGCAATGGGAAGCAATTCTCATTCTCACCAGCGCCTAGTTCAAGGCTTCCACATTGAAAACCAAGGACATGGGATAGACAGAGAGGGACAGAGCAGATGGACATCTTCTACACATCTATGGAGTTAAACCATTTGTAACCACTTAAGGTACAACAGTGCCCAGGACCAGGCACCATAAAAACTTAATGGATATGAAAAGACTCAGCTGCAATATCTAAGCTTGTGATCAGTGCAGGGCCCTAGCCAGCTTGGCAGTTTTGGGGACCTCCTTCATTATTCACACAGGGAAGGCTATACAAATTCATGGTTCCAAGGCCCCTTACAAGACCCTGGATAGTAGAACTCATTTTATTTTTATTTTGTTTTACCTAGGCTTTTTAACGGTCATACAGTACAATAACCGCAATGGCTAGGCATGCAGCGTCACTTGCTGTCACAGAATGGATGAGCGAGGAAACTGAGCCAGTGAACCCTGATAAAGTCAACAAACTCAGTAGCTCAGTGAGTTCAGGGCCTGCTTCTTCCCGTGTTAGCGTCATAGTGTATTAAAGGACCACTATAGTGCCCTATGGGTGCCCCCACCCTCAGGGACCCCCTTCCGCCCGGCTCTGGAAAGGGGTTAAAACTTACCTTTTTCCAGCGCTGGGCGGGGAGCTCTCCTCCTCCGTTCCTCCCATTCGGCTGAATGCGCACGCGCGGCAAGAGCTGCGCGCGCATTCAGCCAGTCGCATAGGAAAGCATTTGCAATGCTTTCCTATGGACGCTTGCGTGCTCTCACTGTGATTTTCACAGTGAGAAGCATGCAAGCGCCTCTAGCGGCTGTCAATGAGACAGCCACTAGAGGAATTGGAGGAAGGATTAACCCATTTACAAACAGCAGTTTCTCTGAAACTGCTATGTTTATAAAAAAAAAATGGGTTAACCCTAGCTGGACCTGGCACCCAGACCACTTCATTAAGCTGAAGTGGTCTGGGTGCCTAGAGTGGTCCTTTAATGGCAATTGTATGCATGGTAGCTGGGCATTGTGGATATTGGCTGCCTCACAACTCCTCATTTATATACAAAACCATCAGACAGCAGCCTGTAAGGATGAGGCCAAGGGAATACCATATCACAGAAGCTGCTTCATTGATCTTACAGTAACCACCTCACGTAAGTATTACCAACTCATTAGCCAACCCTTTCAATAAGCCATTAGTTAAAAATCTCACTAATAATCTTCTTACTTCACGATCTTAACTCCTTATTTAGTATACACAGCACATCTCTATCCACTTAGCTATACCCAGTTACATACCACTATACAGCTACTCATCCAGTCACTACAGCCATTGCATTCCTTACTCCATTACACACCTGTACTTCCCCTAATCCCAAACTACTAGCCACACTTAGCTATCTTCCTTCCAGACCGTGGTGTGCTAACACACATCTACTTGTAATGCATGTAAGTATGATAGTATCAGACAGTCGGGAATTTACTATGGAATTCTCATTTCAGGACAAAGTACTCGAACTGGAAAAATTATTCATCCCAGGTATGTTTCCAGATCAACTGTTGAGGCCTTAAATGTGATATCCCTGGCATTTCTAACAATTCACATCTTAGTAAATGACCCTAAGGTTGCTTGGGTTTCCAGTATTTTAAAATGTATTAGTATTTTTCTTTTGTGACAAAAAAATCCCAAATGCACATTGAGACACTCATATATTAGCCCTGTGTCTATTTGCCTTTTTCAATAAATAAAGCAATACTATAGATTTCTTACAAAAAAATTATGGGATTAATTTAGGATGGTTGGGGTGGGGGAGGCATTCTTAATGTAAGCACATCATGCATGAAGATATTAAGGCCAGCCCTGCCCACTGTCATGATTTTCGGACAACTGTAACCTCAAAACTATTTTTCTATTTTTATTTAACCGACCTTTCATCAGATTTGAACAGAAATAGATGAGAAAAAAAACAAACTCATCCCTAACATTAGCATATGACAGGATCATTCAGCCTATATACACCTTGGGTCAGACAGTGTTTTAAACCAACAGTCTCGATTGTCTTCCCTGCTTTTGGAGCAGGGAACTCCATAGTAGTGACTAACTGTGCAACCTAAGGTGCATGTATATGACTGAATGATCCTGTCATCTACCTAAGGTAGGTATGAGTTTAAAAAAAAAAAAAATTTTTTTTTTCAAAACTTGATGAAAGGATTACTATATTAAAAAAGTTTTGAGATGACAGTTGTCCTTTAATTATCTGGCCATCTGACCTAGAGAAGTGTGATATTATGACATCACACATCACATCCAACACCATGCAAGGGTGTGAGGTTGTGATGTCATATAATGCAATTCTAGGTAAGAGTGAATGTCCTCCTCAAACATTCTCCCTCCTCCCCAAGCATACAATAAGTAAGTTGACAATTTTTTTTTCATTATTAAAGGGTACAGGGAAACTTACCTACTGAGATGTATGCAGAAGATGTGGCCAGATTGCTTGTTTTTGCAAAACACTTGTGATTTCTGAAATCTGTTCGGGAGGGCTTGAAAGCATGTGAAATTCATTAGTACACGAGGTGAAATCCAATAATCATAGCTGACATTTTTAAAGGGACCAGTGTAACTAGTCAGTTGATTTCATAGCCAGAGCTCATGGCAGTGTAAATTCAAGTTTTGGATCATTTTGGTTTTTGTGCTGCACTTCCCTTTTCCTATCACAAGAGGGAGGCAATAAAACGTGTCCTTAATTACACCATCGCAGAAATTGAAATGCACCACCAGACAGATTAGTTTAAATGCCATTCTGATGTGTAGATTTGCTGATATAAGCTACTATTAGTCATTTTCCTTCTAAAATATCAAAATATATGTTGTGAATAGTTGTACTTAATTTGCACAAAACTAAATAAGTAACCAAGTTATGCAAAGTTGCTAATTAAAATTGATACAAAAATTTTTTAAAAGCATTACTATGATATTCCCTTGCTGAAGCTAATAAAAGAAATGCATGGCTTAAGAAACTGGGGCCCCTTACAAAACCACTGACTGTGCCCGCCTCGACACAGACTTGAACATATGCTGACACACACTACCAAACACACAGACATACATACACACTGTGACACACACACACAAACACAATTACACACTGCCACAACAAAAACTAATACACACTGCCAAACACACAGATACACACACACAGCCAGGCTGCATAGCATTGGCAAATGAACCACATAAAATAGGAAGGGAAGGGGGGTAGTCTTTCATAATAATCCCAGCCCCATGCAGGGACCATACATTAATCCATGCAATTTGTAAAGTTAAATTATATATGTGCTCCATACTAAGGGTTAATTAGTTTGTTTGGGTTTAGAAAAATACTCTGTCCCATTAGAGATTTTGAGCTTACACTTTAATGGTCATTGGAGTGATACTAAAATTAAACTCCAGTTGTTTAAATGTGCATAGGGATTTATGATAGTGCACAAGTTTTTATTGCATGTATTGCGTCTGGTATGTACTATAGTCATTGCTGCCACTAGGGCCACACTGGCCCACCGGGATACCCTGAAATGTCCAGGTGTGCTGGCATACCTCACTGGCTTGGGTGACAGCTCAGGTGACAGCGTGTCTCCTCCTGCCAGTCACTTCTTGTAGCGTGGCTGAGCAGCCAATGGTAGTGGATCTCCTGTATCACTACCCAGTCTGACAGGTAGTGCTCACTGAGAGCACTGAACTTCTTCCTGTCAGCCTGAGTAGAGGAAACAGAAAATCCTCCACCACAGTCCACTTGGCCACGCTACAAGTAGGTCAGCATGCACAGGAGGGGATGTGGGAGATACATAAAGAGCCTAGGGAAGTCAAATGCATGGGGGGTTAGACAGAGGTTGGAAATAAGATAAGGCTGGGGCTAAGAGACACTCAAAAGGGGCTTGCGGGAGAAAGACACACAAAAGGGGCTGGTGGGAAACAGAGACATACAGTGAGGCTGGAGAAAGGTAAAAAGAGAGACAAAGAGGCTGGAAGTAAGTAAGAGGTATACAAAGGGGGTTGTAAGACACACAAAGGGAAAAAATGGGGGATAAAACATACTAAAGCGGGTAAGACAAACACATATAAGAAACACAAAAGGAGGCAAAAATCAAAAAGAGGTGAAGATGCATTATTTTTGCAGGGCAGGGGGAGTCTATGCTGAAAAGTTCATTGGCACGTGAGATTAAGACCTGTTATTAAATATTTTTTTCTTCCAACATATAGAGATTGCTAGCAATCCTGCTAACACAATGTACAGATAGAAGTTGTAATTGATTTGACAGTAATACATATACATGTATATTAATGTGTGTATTTGTAATTAAGCCTATAATATTTACACATAAATTAAAGGGACACTATAGTCACCCAGACCACTTCAGTTCAATGAAGTGGTCTGGGTGCCAGGTCCCTCAGGTTTAAACCCTTCAGATGTAAACATAACAGTTTCAGAGAAACTGCTATGTTTACATTTGGGGTTAATCCAGCCTCTAGTGGCGGTCTTCCGGACAGCCACTAGAGACGCATCTGCGACGCTGGATGCGAATTTCACCTCCATCGTGCAGAGTGTCCATAGGAAAGCATTGAGGAATGCTTTCCTATGGACACTTTGAATGCATACGCGGCACTTGCATTTGGCTCCGCTGATGTCGGACGGGGGACCTAACGTCGGCAGGGGAGGAGAGGTCACCAGCGCCGAGGGAGCCCGGCGCTGGATTAAGGTAAGCTGCTGAAGAGTTTTATCCCCTATGTGCAACGGCATATATTCACCATTTTGGTCCCATTATCAAAATTTACTTAAAGGGACACTATAAAAAAAATATATAGTCACCTGAACAACTACAGCATATTGCATTTGTTCTAGTGAGTAGAATCATTACCTTCAGGCTTTTTGCTGTAAACACGGTCTATTCAGAGAAAAGGCAGTGTTTACATTACAAGCTAATGACACCGCCTGTGGCCACTCCTCAGTTTTAAGCTGATCCACTACTGAAGAGAAAACATGACAGATCGGCCTAGAATACAATTTGCGAAATGTGAATTCTCTAGACCAGGGACCAGCAACTTATGGCATTCGAGGTGCCTTTGCACAGCACTCACTGCTGCCAGATCCAAACAGGTTCTGGCCTATCAGGAGTCTTAATGGGATTTCAGATATCGATTAGATCAAATCAAGTGATGATTGTAGGTGGTAAGGGCAATCCTCAATTTACGCATTGCATCACTTGGAGGACAACATACAGCACTTGTGAATCGGAAACTGCACTGAAGTAGAGCAGCCCACATCAGCTATCGCAGCTCTTTTTCACCCACACTGCTATACACACACAAAGCTGCAGAAGAAGACTCCCCCTCATACAAATAATACAAACAGCCCACACGCAAACAAACAGTATCAAACATGTATGAAAGAAAATAAAGGATGTGTGTCACAGAGGCTGAAAGGGGATCCACGTCCCTTACCAGACACCAACTAGCCAGACTGCATGAGTCTGCCCATGAATCTGCCAGTAGTCCTTGAGTCCTAAATTCCAGTGGGATTCCAAGGTTCCCTGAGATTATCTACACCAGAAGAGCCAAGTGTACAGAGAGGATTAGAGGGTAAGGGTGACGATCCGGATCATGCAGGAAACTGGGACAAGATGGGAGCAGTCGGAGAGAATTTATAGCCAGTTCCAGTAGATGTGGAAATCATGCCTGAAAAGGCAGAAGGGGGTGATCAGTAGGATCATTGTCATTGGTTCCAAGACCAATCTGAAAGAAGGTCTACTGCCACTGCCACCGGGTCTGGCCGCCAGCTATCAAATAAAGCCTGTTTTAGCATTCAAGTAGATGGTGAAAAGGTCATAGCAAAGGGGACTCCACAACTGCAAGAGGGCATTGAATATTCCATTGTCCAGTCGCTGGAGTCTGCCAAGAAACAGGAGTTCCCCAGGGAGGTCACCCTCTTAGAGTAGAATTGTAGGCAGAGAGGATGGTATCTAAATATAATGTGTATGGTATATCATTCAACATGTGTATGTACTGAAATCTTGGCAACGGTAAAGTTTTGCACAGGTAAGTTTTTGGGCCTCCTTTTCTGCAATATTATTATCCTGTGTAAAAAAAATTCACAGAGCCGGCACTCAACTCAAGGTACTAGAGGTGCAAGTATGGTGTGTTTAGTTTTCAACCTCTTAAGGACCCATGACAGAATAATTCTGTCATGCAGTATTTTACCGGTCATTAGAGGTGCTTCTGCTACAGTGACTGAGTAACACTCAGTCACAGGACATTGCAGCTTAATGGAAAGCATTTAATATCATGTTTTCCTGTGAGAAGCACTGGATGCTCAAATGGCACTTGCCATGCATGCGCTTCAGGTCCCCAGTGCTCCTCTATGAGGTGCATTGCATTGGATTAGACCTTGGAGGAGAAAGTCATGACATCACTCGGGGTGGTGAAGTGAGGATCACCCAAAAATTCTTAGTGCTGGAAAATGGCGAGTAAAAAGCTTTTTCTTAAATTTTTCCAATTGAGTAAGTGGAGCGAACTAGGGAATGTAAATAAAGCTCCGGGGTGTTGTCTCTCTTTTAGGATTACGATTGTTATTTGCAACAGATAAGCTCATAGATGAGGGGCTGTTGTCACTGGTATAGACCCTTTATGATGATCTTTTTCATGTAATATCGAACCTATGATCAACTCAAGAGTGAACATTCAGTATTTTATGGTCACTGCATTGACCATGTGTATAACCAGGGATGGAAAAACAGCAACTGATTTGCATCTTCTGTATTGAGCTCTCACCAACTCAATCTTTGCCATTCTATTCTTTTCAATGGAATTGCCAAACATGTCCATTAAAACAGCAGTGAGTAGGTGATTCTGGATTATGTAGCTCAGTACCGGTTTCTTTCATGAAAATACATGAATAAAACTACTGCACAATTAACAGAAATAGGGGGACTGACATGTTTGTCTATTAAATCCTAAAACTTCAGTTCTAGAGGGTAGAACTCCCTGCCACTGTGTTCTAGGTAAAATAGAATGCAGTGGGAAAGGTATCTTGTGATGGCCATGACACACAGTCTCCAACACAGAAATATATAAACCTGTCAAAGGTATTGTGTTAGCATGTTCTGCAGCTATGTTATTCAAAACCAGATTCGGACAGCCCTTCCATCCCGGGTTATCCCAACTCTTAGGACACCAGAGAAATGTGACCTGCTAGCTCAGCATTAGACACTCAACAATAGTAAATTGGTGCACAATACATTAAATCACAATGTATAAAAAGTTATATATACAAATATTAAACATCAATAACATTATACAAATATATTCGGGGCCAATACAAACCATTGTGTGGAAATCTATTCACAAACCGGACTTTACATAGGACACGAGGTCATGCGTTTAGACTGGAAGAAAGAAGAATTTGTCTAAGGCAAAGGAAAGTTTTTTTTTTTCTGTAAGAACAATAAGGATGTGGAATTCTCTGCCTGAAGAGTCCATACAGATGTTCAAACAGCTACTAGATGCTTACTTGCAAAAACAGAATATTCAAGGATATAATCTTATAATGTAGGGTAATAACTGCTTGATCCAAGGATAAATCTGACTGCCATTCTGGGGTCAAGAAGGAATTTTTTTCCTAGCTTGTTGCAAACTTGTGCTTCAAACTGTTTTTTTTTGCCTTCTTTTGAATCAACAGCAAAAAACAAATGTGAGGAAGGCTGAACTTGATGGACGCAAGTCTCTTTTCAGCTATGTAACTATCTAATAAAAGTGCCCATAGTGCTCATTATTTAGCGAATATGTGCCCAAGCAGTAGTGTTAAATGAGTGTATCTTAACTCCAAAGACAGTGGTATAGTGACACCCCTGGTTCCGGCCCGTGATGCATTTTGCCCTTCCTCCTGGGACTTTCGCAAACGTTTAGTGTATCCTCCTACTTCAGTCCGTATTAAATTGGTTAATGAGCAAAGGTATTTAATACGGACTGAAATTACACTGAACGTTTGAGAAAACCCCAGGAGGAGGGACGAAACACATCACGGGCCAGAACCAGGCAGTAATCACAGATTGGAACGAGCAACCAAGACAAAGAGAGGAGTGGGACTTGTGGGGACTATTTGCACATCCCAGACACACTCCAAGTTGAATAAAGGGCTGGTGAACGGTTTTGGGATTCTGATGGTGGTGTTGGAAACCGTTTTTTAATTTGTTTGTTTTCCTAAAAATTTTATTTACATTACCTGATGGCTGTGAGTGTATCGATAGGATCCTACACACACCAGGGGCTGATCCTCCCTGAGTCCGATAGTTAAGAGTGGCACTTTAACCACTCTAAGTTTGTTAGTGCTTTTTCACTAGTCTTTTTTGTTACTGATTATTTCATTTTAAGGCAATATTGCACTTGATTTTTTTCTTTATCTCCTAGATTCTTTCATTATGGATAACTGTGCAAGTATAATAGTGTGTGTTAGTACTTGTCGGTGTCACTATACCACTGCCTATTGAGTTAAGATACACTTATTTAACACTACTACTTGGGCACATATTCACTAAATAATGAGCACTTTTATTGGTGTTTAAGATTTGTATATATATGACTTTTATACATTGTCTGATAGTGATTTAATGTATTGTGCACCAATTTACTATTGTTGATACTTTGTGAATCTTAATTCTGGGATTAGTCATTGGTTGCTGCAATTGTTGAAACTTTATCCACAGTTCTATTTATATGTTTTGCGCTATCTTATTTAAACATATACACCTTATTAGACACTCTCAGACTGCAACAGTTGCACACAGGGCATTAAGCTCACAGAAACACTGTGCACATTGGTAAGTATGTATTGAATGTGCAGGGGAAGGTGAGCTTTTCCTGATACATATTCGTGCAAAGTAGTAGCTAGAGATTTTTGTAAAACACAACAGAGTGCGGAGAGGGAGAGACAGAGACAGGAGTTTTTTTTTAACTTTACTTATGCAAGAAGCAGAGGCTGTAATGGCAGATGTAACTATGTTGTAACTGCGTGCGTGCGTATGTGTATGTATTCAGTGTATCACATGGTAAGCTTTTTATAAATTCTTACACATGTGCGATACTATGTAGAAGAATAATAGTGGAGAAATAAAGAGAATTGTGTTTCTGACAATGAGGCAGGATAATTACCTGGGGTCAAAATATAACTGATGTAACTCAGAGGTACCTTAGCCCTACAGCTGTCATTGTACAGAGAATTATGGGAAATGCAGTTCAACGACAGCTGGAGGGCCAACGCTTAGCTGGTTAAATTATTTCAGCCAAATTCATAGTGATATAATAAGCTCCCAATAAGGACATAAAGCAGAATAATGAGGACAGTGTGGGATGCACTGCAAATGAGATAAAACAGTTTGCCTTAAATTAAAGATTATAAAAATAGCCGACTGTCAGGCACAATGTGAAAACTATTAAATAGGCATTTGACTTGTGAGTGCAGCTGAGCTGAGCATTTAATATCTGTCTCTCTGTCATATTGTGCAAAACCAAACAGAAACATCAGCAAATTAAAGCAGACTCTGCCAGCATACAGAAAGACAGAGTATTTTGGAGGTTATGTGCCTCTCTCTAATAATTACTGGGGCTTTCCTGATTTCCATTTAAAAGGTTAGATCATTATCCATTATACTGAAAATTCCTGAAGGATCTTGTACATTAATCTCAATTAGGCAGTAGGTTACTTCCTCCAGGTACTGTTTTACATCTAAGATTTAAGAGGGGGAGATGTGAGAAGGATCTGAACAATATGCAGATACAAAAAAACATTTGTACCTAATATTTATAAAATCCTGACTGAACAATGCCCTCAAGAAGGACTTTGTCTGCCATAATTCCTGGTTAAAGCATCCAACTCCAAGGTATATAAGTAAGTCGAAACAGTTTGTCTTTTTAGGAGAATTAAATAATAATAATAATAATAACTAGAAAAGCTACAATTTCTGGGGAAATTGTGTGAAGTGTTCTTGCCTCCACCAGTAGTCTACAACTGGAGTGGGCGAAGTAACTGTTATCATTTATATAGCACATTTAATTGCAACGTTGTTGCACAGTTACATTAAACCATACATTTATAAAAACATTAGCAGGTGTTCAAAAGGCCCTGTCTATGACATCACTTGCTGCTGCAGCCTGGCACAGGTCAGAGTATTTTGGCGGTTGCCATCTTCAAACGGTCGTATTTTAAAAACTATAAATCCTACAGCGAAGAGCTTTATATTGTGAGAATCACAAGACCCAGACCTACATTTTGATGCATAGTATGTCTCTGAAGTATTAAAAATGAAGGCACAGTCACAGTTTAGAAATTGCACTTCAAATTTGAGCTTTGTAGAGTGAAGTTTCAATGAATGTCAATGACGGCGTTAGTTGCAAACAAATGATTATATTGTGAAAACTATCAGGACTATGGCTTAGCCGTTGACATGTTTAGTGGCAGCAGGGATAGCTGAACGTTTTGATATAAGATTTGTGTAGGTGGGCCTGAAAATGAGGGAGTGGTGGCAGTTTAGAAATCATGTCCTGATTTTTCAGCTTTTGCCAGCTCCCACTCTAGCTTTGCCATTCATTCCTATGGGACAAATTTCGCCACAAGAACGACGATATTCCGTGAACCATTCGGCGAAACGTTCCACAAAGTAATAGCAATCCAATCGGGAACAATCTGCACGTTTTGGTAAATTCTTGTCTATGTAGTGTAAAAACTGTGGGAGGAGTTAGGGTGGCAAATTTGGGTATAATAAGAATAATAATATATATGTGAGATAACAATAAGTGGTCTTGCTAAGCAAGAACACTTAATAATTTAACTTGTAGAAAGTTATAATACTTCATAAGTCCTGAAACAGGACACGTGGAAGGGCACTGGAGCCTCACTTGCTTCCAGCCACTGTTATGGGGAAATGGGTATTACAGGATCATTTGTCTCTTGACCCAAGGTTACAGGAAGCCTATGAACTTTGCAAGCCTTGATCTCTTCTATACACGGTCCTCTGATTGGAGGAGCTTGATAAAGGCTCCACTGTGAGCTGAAATGTGATTTTTGTTAAAGGATTACTATAGGGTCAGGAACACAAACATGTATTCCTGACCCTACAGTGTTAAAACCACTATCTTGCCCCCCTAAAGATAGTAAAATCTTACTTGTATTCAAGTCTGAATCTGCTGCCTCTGCCTGTGAACTTCCTCTGACCTCCGACATCATCAGAAGTGGTAGCATGATCCAATCACAATGCTGCCAATGAAAATCACTTCCAAGGCTAATAAGATGATCGAAGAAACAAATGCTAAACCTATCAAAAAAATTAAACACCTGGAATAACGAGCTAGGAACGATGTTTTCTGAAAATGAATGGTATGCAGTCTTAAGGCAGCTATATAAAAGACATTCATTGCTTAAATCTAATTGAGTGTCAATTTAAGAACATGTATAAGTGGTATCTCATTCCATCGAGATTATCTAAAATGTATTCTAATTATACCCCTAATTTTTGATGATGTGGAAACCCTGCAAGTACATATCTACATATTTGGTGGTCATGTCCGTTAGTTAAAGGAGCACTATAGGGTCAGGAACACAAACATGTATTCCTGACCCTATAGGGTAAATACCACCATCTAGCCCCCCCTGGGCCCCTCATGCCTCTAAAAATATTGTAAAATCTTACTTGAATTCAAGCCTGCAGCTGCATAGTTTGTCCCTGTTTCCTTTAGACCTCCCCACTGCCTGCTGACATCAGCAGAAGTGGTAGCCTGATCCAATCACAGTGCTTCCCCATAGGATTGGCTGAGACTGACAAAGAGGCAGATCAGCGGCAGAGCCAGCATGATTCAAACACAGCCCTGGCCAATCAGCATCTCCTCATAGAGATGAATTGAATCAATGAATCTCTATGAGGAAAGTTCTGTCTGCATGCCGAGGGAGGAGATACTGAATGTTTGGATGCATTTTAGGCAGCCATGACCCAGGAAGGATCTCTAACAGCCATCTGAGAAGTGGCCAGTGAAGTTATCACTAGTTGCTGTTTAAACATCTGAATAGATTGATAAAACCAACTCTTCTGGCAGAGAATTCCACTTCCTTATTGTTCTTACTGTAAAAAAAAAATATAAAAAAAAAATATTTGCCTTAAATAACATTCCCTTTATCATGAGTGCAAGTAGTCCCCATCTATAGTGTTCTTCACTGCTTCTGAATATGGGCTGTTACTTAATAAGTCATAACTTAGGATATACACCAAAAGACCGTGTCTATAGCGAACAATTTATGAAGAGATAACTAGTGGAAGCGAAAGGAACAGAAGGTATAGTGAACGAGTATAGGAGCCATGTATAGGAATGCGATTCAGGCTTGGAATTATATTGTCCTATTATTTTTATTGACTAGCTCCATCAAACTGTTTAGCAGAGCTACTGTGACCATGAAGGCCTAGCTGCGGAGTCAGCTCCCGCACTCCTTTCTAAATCACAATGACCATCTCCTTTATTGAAAAGACAACCTTGCAGGTGATCTGGCTTTGAAAAATTAATTAAGTCAAACTTGGGCCCATTTTAGCATATCATAGGAAAATATCCTGATACTTATTAATCCCACTAATGTAACACCCATATTGAACAGATTCCCTTAGTGTTCTGTAAGTCCCTACAGCTCCTTCTCACTTTATCCATTGCTTTCGATACACCCTTCTTCTGCAGAATTATTCTTCCAATCCCCCTCCCCCTCAGGGTCTCATCATGCAAGTTAAGTTCTGCTCTCTGCCCCCCGCAGTGAGCTGGCAGCCAAAGCTCCACTGACAGATGAGCCGCGCTGCTGTCTGCAGATAGGACCTGTGTGATGGATACTTTCCTTGTGAATATTATGGTTGCAAATTAGCATGTTTATGGAGGTAGAAGCGCCTGTTTGTATTCTGCTAGTCAATCTATGCAAGGACCAAGCTCCATCTGCAAGCGAGAACATGGTGGGAGGAAGATCATCTCACTGAATGAGTCCTGACAGCCCACAGGTTCTGTCTCTGGGCTTCTCAAGGGCTCTCTGTGCTTATTGTTATTATTATTATGCTATATATTTTTTAAAACACCAACATAATCTGCTGTGCTTAAAAGTGGGCTCAGCTATAAAATACAAAGAATAAAAAAAACTGAGATTCAGGAATGCATATACAGTGAACAATCTTTAGAACACCTTCAATGAGTCTCACAAGTTTAACCATTTGAGTGGTTGGACAAGGTTGTTAATCAATGCCCCGTGTATTGTAGCTAGTTTTTGGATAAACATTTTTTATATATATATATATATATATATATATATATATATATATATCATACAAGATCTAGCGACTCACTCATTCATTAAACGGAAATTTCAAAGCTCACATAACGTTTTTTGTTTTTTTAAATAATGGGGTTTCAATTACTGTATATGATCATGCATTGCATAAGCCTGCCACAACTTCAATGTACCCCATTCTCAGCAGGTCCTACCCTAGCAACCTAATGCCTGCTTTTATGAGATGAATCCACTTACTTGGGAAATGCTTCCTCCTGGGACAAAGTTAAATAGAGCCCTTGACACCTGTGACATGGCGGAGCGCAAAAAATAAATGATTTATATACATTTAATTATGAGTGCCCTTTTAACTAATGTCATTTGTGTCTGGATAAATTTGTTTCTGGACTTAGATTGTCCTTTTGCTAGTATTTGCAAGCAGCTTGATAGTATCTAGCTAATTAATTGATGCCTTGTGACATGTACAAGATGTCATATCCTTGATTTGATTTATTGGGGAGGCCTAATCAGAGGCCCCCTTAAAACCTTCCTACGTTTTTGTAAAAAGAGTGAAAAGGTCCGCGACCATCTTTCAGTAATTTCACATTGTGCTAAATTGGCGGACCTCTCTTTACAGCAGAACAGAATTACAAAATGCTACATTGATTCATAAATCTTTCTAATATTTTTTTTCTGTTCATCTACACAAAAATGGAATCCAGACTATTTATGAGAGTTCCACAGAGCATGTTATTCTACTTCTGGTATGACATTTAAATCTCAATTTGTCTTCAGTTATACAGATTTCTTATGTCATTATGTATTGTAGCTGTTGATCTTCTGCAGATTTAGATTTCCCACTAAATAACACACAAGGAATATTTCACAGCCATTTAACACCCCATGTAAAGGCGTATTTAAAAGCCATTTAACACCCCTTCTATTTCTCTGTGGATCGATTGAGGTGTACATCTCCTGCGGTACCCAGGTGCCCCATTCACATACACAAACAGCCCTCAGGCATCAAGCACAAGTTAACGTGTCTCTGACCCCTATGAGGTCTCCTTCTATAAAACCACTCAAGGTAAGATGCTCCAGGGTGACAATTACTGATAACTGAACTACAGACTGCCCAAGGCCTGCTAGTAGGTTGGGACCCGTCTGCTGTGGAGGATGAGAGCCAATGGCTTGGCAAGCTTTCCTACCCCATAGTTGGTAATCTGAACTGAAACATGGGATGTAGGATGTGAGTCATTTTATCTGATCTAATTCAGTCCATAGTCTCTCTCTAAGGGAGAATCTAGAGATTATTTACTTGGTATACGTATACTGCTTAATTACCAAGGTAGTAAAAAAAATTTGAATCTCATCTCTTCTACTCTGAATGTGTTTTATTAACTAAACATTAAATTGGAAGATTTATGCACACAAATCTGATTTGGCTAAAAAAAACTAAATCCAGCTCATCTTTGCTATATTAGCCTAAATTTCATAATTTAAGGGACCACTCTAGGCACCCAGACCACTTCAGCTTAATGAAGTGGTCTGGGTTCCTGGTCCAGCTAGGGTTAACCCATTTTGTAATAAACATAGCAGTTTCAGAGAAACTGCTATGTTTATAAATAGGTTAATCCAGCCTCTAGTGGCTGTCTCATTGACAGCCGCTAGAGGCGTTTGCGTGCTTCTCACTGTGAAAATCACAGTGAGAAGACGCCAGCGTCCATAGGAAAGCATTATAAATGCTTTCCTATGAGACTGGCTGAATGCGCGCGCAGCTCCTGCTGTGCATGCACATTCAGCCGAAGAGGAGGATCGGAGGCGGAGAGCTCCACACCCGGCGCTGAAGAAAGGTGAGTGTTTATCCCCTTCCTCAACCCAGAGCCCGGCGGGAGGGGGTTCCTGAGGGTGGGGGCACCCTCAGGGCACTATAGTGCCAGGAAAACGAGTATGTTTTCCTGGCACTATAGTGGTCCTTTAATTTTCGAATCACTACAATTTGGATAAACACTGAGGTGCAGTGAAATGAAAACTGATTTGATTAATCTAGACCATAACCCAGAATGTTGTTGAATTTCAGAAGTTTATTTCCAGTGGAGCAGTTTTGGCCTTACATGTGGCAGTTCCTTTTTCATTTCAGCCCATTTTCCTGTTTAGTGAGTGAACCAGTGCATAATTTCACCTTGTATTTGCCATCACATTTACAGATCTGGCCCCAGATGAAAGTGAGCCTGGAGTGCTGATGTTAGTGTGTCCTTCGTGCTGAGGGGTACACACATTAAAGGCAGCAGTATACCCTGTGCCGAAAACATACCACAGAGTGCGCTCACAATCTGTAGTGTAGAAAATTTATTGGCACAGTTTATTAACCACTTGTGTGCCAGGGAGGTGAACAAAATACACTGCTATGGCATTTAAATCTTGTTACACTACCGCCTATTAATCCTACTCAGAGCATACATAGTGACACATTACATACAGCTATGTTAATTGGTTAATTACGCATCATCTAGGAAAATTATTCATGTCTAAAATCCACCGAGGATGCAAAAGGACAACTCCAGTTAGTGTTGGTGATGTGCGTGATGTTATTATTATTGATATAATTTAATATATATTTAGATGTATATTGCAATGACATATCCCACAGAGCGTTATTATAGGGATATATAAACAGCAAACAAATTAAGGTTAATAGAAACAAGAGGTAAGGAGCGTCCTGCACAAATGAGCTAACAATCTACATGATTGAGGGTGTTGCAGAGTATAATCTTCACAGTTTTTCTCACCATCCTACCTGCTCAACACATACGGTCTCCAAACACTGAACATTCTATTGGCCATGATCAGGACTATATTAACATACAGCTTGCACTGTGTATGATACAGACTGACTTCTGGGCATGAGTGGGTTAACGTGGCATAATTATTGGGGACACGAACAGGGTTAACACCTTCATTGTCACATGCACAGCATAACAGATTCTTCATATACCGACTTACATGAAGGGCCATGGGTTACATAAACCTTCTCCCATCATAGTGCTTCTAATAAATGCCTTGAGGGTGAGTCATTTAATAAAAATCCAGTGGGGAGGGGGGACTTCTTTATGGTAGCCTGTTTTAGGGCCGGCAATATGGTAATTTGCAACGTCTTTGCTATTTTATGCAGAGCATTAGCCGAAGCAATTTCATGCATATGGATATAATGCATTAGGTAGAGTCATTTAAATATAGTGAAACTAATTTTATCATGATTAGTTGTAGGATGCGCCGGCACCATCTCATCCATAGAGCAGCCAATTTGCATGAAAATGCCCGTGGTTGCCGTAGTAACGGGCACAGCGCTGACGGTCGGGGTCGGCACCAGGAGGGGAGTTTGTATTAAAAATCGGTCTCCGAAGTCCCCCCGCCTTTTAATTCATTACGGGCTGCAAGTAAAACAAATGAATAGCTAAAACACTCATTAGCGTGACGCTGCCCCTCCTGCAGAAGCAGAGCAAAATAAATACAGCGACAGAGTGAGAGAGAGACAGAATGTGAGAGGGAACGAGAGAGAAAGAGAGAGAAAGAGAGAGAGATTGAGGGAAATTATGCCATGGAAAAGGAAAGAGAAATTAGAACAAAAGAACCATTGAAAGTCATGTTTGGAAATAGTTTCACTGACGACCTACTGTTATGAAACATCTAGCAGAGCATGATGGGATTTGAAGTCCAGAGCTGTTGGATTGGCAAAGGTTGTCCTAGCTGTATTAAGAAAGACCATATGTATTACAACAATGAGCACCCCATAGTTTAAGACATCCTCGCAAACTCCCAAACTGATTTGCCCTAATTGGGTCATACGAAGTCATCTCCCATGCAGTCCAGCATTGTTTCCTTACGGCAATTTTCAGAAGCCCTTTGGCATCCCCTGAACCATCTGATGCAAAATATTGGCCTAGGCTAACTAAAGCCCCATGTCTCAATTCTAGGCAATTTCAGGAAACATTAATTAAAGTCATTTTAGTAAACATTTAGTGGCTAGTGTGTCTGGATTGGTACATTAATTAAAAATGTTCATAGTGCACATATAGTATTTTACCTAGTTGATGCTACCCTTTACATAACATTATTTCATCTATTATTCTTCACCAATTGTACCAAGGCACATAATTCATATGTAAACTATAATTCTGTGACACATTTAGCTACCACATCTGGCATCACCTTTTATTCTAACTGTATGCCAACTCATCAGACCTAATTACATTCCCCATCATTATCCTATTAACCAGCATACCACTAGCTCATCCTCTACCTGTTCCTTCCTCTGCTTCCTCCTCACGAGATCCTATTAGTCCAACTCATCTGATCTGACCACTTTCTCTTATTATATGCCATCTCATCTCACTACCATCTTCGATTGTTATTACAGGTCATCTGACCTCACTACCATCTCCCATTATTACGCTCACTACCATCTCCCATTATTACATGTCATCTGACCTCACTACCATCTCCCATTATTATATGTCATCTGACCTAACTACCATCTCCCATTCTTACAGGTCATCTGACCTCACTACCATCTCCCATTATTGCACGTCATCTGACCTCACTACCATCTCCCATTATTACATGTCATCTTACCTCACTACCATCTCCCATTATTACATGTCATCTTACCTCACTACCATCTCCCATTATTACATGTCATCTTACCTCACTACCATCTCCCATTATTGCACGTCATCTGACCTCACTACCATCTCCCATTATTACATGTCATCTGACCTCACTACCATCTCCCATTATTACATGTCATCTGACCTCACTACCATCTCCCATTATTACATGTCATCTGACCTCACTACCATCTCCCATTATTACAGGTCATCTGACCTCACTACCATCTCCCATTCTTACACGTCATCTGCCCTCACTACCATCACACATTATTACATGTCATCTGACCTCACTACCATCTCCCATTATTACATGTCATCTGACCTCACTACCATCTCCCATTATTACATGTCATCTGACCTCACTACCATCTCCCATTATTACATGCCATCTGACCTCACTACCATCTCCCATTATTACATGTCATCTGACCTCACTACCATCTCCCATTATCACTACCATCTCCCATTATTACATGTCATCTGACCTCACTACCATCTCCCATTATCACTACCATCTCCCCTTATTACATGTCATCTGACCTCACTACCATCTCCCATTATTACAGGTCATCTGACCTCACTACCATCTCCCATTATTACATGTCATCTGACCTCACTACCATCTCCCATTATTACATGTCATCTGACCTCACTACCATCTCCCATTATTACATGTCTTCTGACCTCACTACCATCTCCCAT
>OW240914.1:104527029-104577516 GCA_933207985.1 Pelobates cultripes
ATCACTACCATCTCCCATTATTACATGTCATCTGACCTCACTCCCATCTCCCATTATCACTACCATCTCCCATTATTACATGTCATCTGACCTCACTACCATCTCCCATTATCACTACCATCTCCCATTATTACATGTCATCTGACCTCACTACCATCTCCCATTATTACAGGTCATCTGACCTCACTACCATCTCCCATTATTACATGAAATCTGACCTCATTGCCATCTCCCATTATTACATGTCATCTGACCTCACTACCATCTCCCATTATTACATGTCATCTGACCTCACTACCATCTCCCATTATTACATGTCATCTGACCTCACTACCATCTCCCATTATTACATGTCATCCGACCTCACTACCATCTCCCATTATTACATGTCATCTGACCTCACTACCATCTCCCATTATTGCATGTCATCCGACCTCACTACCATCTCCCATTATTACATGTCATCTGACCTCACTACCATCTCCCATTATTGCATGTCTTCTGACCTCACTACCATCTCCCATTATTACATGTCATCCGACCTCACTACCATCTCCCATTATTACATGTCATCTGACCTCACTACCATCTCCCATTATTACATGTCATCTGACCTCACTACCATCTCCCATTATTACATGTCATCTGACCTCACTACCATCTCCCATTATTACATGTCATCTGACCTCACTACCATCTCCCATTATTACATGTCATCTGACCTCACTACCATCTCCCATTATTACATGTCATCTGACCTTACTACCATCTCCCATTATTAAGTATGTCATCTGACCTCACTACTATCTCCCTATTATTGCATGCCTTTCTGGACTCACTACATCTCCCATTATTATATATGTCATCTGACCTCACTACCATCTCCCATTATTGCATGTCATCTGACCTCACTACCATCTCCCATTATTGCATGTCTTCTGACCTCACTACCATCTCCCATTATTACATGTCATCCGACCTCACTACCATCTCCCATTATTACATGTCATCTGACCTCACTACCATCTCCCATTATTGCATGTCTTCTGACCTCACTACCATCTCCCATTATTACATGTCATCTGACCTCACTACCATCTCCCATTATTACATGTCATCTGACCTCACTACCATCTCCCATTATTACATGTCATCTGACCTCACTACCATCTCCCATTATTACATGTCATCTGACCTCACTACCATCTCCCATTATTACATGTCATCTGACCTCACTACCATCTCCCATTATTACATGTCATCTGACCTCACTACCATGTCCCATTATTACATGTCTTCTGACCACACTAGCATCTCCCATTATTACATGTCATCTGACCCCACTACCATCTCCCATTATTACATGTCATCTGACCTCACTACCATCTCCCATTATTACATGTCATCTGACCCCACTACCATCTCCTATTATTACAGGTCATCTGACCCCACTACCATCTCCCATTATTACATGTTGTTGTGGACAAAATATTAACCCAATTCATATTAATAAAATGCCTATTTACTCAGCATAACCACAATCAACATTATTCAACCTTATACGTGATTTACCTAAAATGGCCACTAGGGAGTTTCCCTTTGACATCGACTAACACCCTCATTAACAAGATGGCGCTGGAGTCTGAGGGAGACCTCCAAGAAACCAGTGACATCACACCTGTAGGAAGAGCAATAAATGAACCACTTAACACCTAACCAATTATTGATGTATTATTCTATGTTATCTCTGACAATGCATATGATGTAAGTTTGCTTTATAAGGGGCATGCCGTCCCCCCAGAATAAACATTCCTCAAGTTTTTCATTAACTCGAAACCTGTGTCTGGTGTGAATTACTTCAGGAGCATGCAGGCATCTTTTTAAATTTGGCCGGGGGCAGATACGCAAGATAATCAATTGATTGATTCCACATCATTTGGCGCCCAACGTGGGGTACCGGGTTTTGCCGGTTCGGGCGGCTGGAAACCAGGACCGGAGCAGTCCTCCGGATTGGGACAACCGGAGCCTGATCACCTCCTAAATACAGTGCTTTGCCTGTATTCTCCTGTTTTGTGTCGGTCTGTCTCCGTGTCCATTTCCGGCTTCCAGAAGGCTACAAGACAGGTAATCTCTTATCCAGTGCCTTTTTAAATGAACCTGTCGATTGTCTATCTGCCTCCTGAGTGTTTGTGTGCGTGTGAGACAGCTGGTGTGTGATTTATGTTTTATTATTATAGCTTGACTGCCTAGTGGGCAGGGAACGCATCCGCCCGGTAAGGGGCTGGGAATTTATTATAGCTTGACTGCCTAGCAGGCAGGGAACGCATCCGCACGGTGAGGGACTGGAATGCCTAGTGGGCAGGGAACACATCCGCCCGGTGAAGGGCTGGCAACTGCCTAGCACAGGGGTAGGCAACCTACGGCACTTGTGCCATGCACGAAACTCGAGGTGCCTTTGCACGGCACTCAAGGCTGCTAGAGCCAAACAGGCTCTGTCCTATCAGGAGTCCCAGTAAAACCTCAGATATCTGCTAATACGAAGAGGTGGTGAAGGACAATCCTCAATTTATGCATTGCAGCACATAGAGGAAGTGATCTCAGATCACTTCATTCCAGCACTTGTGAATGGGAATCCATACTGGAGTAGAGCAGCCCGCAGCTGCTGTTGCAGCTCCTGTCTTTGACCTGTACCTGGCCAGCCTGGTCCCCAATGGAACCCAGGGAAGCTACCCACACTGCTAGATATACACAGATCTGCAGAATAACCCTCCCCTCATACAAATAATACGAACAGCCCACAAACATACACACAATCCCCTCAAACGTAATACCACTAACAATCCACATACATGCACACAACCCCACATGCAGCCTCTCACATGCAATACCTCAGACAACCCCTCACATACACACACTACCAACTACACAATGTGACATATCCATCCACACACACACACACACATACAATTCCACAAGCAGCCCTTGTACACAGCCCACATTCATATGTATCATACATGATACCACAAACTACTAATGAAAATATACAATATAATAGCTCATATACGCACAAATACAATGATACAAAGCAATTACAGTAAAAATAACACAAGCAGAATACGGCAGCATACACACCTCAATTTAAAAAAATAGGACCGGCATGCTACGGGACATCACAATCCTATATCGGCCCAGTGCTGCTAAAAGGTTGCCTACCCCTGGCCTAGCGAAAGGCTAGGAAT
Organism: Pelobates cultripes; assembly: GCA_933207985.1. Classification (NCBI taxonomy): domain Eukaryota; kingdom Metazoa; phylum Chordata; class Amphibia; order Anura; family Pelobatidae; genus Pelobates; species Pelobates cultripes. Next base: position 104,530,269 of record OW240914.1, read on the forward strand.
TTTGTCGTACTGTTCAGAGCAGAACAGGGTTTTATTTACTGTTTAGTTGTTACTTTGCTCGTTGTTATATCGTTCTTTATTATATTATTGTTTTTATTCAATTGTGGCCATAGTGTGGGTACCCACGCTGTGTGTGTGTGTGTTAAGTGGCTCATTCTTGATTCCGGATTATGTGCACATCTCTATATCTGTGACTCTTGTAAATGTCTTCTGATTAGACTATCCACGTTCACCTTTTCCTTCATTCTCTACCTCTTCTGTACTTTTTACCCAGAGCTGTGTTAGTCACCCACGCTCGCCTGCTCAGATCCGTAGCCACCATCTCGGGTGGGTGGATCCCGTGATTAGTCTACGTTTAGGGAAGACGCATGAAGATCAATTCCTCGTGGCAGTCGAGCACTGTAGACATTCCTTCTTTTTCCTCTCTCTCTCTCTCTCTCTCTCTCTCTGACCCTCTTACGTGGGAAGACTTGTTTGGTAAAAATGGGACAAGAACACGCCAGACCTTCCAAAGGCTACTTAGCTTGTGACATAGTTAAGGAGAGAGCAGGAGAAGAGGCTATGTTAAAAATAAAGAACATAGCAAGAATTTTGGAGGAAATTGCTTATTGAAAAATTAATCTCTTGATGCTCCCCAGCCACCGCTCTATGATGGCGGCCAACACAATGTGAAATAATCTGACTCCGCCTCCCCAGCCACTACCCAGTCGTCACCTCCAATTGGTGTAGGCTCCTCTGTCCCCACCCCTCTGTACCCCATCCTCGGGGCGGACGGATCTTATTACGTCCCTCTCCCACCTCCCTCTGTTTTTCCCGCTGCTCCCGCCCCATTCCCACCTCCCTCTGTCATTCCTACTGTTCCCGTCACTCTCCCACTCTCACTCTCCCACCTCCTTCTGTCATTCCTATTGTTCCCACCTCTCTCCCACCTCCTACCGTCGTTCCCACTATCCCAGCCCCTCTCCCACTTCCCTCAGTTCTTGTCTCTCTTCCACCTTCCCCAGTCTCTTCTGATCCCGTCCCTCTTCTACCTTCCTCTATTACTTCTTCTGAGATCACCCCTCTCCCACCTCCCTCTGTCATTCCTTCTATTCCAGCTCCCCTTTCACCTTCACCTATTGCCTCCCCTGTCACCCCTCTTGTTCCTCTCCCCGTCATTCTTTCTATTCCTGCTCCCCTCCCACTTTCACCCGTTGTCCCCCTTGTCACATCTCCCTCTGCCATTTCCACCTTCGAACAATCTTCCTGTGCCACTCCCTCCGCTCCTGCATCTCCCTCTCCTCTTCCCATCCCCCCTTCCTCCCCATTTTCAGCATCCCATCCCCTTCCGGCCTCCAATCCCGTAGTCCCTCCCTCCCTTGATCTTTCATCACTCATTTCCGCCCTCTCTGCTCCCTCTCCTCTTCCCATCACCCCTTCCATCCCAGTTTCACCTTCCACTCCCCTTCCAGCCTCCAATCCCGTAATCCCTCCCTCCCTTGATCTTTCATCACTCATTTCCGCCCTCTACGCTCATCTCCCTCAGCTTACTCAGACCCCGTCACCTCCGGTTATGACTATCACTTCCCCTCCCAGCACCCTTCCAACCATTTCCTCTTCCGCCCTGCGAATCATAGGGTTTCCCAGAGACAGGCCACCCTGGCCAATCATATCCACATCTTATCAACTGTGGAAGGGGCTCCCCCAATATATGTTATTTTCAACCCATCCCAAGCTGCAACCCTGGAAACCTCCCTCCCCGACCCTGAGAAACATCCCATGCCCTTCTTTCGGAGGATTGCCCAGATTAGCAAGACATACTCAGCTGCCTGGCGCGATCTGTATAGTCTGTGTGAGATCAAAGCTAGGGATGCCTATTGACCCATTATGGAAATGAGTTTTAATGATGCTCTCCTCACTACTGATATGGATTTTCAGTCGGGTATCACCTTCTGTGAACAGCTTCGGTCCTGGGCCCAGGATAAACTAGCTGACCAAGGCACTTGTATAAATTATATTATACAAGATAAACTTGAGTCTGTGGAGAAGTACCATTCACGATTGACTCAAACTTTCTCTGATCTAGGAGATGTTATCAGCGGCCTTTGTTGCGGGCCTTAAGGAAGCCATCAGGAAAGGCTTAGTGCTTTCCCGCCCTGAATATAGGATTATTCCTCTTGACACTCTCCTTTTGGTTGCTAAAGGCCTAGAATCTGCACCCCAAAGGAAAAGTAATCCCCTTTTGTTTTCCTTTTATAGTCCTACCACCAGACCCGCCCCAGCACCCGCAGGGTACCCCGTGCCAGCTACACAGGTACAACACCATACACACGCACCTAGGCCTCAGACCAGGGCTTGCTTTAATTGTAACCAATTAGGTAATTTCAGGAAAGATTGTCCACACCCCAGAGTACCTAGACAACAACAGCCGACCACTAGACCACCTAATCCTGTGTTCAACTATCCTATGTACCCCAATGCCCCTGCAATCACACATGGTTGTCTCTAGCCAGGTTACCCTCCACAGGTATATCCTCAGGCACATACTTCGTATTACCCTCCTCATGAATATACCCAAGCTGCCTGTCAGCCACCTCCAGCTGATGATCACCCTCCACACCGCAGCTATGTTCACAATTCCCCTGATAATTATGATACAGATGATTATCAACAAGATGACAGTCCTGTACCCAGTCAACATCGCCCTACACGCCAGACTCAGCAGACCAGTCGCTCCACTGCACCCACATGTCACTACACTGGCCCTGATCAATCTCATCTAGACCTCTTACAATAGGTACCTTTTTAGTTGACACAGGTGCAGCCTGCAGTGTTCTCAGAGAACCAGACCTGCCTGACTCATCTTACCTATCCGACACAGATGTCTCTTGTGTAGGTGTCGATGGTATCCCTAGAAACAACTCATTAACTAAGCTCTTGTGGGTGGGTTCAGACATTCTCTCACGGTTTGTTGTCTCTTCTACTTAGCCTATTAGGTGCTGATGTTCTGTTCCGTCTTCAAGCTTCTATCTCCTTCACCGCTGATGGCCAGGTTAAATTATTAACCCCCCTTTCTCGCAAAGATACTTCTGTTCTTTGCTCTTTGCCCCTACTGTTACACATGACTTCCCACTCCGAGGAGATAAGGGTCCCAGATGCCCCCTGTTAATGATGTCACCAACCGAGACACTGCTGTTGTCCCGAATCTACATACACTGTTGTCACAAGTCCCGCCAACAGCTAATTTCTTCACTGTGGTTGATCTTGCAAATGCCCTTTTCAGTGTGCCCTTTGATCCCTCTTGCCAATATCTGTTTGCTTTCACACATGATCGCCAACAGTACACTTGGACTGTCATGCCTCAAGGTGCACAAAATTCCCCTACTCAATTTGCCAAAGCTATGTCAACTGTCTTAGAACCTTGGCAGAAGTCTCACCCTGACGTGGTCCTGCTCCAGTATGTGGATGATCTACTCCTCTGTGCGGATGATCTTCCAACTGCTGAACAAAATTCCGAAGATCTCCTTTGTTTCCTCACTGAAGAAGGATGTAAAGCCTCCAGAACAAAACTTCAGTGGTGCCAGCCCTCTGTGGTCTTCTTGGGACATTGCCTTTCCCATGGCACCCGTCACCTAACAAAGAACAGAGTACTTGCTATTACAAATCTCTGTCGCCCATCTACTCATCAAACTCTTGCCTTCTTGGGCCTCATCACATACTGCAGGTCTTGGATCCCTGAGGCTTCTCAGCTCATGCAACCTCTCTATGATGCCTTGAAGACTGAACCATTGTCATTGTCTTTAACAGCTTGCTCCTGCTACTATGCCCTTCAAAGGGCCATCTCCTCTGCCCCAGCTTTGGGCCTACCTATCAGCAACCATTCAAACTTTTTGTCTCTGAAAAGATGGGCCATGCTTCAGGGGTCCTTACACAATCACATTGTTCCCGTAAACGCCGTATTGGTTATTTTTCATGCATGCTGGACCCCGTGGCTCAAGGTGGTCCTTCTTGTTTACGTGCTGTGTTTGCTGCCAGTGCCCTGCTGGACAAAACTAATGACTGTTCTCGGACATAAACTCACTTTCCTTGCTCCCCATGATATCACGGCCATCCTGAATCAAGTCCAACCGAAACATCTCTCCTCCCAGAGACACCTCCGCTTTCAAACCTCCCTCCTCTTGCCTGATAACGTCACTCTACAAAGATGTTACTCTTTAAACCCGGCCACTCTTCTGCCACTTCCCAAGGGGGAAGTACCACAATACTGGTACAGTCTGGACATAAATCCTGATGTTCATATGGACCTTCAAGTGAAAAAGCCCATGGTTCCACATGACGAACAACTTGAGGGCTACTTACATTGTACCCTGTGGTTCAGGAATACCCCAGGTCCTGACCCCTACTATGAAGAAGAATTATTTAGCCTGGTGGAAATACGCATCACTCTGACAGACCTGTTCTGTGACTCCAGAGGAAATACTGCTAACTTGGTCTACCTGCCCATGGATCACATTTATACCACCACTGGGAGGTGGCAGCTCCTCATATCTCTTTCACCAAATCTCTCATGGAAAGACCAATGGCCAAAACATGGAGTACCGCAACTCAAGAACAGCTCACATTGACGGGGGTCACTAAAAGGACCATAAATTGCAAAACAGTCAGTTACCCTTGATATCACACAGAGATATGTGAAGACATCCCTCCTACAGAACAGGACCCGGATGCCCCTCATGACTGTTTTGAACAGATGAAAATTGAGACAACCCATCTCCCAACGGTGCACGAGGCTGCTCTGCCTGTTAGTGGATGGTTCTAGATTTGCCGACGTACAGGGACAATATCATACCGGATATGCTGTCACCACAGAAGACCGAGTACTCCAAGCATCTTCACTTCCATCATCTAAGTCAGCACAAGAAGCCGAACTAATAGCCCTTACAGCAGCATGTAAGATGTCTGAAGGGAAGCATGTTAATATCTATACAGACTCAAGGTATGCCCTGGGCATAGCTCATGATTTTGGCTTAATCTGGAAAACAAGGGGGTTTCTTACAGCAGCAGGTACTCTGGTGAAACATCGCACAGCTATCAACAAATTAATGGATGCCTTACTGCTCCCTGAAGAGGTGGCCATATTGAAGGTAAAGTCCCACGGGAAATTGAATTCAGAAGAAGCATTTGGCAATTACTTAGCCAATCAGGCTGCTAAAGATGCGGCACGCCAGTGTCGGGAAGTGGACAGAAGAGTGCCCGTTGAACAGTCTCCTATTTACACTATGCAAACCCTACCTACCGATCTCAAGTTCCTGAGAGAACAACAGGCCGCTGCCACCCCTCAGGAAAAACAAAGTTGGAAAGATAAAGAGGCAATCCTCGAGAATGAAGTGTACACAATCAACCTCAAATTCTGTCTACCCAAGAATATGTACCCAGCTGTCGTTCAGTGGGCCCATGGACCAGCCCATTTATCCAAGTACCTCATGAACACCCTGATTGATAAATATTTTGAGGCACCCGGAATCACTACTTTGACAAGAAATTACTGCAGATCCTGTACTATCTGCGCCAGTAATCTGGGAAAAATAATTAAAGCCGCACCAAACCATTTGGCCAAGCCACAGTACCCTTTCCAAAGGATCCAAATTGATCATATCCAAATGCCAAAAAGTGGCCGGTATGAATATGCACTGGTCATAGTGGATATGTTTTCAGGATGGCCAGAACCTTTTCCTGTCACTAATCTCACTGCGAAGACCACAGCAAAGCGCCTACTTACCGAAATCATCTGCAGATATGGAGTTCCTGAGGTGATTGAAAGTGACCTGGGAACATCCTTCACCGCGTTGCTAACCAAGGAAATCTGGGCAGCACTGGTGGTGACCCTTGCATTCCACACACCCTATCACCCACAGACTAATGGTAAGGTAGAACGCATGAATGGCACCTTGAAAGCCAGAATGCTTAAGATGGCCCAATAAACTAACCTACCCTGGCCGGAAAGTCTTCCCATAGCACTATTTAGTGTAAGGTACACTCCAAGAGGGAGATTTAGCTTATTCCTCAACAACTTCAAATTCAGTCAGATGCAATGGTAGATTATATAACTGCACTCTCTCATGCCTTGACCAAAATCCATGCACAGGTGTTTTCTTCTATTCCAGATCCAGAAGCAAATACAGACACACATAAACTCCTTCCTGGTGACTGGGTTATGGTCAAGAAATTCCTGAGAAAGCACACTCTTGAGCCAAGGTTTGATGGTCCATTCCAAGTCCTATTGACCACGTCTACCTCGGTAAAATTGGCTGGGAAGAATACATGGATACACGCCTTGCACTGTAAGGAAGTTCCTGATCCAGAGGAAGCAGATCCGGCTAAAGTATGAGCTTCCTGTGTCTATCTCTGCTAGGCCTATTAAAGGCCCAACAAGTTGCTATCACCAAAGATAATCGTGTTTACACATTCTGGTATAACTCTTCAAACACACATGTAGCTACTTTTACCTTTGATTACTATGATATTGTTCCTTGTACTTTTCCACAATCACAACACTCAGCAATATACAAAGACATACCCAATAGAAAGGACCCATACATTTGTGTGACAGGTGACCATTGGGGACATCATTGTAGTACCTGGAAAGCAGCAGGTTGGAACATAGGCCGACCATGGGGCTACAGACCACAAAGCGCTTTGGATAGGGTGGACAGACATGGGAAACCCTTATTACACAGAATGACCTTATGTAAGCCAACAGGGTCTACCCCAATGAAACTCACCTTAAACATAGAACATCCCAGCCCAGGAGACACTGGAGAGTACGTAATGGGGATGTACTGGAGAGGGGGTGGCTCATATAACAAGTTGGGGACCTTCTATTTACAAGACATGCATACATCACCTGATTAGGTAGACTCTACACACGATCACGAACCCTCTAAAACCACACATTAAAACTCTTAAAGGACATGGTGGCAATCACCAATCCTACATTCGAGGACACTATGGCTGTGGAGACCGGTTTTTCAGATACCAACCTATGGCTCGAGTGGATGAGGTATAATGCTAATTCACACAATAAAACTAACTGCTATGTCTGTGGCGGGGCCAGACCCCATCTGGGTACAGTGCCTTTTAATCTACCCCCTGATGTAGAGATGTGTTTTCTAAGCCTCTGTGTACAATCAGCCACAAACTCATCAGTATGTGAATTATGGAAAAAGGCATATCCAATAACTCAAGGGAATCTCAGGCCACCTGATGGAATCACCGTGTATCCAGGTAATTACACTTGCTACACTATAAACGGAACCACGGGTACATTTGTGGGTAGTTTCCCTCCCGGCTACTGTGCCACCTATCGGACACCTCCCACTACTTTATTGGTGTCAGGGTCTTACCTGGGTTGGGAGTCTGTAGCGCAGATATGTTGCTCACCCTTGCAGATAGCCACAGGCCAAGGTGGTCAGGTAAGAATTCACCCGGCCTGTGGGTCTGTGCAGGGGGTCTGTGCAGGATGAAGTACCAAGTCGCAGGACAGGCAAGGACTCAAACAGCAGGATCGTCAAAGGATAGCCGAGGTCAAAGGATGCCAGAAGACAGGAACAACGAGGAATAGCCGAAGTCAAGGGATGCCAGAGGTCAGAGTAAACATAGTCAGAAGCCGGGGTCAATAACAAGTAGCAGCTCAAACGACAGGAACACTGGTACAAAGCACACAACAGGATCAAAGACTTGATGCTGATCACAGGGCGAGGCTGAGTTTAAATACCCTGCTAATGTCTGATCAGGGTCAGGTGAAGCACATCCAAAGTCAAGGTACAGCCCCCAGAGTAATAGACATGCCAGGATGAACAGGACCAGAATGACATGAGGAATACAAAAGCTGCTGTGGCTCAGAGGAAGGAAGCAGGACCAGGACTGCGAAGTTCCCCGGTTCAAGTCCCTTGTTGGGAACTCCATGGGTGACCACGTATGGCCGTCTGTTTGCTGCGGCGAGAACCGTGACAGTACCCCCCCTTCAAGAACACCCTCTGGGTTTGATTTGGTTGCTCATCATTACCTTCCAGATCAGAAGTACCTTTCTCCTCTGAGAGATCAAAAACATCATCTGGCAGGAGGTATGTTCTTCCATAGGCATCCATGCCATACGTACGGCCTTCTTCCAGATTATAGGGAAACACAGCACCTACTGTAGCCTTTGCTCTAGTAGTTCTTACAGGGAGGGTATTCACAGCTTTCAATGCTTTTTCAAATATTTCTAGATCCTGTTTGCATACAACTGTGCCATTTGAGGCATACGTGCAGTCAGGTGGCAGAACTTTTTTGGCAAGGCAGGAAGTGGTAATGGTGCTTGCTTGAGCAGAAGTGTCATCAGGAAGAGGTCTAGGTGTTTCTGGAGCAGGAGGTGGAGATTCCACAGGGGTACTGGTTGCAGGTTCTAGAGGGACACTGGTAACATTGACTGTAGTAGTTTGGGTATCCTTTTGTGTCACAAGACGGGGACACGGCTGGCATGCAGTGTACACAGGGTGGAGGAAAGTAGTACCCAGTCGGAGAGCTGGAGGTCTAGGAGGACGAACAGGGCAAAGTGTGATGAAATGCCCTCTTTCTCCACAGTAGTAACATAGGCCATGGCTTCTCCTTCGGTCTCTTTCCTCAGGTGTCACTTTGCAGTGAACAAGTCCTAATTGCATAGGTTCCTCAGGGTCGAGTGGAACACAGGATACCTCAGGAGTTTTCATGGGAACAGGATCATAAGGAGACATCTCTGGGGTGTAGTGGTGGTACTGGGTTTTTTGGTTACGAAGAATCTGAGATTTTTTTGGTACGTGGAGCTGGCTTGGTCACAGTGGTTTTGCATTGTGAGTCCATAGCGGTACTGAAGGATTCCCAGCTGACAAGGACAGGACTCTTTGTCTGCAACATTTGCTGAGCCCAAACTTTGATGCATCCAGACAACAGGTTGATAGCCGCTCGGACCTTGATGAAATCTGTAGCATATGTTCGAGGCTTTAAAGAAAACAACACCTCACAATCCATCTTAAAGGACTGAAAGGATGTGCGGCTACCATCAAAACGGTCGGGCATGATGACAAATGGTTCAGGATAAGCTGGTTCCGGGGCTGGACGTACTGCGCCTTTAAGAAATAAAATTTTTTGCTGCAACTCCAAAACAGTCTGGGCCAGGCTGGACACTGGTTGGGACAGGGGTGAGCACATCTCTGCAGACTCCATATTGATCAAGTCTTTTGTCAGGGTCTTACCTGGGTTGGGAGTCTGTAGCGCAGATATGTTGCTCACCCTTGCAGATAGCCACAGGCCAAGGTGGTCAGGTAAGAATTCACCCAGCCTGTGGGTCTGTGCAGGGGGGCTGTGCAGGATGAAGTACCAAGTCGCAGGACAGGCAAGGACTCAAACAGCAGGATCGTCAAAGGATAGCCGAGGTCAAAGGATGCCAGAAGACAGGAACAACGAGGAATAGCCGAAGTCAAGGGATGCCAGAGGTCAGAGTAAACATAGTCAGAAGCCGGGGTCAATAACAAGTAGCAGCTCAAACGACAGGAACACTGGTACAAAGCACACAACAGGATCAAAGACTTGATGCTGATCACAGGGCGAGGCTGAGTTTAAATACCCTGCTAATGTCTGATCAGGGTCAGGTGAAGCACATCCAAAGTCAAGGTACAGCCCCCAGAGTAATAGACATGCCAGGATGAACAGCACCAGAATGACATGTGGAATACAAAAGGAAGCAGGACCAGGACTGCGAAGTTCCCTGGTTCAAGTCCCTTGTTGGGAACTCCATGGGTGACCACGTCTGGCCGTCTGTTTGCTGCGGCAAGAACCGTGACAATTGGTAAATCAAGTCAAGTCCTTGGGAGACATTTATTGGCTATGTGGTGATATGCAACTCAGATCTAAAATAACTGGCCTGTGGTGGGGAGAATGCACTCTGACCAAAGCCATCATGCCTATACATATAATTTCTGATAATCACCAAGGCCCACTTGATTCCCCACACATGTACTTCAGGATAAAAAGAGAAACCTCTATTCAAGGTAGTTTCGACCCACACATATATCGATGCCATAGGTGTACCAAGGGGGGGTATAAAACGAGTTCAAGGCCAGAGATGAGGTTGCAGCAGAATTCGAATCCTTGATCCCACTCATCACCGCTAACAAGAATGTTGACTGGATTAATTATATCTATTATAATCAGCAACGTTTTGTCAATTATACTACAGATGCCCTTAAAGGCTTGGCAGAACAATTGCAGGCTACCTCCCAAATGACATTCCAGAATCGAACGGCCTTAGACATGATGCTAGCAGAAAAGGGGTGTGTGTGTAAAATACTCCCCAACACTATGACATGCTGTACCTTCATTCCAGATAATACAGGCCCCAATGGTAAAGTAACCATGGCCATAGAGAAATTAGAAAGTCTCTCTGACGAATTAAAAAAGAACTCAGGGGTCTCCAATTCATGGGACAGATGGTTGAGATGGATGAGTGGATGGCAGAGAGTTCTCTTTCAAGTAGGTATGGCAGCTCTTACAGTAGTGATTCTCCTTCTCTTCCTGGTTTGCTGCGTGATGCCCTGGGTGCAAAGGTACTTACAAAAGACTGTAGATCAGACCATTGACCGCACCACACCTAAATTCCTACATCAAGATATTGACGATATAGACTGTGACACCTCGCACACAGCTCTTCAGTCCCACCACCTCAAAAGGACAACTACTTCTTTATAGGGACAGCATAGGGACAGCGTTTGTCTCCACGGGTAGGAGTCTGATGCGGGAGATGTAATGGGTTAGCCACTACGGGATACCCGCGCAGTGAAGCGTTCGAGGCTTGTTCAGACAGATGAGCTGCAGCCAAGTAGGGACATTATTAGGGTCAGTTAGTAGTTGTCTCTTTAGTAAATAGTCATTTTAAGGGGGGACTGTTGTGGACAAAATATTAACCCAATTCATATTAATAAAATGCCTATTTACTCAGCATAACCACAATCAGCATTATTCAACCTTATACGTGATTTACCTAAAATGGCCGCTAGGGAGTTTCCCTTTGACATCGACTAACACCCTCATTAACAAGATGGCGCTGGAGTCTGGGGGAGACCTCCAAGAAACCAGTGACATCACACCCGGTAGGAAGAGCAATAAATGAACCACTTAACACCTAACCAATTATTGATGTATTATTCCATGTTATCTCTGACAATGCATATGATGTAATGCCGTCCCCCCTGAATAAACATTCCTCAAGTTTTTCATTAACCCGAAACCTGTGTCTGGTGTGAATTACTTAAGGAGCGTGCACGCATCTTTTTAAATTTGGCCGGGGGCAGATACGCAAGATAATCAATCGATTGATTCCACATCAGCTGCATTGGAATTTCAGTAAAATACCAACACAGTCTTTGCACAAGCATTTCATAAAGATTAAATCTTTATTAAATGCTCATTTGGGTTGGGGTGACAGAGCCACTTTGATGTAAGCTCTAAGGAGAAGGAGAGCAAACTCGTAAATGTTGCTCTAGTATAAGGAACGTGCTTTTTTCGACAAGCTATATTAGCATATTGTCAAAGCAATCCACAAAATAATGCTTAAGAAAAAAAAAAATGGTGTTGGTTCACCATGTCTAAATTGTAGTGCATTAAAAAAATAAAAAAAAAGGTAATGCCAAGAATAGCCAAGCTGTGACTATAGATGAATTTTCCAAATTGGCTATTTATTCTACAAATTCCGTTTTCAGTTCATTCTTATGTGATATTTAATGAATAGACCCTATCATATAGTCCAATAGTTACTGGGTATTGCTACAGGAAAGAGATCCTAGCCGGACTGGCATATTGTATCTGCATTTGTTAATACATATACTTTACTTTATTGGGCCTGCACCTTGATAGATACATCTCATCCCTTTCCCTAGTGCACACTGCATGTTATCTCACATCTAAAATGTTTGAACTTATATAACATATAGGACCACTGCATTATCTGAGTAAGTGTGGAGCAAAGTGCTAAATGGTGCAATCAGTAGCACCATTCAATAAATTTTAATGGTGATTATTCCAAATGTAGCAGTTTGACCCAAATTTGCACTTTAATCTTTGGCCATTGGAACACAACATTACTCTTAGGAAATGACATCGGTAGGAGAGAATATAATTTTTTTTTTTATTAAATATGTTTGCAGGCGATACAATACAACACAAAAATCAGTAATTCTTACAAAGGTAAAGTATAATTAGGCTATTACCAGGCCTTAGGGTGGCAGGGCTTAAAGGGACACTATAGTCACCTAGACCACTTCATCTCAATTTAAATATATTTAATTTTTTTGTATTTTATTTTAATCTTAGCGTTACACAACTTCTCCATTATATTGGATAGAAAAACAGTTGTGAGCATAATAAAACACAGAGGGGGCATATTTTGGGGGCAGACATGTGATTACATTGTCGATAAGTCTCACAGTTACTTGCACACTGAGGGCTAAGTGTCCACATATGTTTGTGCAGATAAGCGTTTGCCGACATCAGGCATTTCGGAGCAGTCCAAGGTCAGTGTGGCTAAGGGCTGGTATTCCAAACAGCTACTACGGTTTCTTGGTGGTGATTTGTGGTATGCTTCTCATGTTGCGTTTGGCGATGGCTCCGTACTTGTCTTTTCTTTGTAAAGTTGGTGAGTCCTCAGGTCGCGGTTGGCTTGACAGGCTTAGTTTTAGCAGGAACGGTTTCGGGATCATGTCAGGATGTTAGTGTGATAATCTCTCCCCCCTTGTCAACTAGTAGAGATCCCTCCATACCCCATCGGTACCTGATGGACGAGTCTCACAGTCTTCTGGCTATTGGTGCCAGCCTTTTCCTCTCTGTTAGGGCAGAGAACGGGATATCGGCGTATATAGCCACTCTATGACCCTCACGTGGCACCGACCCATCTCCCTGGAACGTTGCATTATTTCTGACCTTGCAGACACATCTCTGGTCACTGCTATGACGTCTCTGGGTGCTTCACTCAGTGCTGCAGCTGATTTCCGTACTCTGAACACCGAGGTGATCAGTGGTGAGTCTGAGTTGCTTTCGATGCCCATGGATGTCAGTATATAGCGGACCCACAGTAGGAGCCTCATATTCTCGACAGTCTCAGGAATGCCTCTGAGTCACAGGTTTCTTCTCCTGTGGTGGACTTCCGTCGTAGTAACCACTCTGCTCAGCTGCTACACCTGAGAGGTGAGTTCTGTCAGCTTATTATCGGTGGCTTGAGACTTCACTTCTCTGAAGGTCTCTCTTAGTTCCAGCTCCCGGACTTTTTGGTGGACCACCCCCATTTTGGTCTGGACCTCCCGGAGATCTTGCTTCCACACTTTTCTGAGGTCTACCAGGAGGCGCTTTATGTCCCCTTTGGTTGAGGAGGACTCATCTTCTTCAGACCCAGACAGAAGGGAAGCTACATCTGGTGAGGGAGAGGGTATGGCCTCTCCATCGGCTTGCGAGTCCTCTGACTCCTGCGTGTCATAGTGGGCCTCAGACGCCATCTTAGGTTTCTGTTGCGGTGCCGGCCGCTCAAAGGAGAGCCGTATATCCGGCTGTCTAGTCGGTTCTTGGCAGTGAGGCCTCTTATTTTTGTGCCCCATTGCCTCTGCTTCGGGGGTGTCTCTGTTTCTGGCATTAAAACTGAATTTTTCCGTGGCTTAAGTTTCTATTCCCTGGGCCGTTGCGGAGCCCCTTTGAAAGATGTCAGTATCGTGGTGGCCACGCCCCCTCAATATCAATATTATAAAGGGGGGGGGCATTTAACAATAAATGAGACAATTACAAATTATTATATTAACAATAGGTTGATGAGAACACTGCTCCAAAGAGTTTACAATCTAGAGGGATTATTAGTTGACATAATTAAGTTTTTATTGTTCTCATGCTGGTCTGAAGAGACTCATAGTATAGCGAAGTTTTACTTCGCGTTAAAGTAACACTATAGCGATGCATTACATTTTTTTAAAATTTTAGTGACAAGGCTCCCTTTGGGCTGCTTATCTATCCGTGCCCAAAGACATGGCCTCCTCTATGATGATACAATCCAATGCTCCTCATTAGGGACCTAATGCACGTTTGCAGCAAAATTTAAAAAAAAAATAATAAAAAAAAAACCATTCCTCTTCACCAGTGGTGTAATAACTGTGGTGGGGGTGCTTTACTCCAGGTGACAGGCAGGAGCGAAGTGAACAGAGCTTCCCCTCCCGCTGGTCACTCTTTGTAGAGATTCCTATTACTCTCATCTTGTGTTTATTACCCCCTTTGTGTTTTTATCCATCCTTTTGCCCAAATTGTGTCTGACCATTTGGTGCACATCACATTACATGGGTAGTATTTTAGCCTCAATCCAGCTATCACAACAAAACCTGACTTTTTATCCATATTACATAGATTTTATATATGCATAGTATTTTCCATACACAGTGAGTTGTGTTACTTGTGTAAAGAGTAACCACCCAAGTGGCAGGAACAGGGTTTCCAGAAGACACGGAGTAAAAGTACATGTCTAAATCCACTCCTCTTAATAAGTTCCATATTCTGTTATCCAATGCTCCTTCTAATATCACTCATGTCTCACCCACAGAGTTCAAGTTTTAAGATCAGATGAAGTCTAATATTAATGCCTGGTCTGATTACCCACTGACAATTCATCCAGTTCCTGTGCAAGCATGGACCCAGGAGGTTTAATTATTTTCTGACCATGGTCATGATACAGCTTATCGCATTCGATAGCTTGTAGCAGAGGGAGGCGACAGAAGCCACTCTTTTCAACATGAATGATATGATAAATAATACATTTCACCTGCATGTGGTCAAATAATGTGCTGATTATAATGTCTGAAATGGCCATCACTGGTGATAATTATCCCTTGGACAAAAATAATGAGCCAATGTTACACATTATTTCCTACTTATCTCTAGTACTTCCCCCCGTAGCATGGCTCTTTACTAATCTGCTTCTAGATAATTGTTAAGTTACATTTTGAGAGGTGACATTAAAGGTCATAAAGAATAATTACTTCATCATCATTTACAGAAACAAATGTTCTGTCCTTCTGCTAGAATCTGTTAAATTCTAAAAAGTCAAGAATATCCCTGGAAGTAGCGTCCCGCCTGTCAGTCTAGATAGGACATGGACCATGTGACTCAGGAAACATGACTTGTCTCATTCTATCACAGACACGACATGCCTCATTCTATCGCAGACAGGACACGCCTCATTCTATCGCAGACAGGACATGTATCCTATTACTAGGGATGCACCGAAATTAAAATTCTGGGACGAAACCCAAACCGAAAATTCAGGATGCCCTTCGCCAAACCAAAAATGACTTTTCCCCCCAAATGATTTAAAAAAAGTTTTTTTTCCTATAATTTGATTAATATTAGGCTTTTTAATGAATTTAATTAATCTAATCTGAAAAACTTCCCTTTTTTTTTAGTGGTCCCCCCCCCCTTAATGTTCATCTCCCCTCCCTCTTTTTTAGTGTTCTTTCCCTCCTCCTCCCCTGTCCCTTTTCTCTCCCCTCCCCTAGTGTTCTTTTATACCCTCACCTGTCCCACAGTGTTCTTTTCTCACCCCCTCCCTGTCCCATAGTGTTCTTTTCTTACCCCCCTCCCCTGCCCCATAGTGCTCTCTCCTCTTCCCCATAGTGTTCTTTCCCCCTCCCCTTTCCCATAGTGTTCTTTCCCCCCTCCCTTGTCCCATAGTGTTCTTCCCAACTCCCCTGTCCCATAGTGTTCTTCCCACCTCCCCCGTCCCAAGTGCAGTATTCTTGATTTTCATGTTATCATTACTATCTTTCATTGTGATATATAATCATCTGAATTGTTAATGCAAGCATGTTTGTTAAACATTGCACAACAAAAAAAAATAATATTTAAAATAATATTTTAAAATGTAAAATTTCGGCAAATTTGACCCGTTTTCGGACGAAATGGGATAGGCCCATTTTCGGCCGAAAATGTAGGTGCATCCCTACCTATTACAGACAGGACGTGTCTCATTCTACCACATAAAGGATGTGTCTCATTCTTACCAGAGAGGACATGTCTTATTCTATTGCAGACAGGACACGTTTCATACTTTCACAAACAGAACATGTCTCATTCTATAGCAGACATGGCTTGTTTCATTCTTTTACAGATAGGATATGTCTTCTATCACAGACAGGACTTGCCATGTTTTATTGCAGGCAGATAGTGCCTTATTATATCTCAGACAGGACGTGTCTCAATCTAATGCTGCAGATTGTATATCATTTATAGAAACGACATTGCTGCACTTCAGCTAGAATTTGCTAAATTCTAAAGAGCCAAAATTTGTCTATCACTGGAAGAACCATCCCTTCAGTCTAACATTTCCACAAAGTAACGAATCATTCTGTCATTTCCAAAAGGGAATACCATTCAATTATTACTTGACACCCAACTATTCTGCCATCTCCTTGCAGGATTTGTCTGCCTAAACAGGACATGTACCCTTTTATCACAGACAGGTGATAAAACAGGACATGTCTCATTCTATCGGAGACAGGAATAATCTCATTCTTTCGTAGACAGAGTCACTTTGTGTCTCATTCTAACACAGACATGGAGTGTCTCCTTCTGTCAGACAGGACTTATCTCATTCTCTAAAAGACCGGAGTTGTCTGTTCAAATACCATGGCTTGGACATCAATAAAAACAACTTGCAGCAATTATGATGTTGGCCATTTTAGTTGTTCACACTTATGTGCTAAACATATTAAATTACAGAACAAATTGCATGCAAAGGGTTACTCTGATCCAACAGTCTATAAAGGTTTTTTGCCAGATAGATTTGGGCTCCCCCTCCTCTGGAAGAACATCAGCTTTCTTTTCTCCACTCTATAGTGCCGCTTACAATCTGCAGTAATTAAAGCTATATCCCATTCACACTCACTCGCCATCTGCTGCTTTGTACAGATCTGCGCAGATCCCTGAAACTGAGGCATAACTATGGATCAATGTATTAACATATGTGCACTGACGGAGTGTTCCCAAACCAGCCTGATATGCTAAATTAAGTTATTTACAAACTGTTCTTTTTAACAGAACACACTGTTCTGTAAACCCCTCACCATAACATTGGTATTGTGGCACATACCTCCCCCATTGCCCCCAAGTAACCACTCTCTATGGTTCTTCCTATAACATCATATGGCCACTTGTTATAACTTCTTCTATTGCTTCATATAATCTCTTTCAATGCACCATGTAACTGGTTCCAATAACTAATAATATATCCTTTGAACTCTCTCACCGACTCCTGTTGCTTCAGCCAGTCCTTCGTAATACCACCTTCTATTACTGCTTTTACGGTGTAATTCCCAAATGTCCCAGATCTGGTGGGACAGCCCTGATTTTGTGTCCAAGTCGTGCTGTCTTAGATTTACCTTTGTGGACCATTCCCAACAGATCAATAATCATAAAGAAAGTTGGACCAGGCACATACAGAAGGTGTTTAGGCTGTATAATGCTCCTGTGGAAGCCAAAACATTTTAGGGTTTTCCAATAATATCTTCCTAAACACTATCTATATGTGCTCAGACCAACTTTCTTCATGATTATTGATACGTTGGGAATGGTCCACCGAGGTGTGAAGGCACTATGGATTGAAAAGTCCCACCCAAAAGCAACTGGAGGGATGCCCACTCAAAGAGTTTGATAATAAATTATTTGAGGTAGGTTAGCTAATACTTACCAAAACTGACCACAATGCATTCTGTCCCAATAAAATAATTTCAATGGTTGAGGTATGCTGTCCGTCCATATAGTTCTTTTTAAACTTATATATAACTTTTAGCAAATCCTCCTTTATGTTATAAACAGTACCCTATAAACCGTCATCTGCTTTAAATAACCTTCTTCACTAAGTTCTCCTGTATCACCAAATAATGGCTCCCTATAATTCCTCCCACAATGCTAGACACGCATGTAGCTCCTCCCACAATGTCATATAATCTCTCCCTATAACTCCTTCCACAACAGCATAAACCTTCTTCCTTTAACTACAAGAGCATCTTATAACCCCTCCCACAGCGCATTATAAGCCTGTCCCTGTAAATCCTCCCACAGCACCAAGTAACTTCTCCCTGTATATCTTTCCACACCAACATAGAACCTCCCGCCGGCTGCACCAACATATAAATGGTAGGTATGGCACATGCTCAGGGCGCCACTGAGAAGTTCCAGGGATATGCAATTTGTATCATCTAATGCCCAGGTCATGTTTCAGGCAGGCAGGTTTTTTTGCCTATTAGCCCTGCCAATTGTCATATCTCCCCTCCCTAGTGCCACCAGTGCGTTATTTCAGCAGCCTACTCCTATCCTTACAGTGAGGTGGCCAAGGGTATGGACAGATGATTTTGGAGACAGCTTCTGTAGGTCTCCATGCCCAACTTTATGATCAATGGGCATGCAGCTATTTGCTGCATGTCCCAGGACAGTCTCATAGAGTTGTATGTAAGTAACATCAAATTTGTGGATACTAATGAGTAGAGCATGGCTGTAAGATGGGCAAATTATGATATGGGGCATGTTTGGGAGGGCAAAGGGTGGTAAAGGACAGGGTTTGTGGGGAAAAGGAAGATAGTTGAAGGGGCTATAGCTGAAGCAGCGCATGTCTGTGTATGGAGAGGGAGGACAGAGTTGGTTTTGGAACACAACAAGCAGTGGAGTAAGGGTAGGAGAAGGAACAGTGGTTTAGTTGGTTGGAAACTAAAAATCTTTTATACATGGCAGGGAAGACAGAGGTTGGCATAAGTGGAAAGGCAGGGGCAACTAGTAAGGGACATGCCAAGTAGGGCAGATGTTGTAATTGGACATGATGACATTGAGGGCAGAGGCTGGGGGTACATGGGCAGAGACTCATATCACATTCAGCCAACACACATACAGCAAGACACACCACACACATACAGCTGATTTTATGGTAAACTTATCTAATGGAGGTGTTAAGGTGTTTGCACTGGGGCACAATTTTCAGTGCTTTCCATAGGTACTATATTCAGTAGATACACTTATGGATACAACCACTCAATGTAACTCCTGTCACACCAACATTTAACCACTCTCTATCTCTATAGCTCCTTCCATAATTTCTGTCAAAACCTCCCTTACCGAAATATAAACGACCCCTAAAATTCTTTCCTATTACTCCGAATAATTGCTCCCTATAATTGTTTTCAGATATATATATATATATATATTCTTATTTAGTTAAATATATATTATTTAACTATGTATTTATATTCTTCTCATGTTCGTAGACAAATCTGACACTGAAAGCGTTAAATGTTAAATACAGTAGCTTCTTTTCCAGCACACACACACACCTCCCTGTACACAGCATCTTTCTCTTTTCATCTGTTTTAGCTCTTTGATGTAAAGCCGTTGTTTTATTGCTTGGTAAATTAAGCTGCCATAAGTTGATTGAGCTAAATTAATCGGAGAGATGTCGGCGAGCGTGGCTGAGTTCTGTGCTGCTCTCACAGCAGCTTACCAAGGTTTTAATCACAACAAGCACTAACAAATCTTGCTACGTGGCTATAAAGGACTACTGTGTGTGATTTCAAATCTCTGTAGGGTACGGCTAATATTCTTTTGTGGCAATGAAAGGGTTAATCGATTTGGGGGTATTTTTTTCTGGTTGAACGGTGATAAAGATACGAGCTGGCCTCTAAAATGGAATTATAAACATATGTAATACTGAATTCTTCGTCAGATCTACACACTTTGAGCACTGGACATGGTCAGGTCCATTGTTTCATTACAGGTAAACACTACACAGAAAATGATCCACACTCTGGTTGAAACATTGCTCTTTGTTATGGTGCAGTAAAGAGCACTATTTTCTATATAGATTGTACCTTCTAAGTTAATTTTATGGGGCATTTACAGCGAAGGTGTTAAAAACCATGTGCAAAGACCTGCTCTGCTACTGAAACAAACAAATTGCACTACAGATCTTGATTGATTGCAATTCTTTGCTTAGTAAATGAACCCCAATGTCTTTTGCTCTGTGTTCATTTTTAGCAGTTTGAACATCTAGATTACCCGTGTGCTGTTTCTGTTACATATGTGTGTACAATATTTATAAAACATTTTATGTTTCCTTCTCTTGTGAGAGAATGGCAATATCTTTTGGTGTATGGAAACTGGGAAAGGTTCACAAAAATAATCAATATCTTCATTGGTGCCCTTAGGGATCAGACAATTAATGGGACACATCCATTTAACTTTGTGCTGTCAGAATAATGTGACCCCGTCCTCACCTCGTCTGAGCTGGAGAATGCCTTCAGAACCATGACAGTTTTTGGACTGTCCACCAGCACATCCCCATAAACAGATTGGCACCTAGTGGTTTCAATTTATAAGAGATAATCATATTATTATTGCATTTACTGACTGTGTAGGTTATTTCATGTTTCCCCCACTTAAAATATTCCACATGAAAATTGAAATGGTCAATATGTCACTCTACTGACAGTTACAGTAATTATAACAGGCTACCTTTGTAACATCCTATGATGTAGCACATACGAACGTTCTATGAATGGCAGAAGCATAATATGCTAGAGAGGTTGGGAGAGAAAAAAAAGACGGCTCTCTTGTAAATATATAGAATTTTTAAGGACCTCCAAGAGACATTTTTGTTTTCTACTTTCTAGTCAGCAATATAAGGTTTATAAATGTATTAATTTAATACTGGATTGTAGTGGATTGAAAACCAAATTAAGGTAAAAATAACTCTCCAATTCTAGCCTGAAATTTACTAAATCAGTGTTTAGTGAATAACTCCCTACCAGGCTTATTACTACCATTACTCACTAAAGTGTGAATTGTTTGGATTTTAAAGTGAGTTTCACCTTTTCAGCCAAACAGATAAAGCGTAAACATAACCGACTTTTTAGATTTTGCCTGTTATGGCCTCAAATTCAACCTGGATTCCTGGCTTTTTAAATGAACAGTATAGTGTCATGAATGTAATGATGTATTCCTGACACAATTGTCCTGAAGTGGCTGTTTAGATGACTGGCCATACTCCAATCACACTGAAAAAGTGATTTTACTCACCTTTTGTCTCGCCACAGCTGGCCTGCCTTGGTCCTCCTCCATGGCTGAGATCATCAATCTTGATAATGTCAGCCAATCCAATGTTTTCTCATAGGAAAGCATTGAGAAACTATGGCACATGAGCGTCAAAACACCACCACAACAATCAGCATATCCTCAGAGATGTACTGAATCAATGCATCTCTACAGGGAATTGAGATGCATTGAATCTATGCAGCGTCTCTATGCAGAGCAGGACAAAGAAACACCTCTAACGGCTGTGTTACTAGTCACCAAGGTAAACACTGTCATTTCTCAGAAATGGCAATGTTTACATTGTAAAGCAGGTAGTGACAGGCTGTAGACACCAGTACCATTACATTAAGCTGTAGTGGTTCTGCTGACTATAGTGTCCCTTTAAATTTCAGTGAATAACCCTTCAAAACAAACTGCATACTGAGCATGTTAACAGATTCTCACAGGGTTTTTTTTTTTTTACCAATGTGACTTTCACTTTTAAGGCCAAAGTAGCTGAACTGGAAGCATACCTGATTTAGAGAATATTTCCAGTTTGGCAATTTTGGCCTTAAAATTGACATTCACTTTGAATTCACCATGAACCACGAGTCGAGAAGTACATTTGTTTTAACACCATAGCACTCACCAAAGAGAACTAAATTATTTTTTTCTGCCCCGTAGGATTGTATGGGTGAAGCATATAGTGGCTGGTAGCACGTTGTCTGCAGGTAACAATGAAATACACAGTTATTTTATTGTACAATTTATTTTGTTTCAAACAAATTCACCCTCATTTATCATTTTTTGTTCTTGCCAGGCAACTGAATCAAGAAACTGCAAATAGTGGAGAAATGACAAGGGAATTGCAAATTGCAGGCTACGATAGACAGGCTGGAAAATGAACTGAACTGGAGATTTTGTTCTGGAATATACAATTCCCTTGTCAATGTTCCACAATTCCTAGTTTAGTGGATAACTCCATGACCGTGATATAATTCCTACATGTTTATAGCTCACTAAATCCCAAAGAAGAGACTGATTAGTTAGAACGCCATTCTCTTAATTAACTGCAGTCTGATGTTGTTAACCTCAATTCTTGCCAATACAGTAAGCATCATCTCCCACACTATAATTCACAGTGATCAGGTGGGATTTATTGAGGGCCGATCACCTGCATGCATTGTATAGTCTGTCATTAACCTTTCCCATCATGATCAATCTTCTCAATTACCTCCTTAAGAGGCATTTACTATGGATAAGTGCATATATTTATTAACTTAACTTACCCTTCAAACTGGGGTGTTCCTGGTTATTGCATTCTGTTTATTGATTCATGGAGCAATAATGCATGTACAGAGTGTAGTATGAAAGCAGAGGCTTAAACGTGCTGTAATTAAAGACCATTTATAAGGCAAGCAAGTTTGGTAGACATGCTTGCTGGTCCCTTTTTCGTGGAGCTAAAGGTAAACCTACTTGTTTTGAAATTACTGATGTACATGGTTTGGTAGTAATTAAAAATGTAACAGAGGAACAGAAACTTAGGTGGTACCTTGTTAAATGGCACACACTTAGCAGGAGTTTGGGCAACCCTTTACTCCACTCATAGTATGGACACAGTAATAAACCAATTTGCATTATAAAACAAACTGTGATACACATACAAATAATTACATTAAAACTAAAATAAATTATTTCACATGTACGGTCATAGTATTTGAATGAGATGGCGCGGGAAGCTCCAAATCCCATCATTCTTTTATTCTTCAATTACATTGGGGGGAGAGGGGTATTTCTTGTCAACAACAAAGTAAGTTAAACCTCTTGCCCCATCTCATGAGAGAGGACGAAACAAATGCCGAATCACCATAAATAATAATGGGGGTGAGGACTTCCCTTTAATTTTATCCATCAGAATACAGACCATGGATAACCCCTTGGGGTGAAAATGGATCTGTTTGTAATCCGGGATACTTGGAGGCTTGAGGACCTCTAACTTAATCAAATAAAAAGACACACTAGATGGTCTAGTGTGTCTTTTTATTTTATTTTTTCCTTTTCTGCTGGACAGGGGGGGAAAGAATAATCCGCCAACAGCCACATGTTGACTGCCTACTATTCCATTAGCCGTAGTGGGATTGTTTAGTACGTAACAAGTGTTTTCACTTGTGTTGACCTTTATCTGTTCTGTTACTTGTTAACCTGTTTTCACGCTCATCTGTTTTCTAACTAAAACAGACTTTCCCTAGGGAAAAGTCTGCTTTAGTTGGGAATGATTACAAAGATCTAAAAAGATTTTTACTAACCCTTGAAAAGAACCCAAACTCCAGCCTTTGTAGGTGAGCCCTGAAAACCGATTATGTCGCCAGTCTTTACTTGGCCTCGGAAAATAAAGCAGTGTTATTAAAAAAAAAAAAAGCACACTTGCCTTTCATAACATCAAAACCATTCGCTTCATTTACTGTTATTGTTAAAATAAACATGAAGCAGTTTAAAGCCGTGTTCCAATTTCACTGAAACTTTGATGCTTTTCTTTTCCAGTCATATAATTAAAGGAAAAACTGCTAATGATGTTAACTTTGTGCTGCGTTAACGACAAAGAGAACAGCGCCACAAATTGCTGCCATTAATAAGAAAAATAAAATATTTAAAAGGGAAGATCCATGAGCGTAATTTTAATAAACCAAAATGAGGAAAATGAATTCCTGGGCGTTTGTGGCCATTTAACTCTCCGCTGATATCTCACACACAGTGTCTCTGTTATTTATTGGGTGTCTACGGATGAGAGAAAACAACACAAAGTACGGTGAAAACAAAGCATCAAGCTTTATTTTAGCCTCAATCTGCTAGTATTTATTCTCCCGATTAGTCTGCTCTCCCTGCTGTCCTAGAGTATATTACACATTAATATGATGTTATCCATCTCACAGCACCGACGCTGCTCAGCACTCAAAGAGCCATCTAGATTGCTCCCGATTATATACACAACAGGTACTCCAAGCACTCATATTTATTTAGTGCCTCCTATGTATTAACTAATTTTTCTTTTGCTCTTTTTGCTCTAGCTTACGGTTCTCTAAAAGGCACGCTATATCTTTGCATAGCCTACAGCTCCTCCTATTGCGCTGTACAATAACTCCGTACAGTGTTCCAGTAACTTTTAGGATTTGACCCAGGTTCAGTGGACCCACAATCTGAGTTTTTGCTGCAATCTTGCCTTTTTCTTTTTTTTCTTTTTTCTTTTATTGAGGCATTACGGCATTGTACAGAAAGGAAAAGAAAAGGTAGGTAGTCAGAATGGCAATACATATGTACATAGTAAAATTAGCGGTAAACCATTTCGAAACAGTTGGCAAGATGTAAACCAATTATCTTCCTCTTATGGTTGTGGTGGCCTCCTTTTTTTGTTTTGGTAAGGGTTCCGAAAGTTAACGCGTATAACCAATTTAAAAACTAAGGTGAACGGTGAACTGGGCCCTAGTGGCCGACTTCAATTACAGCTGCTTGCTTTTTTAGTGTGGGTTTGGCTTGGCGTTATTCGCTACAGCCTTTGCTGCCGTGGTCATCAGGTCGAGCTAAAGCATTCGGGTGTTACTGGGGCAGTATAAGCTCTGGCTAATAGTGGAGGGCCTGATATGAAATCTGTTAAATGTAGAGCTGGTTACTTTTCGTGGTGTGATTTGGTGTTGCTCTCGATGTTGTGCTGTATGCCTATATGGGCAGCTAGAGGAGCGTGCACCAGACCTTATGGTACCTGTGTGTGCATCTTATGTGGAGGGCTGTCAGGCTGTTGCTTGCGTTACCCCTAACCAAGGGGATTGCAGAGGGGTAGAGATTGGAGGCAGGCCCTCTTACAGAGTGGAAGTTCCCTGTGTACCTTATCGTAAAAGGAAATCCAATAGGTGGGTAGTCATCAATACTTATGCAAAACAATATTTAAAACTGTGAAAACATATAAAGTAAACTAAACATGGGGGTCGTAGCCTTTGGCTGCTTGTTGCTGCAGTGCCCTCGTTCTTGGTCAAGTCCCCGTGTGCGTTGCCGATCAGTGTCGTGGCGTGAACTGAACTACGTTGGCTGGATCTCAGGTCGGAACACTGTTGGGACCACCGTTCTGTATAGGTAGGCCTAGAGCCCTGAACAGGGCTGAAGTTTCTTCAACTGAAGAGAGGCTATGAACTGTCCCGTTATGCGTCACTATGAGGGATCTAGGTGAGGTCCAGCGGTTGGTCACTCTGACTTTCCTGAGCTGGCTTGTTACTGGGAGTAATATGCGTCTCCATTGTACAGTAGCTCTGGAGAGGTCCTGGTAGAATGAATGGCTGGTGCCTTCGATTAAGAAGGCGTCTTGTCGCGCAGCTAGCAGTGCTTGTGTATCTTGTGCTAGGGTGCAGTGGATTAGGATGTCGCTTACGGCCGAAGCAGGTGCCCTGTGCGACTTCAGGATGCGTAACACTCTGTGAAATGTGAGGTTTTTGGCTTGTAACAGCCAGGCCATCAGACTCCTCAGGTAGAATGGCAATTCTTCCAGTGTGACAGCTTCAGGCACCCCTGTGATTTTCAGATGCTGCTTAATGTCTTAATGTCCTGTTTAGTTGCCAGGAGTGAGAAGTCTGGGTGGTTTCGGGCAGTTGGCTTGGGGCAGAGTTAGAACTACCTCTTGTGTGAGGGTCTGGGGTGCTGTTACGGCTGCGTGGGCCCCTTGATCATGGGCTGTCTATGGAGCAGGGACCCGGTATCACAGGAGTCGCACGTCGTACGTGGCGGTAGTTTCTGGGATCGCCTTCCCATGTCTGGTAGTGGTAGTGTCTCCAGCCATGCCTCCCCTCATATCTGGGGTCTGGGGTGCGCTCCACTTCTCTACGAGTCCCAGGCCTGTTGGAGGATGATTGGCCGCAAACCAGTTTTGCCGTCGTTTGGGCCCGGATTTCTGAAAGAACAGCATGTACCGAGCCCGGGTGCCACTCCGGGGTGAGTTTCTTGGGTCATTGCTGCCGTAGGTACACTGATGCCCGTGATATCTGGTAGATTTTAGCCGTTTGTCGTGGGAGCTTTGGAAAATGGCAACTGCTCCGTTCCGAGGTTAATCTTGCTGGTTTCAATGAATGGACAGTTTTTTGTTTTTGTTTTTTAACAGTATTTGGATGTCAAATTAACCCCCCATTTAAATATTTACTTATAATGATAGTTATGCTTGAAAAAAATATTTTAATGCATGTGTCCTAATTGGGATATATTTACAGAGACATTAGTCCTTTCATGACTAGGGTTAATAAAAGCCTTTGTTACGGTGTGAAAGGCTGGCCAATCATACACATTTAACTATCAAGTGTATGAAAACTATGTGTGAAATACGGAACACATTTAACCCCTTAAGGACCAAACTTCTGGAATAAAAGGGAATCATGACATGTCACACATGTCATGTGTCCTTAAAGGACCACTATAGTGCCAGGAAAACATACTCGTTTTCCTGGCACTATAGTGCCCTGAGGGTGCCCCCACCCTCAGGGACCCCTCCCGCCGGCTCTGGAAGGGGGAAAGGGGTTAAAACTTACCTTTTTCCAGCGCTGGGCGGAGAGCTCTCTGCCTCCTCTCCTCCTCCGTTAAGCCCCGCCGGCTGAATGCGCACGCGCGGCAAGAGCTGCGCGCGCATTCAGCCGGTCTCATAGGAAAGCATTTACAATGCTTTCCTATGGACGCTGGCGTGCTCTCACTGTGAAAATCACAGTGAGAAGCACGCTAGCGCCTCTAGCTGTCAACTAGAGGGATTAGGGGGAAGGCTTAACTCATTAATAAACATAGCAGTTTCTCTGAAACTGCTATGTTTATTAAAAAATGGGTTAACCCTAGCTGGACCAGGCACCCAGACCACTTCATTAAGCTGAAGTGGTCTGGGTGCCTAGAGTGGTCCTTTAAGGGGTTAAAGGGTAGCACCAAGCATCATAATCATTGCTGCTCACTGTAACAGTTATGATGCTAGAGGTACCCTGGTCCAGTTACCAAGTTCCTTTATATAAATAAACAGTGGCCTGTCAGTGTTGGACAGTTTCTTAGTTGTAATGCAGCGAGAGACCCTTGGTTTTTAGAAGATTGGATACGAGCAATCTAGCATGGATGTTTAGGAATTTGATTTTAAAAATGTGGGTCTCATTGGAGATAGTAGCGACGAAGCTGGTATTTTTATATAAACATAGACATTGCATTGCGGGTTAGTGATCATAGCAGCCTCCTTACTTCACATTTCTTGTGAAGACTTAGTAGTAAGGGATAAAGTGACCTATATCTCAAAATATAAGTGATACTTTATTTCCACCATATTATGTAATATTTGTTAAACCTTGGCATCTATTAAAGGAACACTGGGCACTATAACAACTTCATAAGAATCTCGAAGGTTTAACCCCAAAGGTAGTTCTCGAACTCTGTACCTCCACTACCCCAGTGACATCTGGTACGTACCTTTTTTATGAATAGGGAGCTACTGGTTGGCTTAGAGCATCAGCTGGCTGTTCTAGCCAATCAGTGGTGCCCTTGCCCAGTAGCACTATGCAGTTCCTAAAAGTAAAATGAAGACGCCTGCTGGGGAAGGGGAGTTTGATGCAAGAGAACAACCTTTGGGGTTAAACCATTTGAAAACGTTCTAACCCCTTCAGGTAAGGAAGCACTTTGATAAAGTTGTTATGACGCCCATACAGATTATTTTTCCAAATAGCAAAAAAATATAGACACTGTCATGCAGAACTACATATTTGACTATCACAAAGCAAATAGATACAATTATTTACCAATTACAACAGGACTCATGTTATAATTGACAGAACTCTTAAAACCAGAAGTGTCTCTTTTTTTTTAAATCAGATCCAGTATCAATCAGAGCCATCTTTGTAATCAATTTTACACTGTAGCAGTGTAACATTTAAATGGACACTATAGGCACCAAAACAACTTTAGTTTAATATGATGGTTTTGGTCTATAGATCATGCCATTGCAGTCTCACTGCTCAATTCTCTGCTATTTAGGAGATAAATCACTTTGTTTATTTAACCCTAGACACACCTCCATACATGTTACTTACACAACTTTCCTAAACACTTTCTGTAAAGAGAGGTTTAATGTTTAACATTATGTTATTGAACATTCTGTTTCATTTAGAATTTCCTATTTCTTGCTTTAATAGCCTTCTAGACCCTGCAGGAGCATCCTGTGTGTTATGAAAGTTCAATTTACAGAGCACGAGATTAAAAAAAAAAAACCTCTAAAGCAAGTTAACATCTAATTGAAATTGAAACCATTTTTCTTTATGCCCGCTGTGTCAGTCACAGCAAGGAGATGTGTGACTAGGGTTGCATAAACAAAAAAAGTGATTTAAAAGGGACACTGTAGGCACCCAGACCACTTTAGTTAATTGAAGTGGTCTGGGTGAAAACTCTCATCACCCTTAACCCTGAGCATGTAATTATTGCAGTTTTTATAAACTGCAATTATTACCTGCTAGGGTTTACTCCTCCTCTAGTTGATCGTTAGGCGACTTTTGGCCGCCTAACTGATGTTTGACGTCATCACGCTCTGCATGAGGACTTCCAGCATTACCAGAATACTCATAGGAAAGCATGCAAATTAGGTCTCCCCCACCGGCAGATGTCGGTGGTCGAGGAGCGTGGGCGGAGCTAAGCCAGCACCGAGGACTATAGTTTCCCTTTAACTTCAAAATCGCAGAGAATTGAGCAGTGAGACTGCTGGGGCATGATCAATTCACTAAAACTCATTCACTGAACTAAAGTTGTTGTGATGCTTATATAGTGTACCTTTAAGAAACAAATCCTAATAACAAATGTACCCCTCTGCTTACAATACTAATAATCATCAGGCACAGCAATTTCCCCTTGCTCCAGTGCGGTTTCTCAGCCTGCAGAGAAATTAAAGGGACACTATAGGCACCCAGACCACTTCAGCTCATTGTAGTGGTCTGTGTGCATTTTCACAAGTCCCTTAATTCTGCAAAGTTAATTATTGCAGTTTTTAAGAAACTTGTGGGTTAACTCCACTAGAGGGACTTCCAGGTCGTTAGGTGACTTTTGGTGGCCTGACGCTAGATGTCCTCACACTCTGCATGAGGACATCCAGCGTCACCCAAAATCCCATAGGAAAGCATTGTATAATGTTTTCCTATAGGGGAAGTCCTAATGCGAGCACAGCCATTTGAGCTCTGCTCTGCCTCTCTGCAGAAGGCCTACAAAGGTCAGCCCCTCTTTTCTTCCTTCCGGTACAGTTACTTTTGTAGGTCACACTTCAAGGCTGCATTCCCTGCAGCAAGAGAGACATGCAATAATGTGTATAAAACAGATGCGTAGATAGTATTGCAACCATTTCTATCACCTAAATGTACCGGTAATTGTATTTATCCTTTTTTAATGTGCTAGCTATGTTACTCATGTTTAAAATAAAGGTTATGTTAATTTAACAAAAGCTACTTGTTAATGAATGGGTTAACTATTCGTGTAATGAGTTAATGATTTTTTTTTAGCAAATGTGTTTCTAAAAAAAATATCCCATAGCTGTACAACTAGTGGTGCTCAGTACCAGGAAGATTGAGAATTGCTGCTGTAGACCAAAGCATGTGGTTCAGGCTCTGGTAACGTATGGGTTAGGTAATAATACGAAATTGGCATACAGCAACGCTCTTCCTGATGCGCATCAGCGTCTGCTGTTTAATAGCCTTTGTTGAATAAAACTTTCCAAGATAACTAAAGATTTATGGCGATGTTTTCCTAACTGTATTTGTATCTTTTTTAATTAAATGCCATTTCACATAACATTAGATTAATTGGATAGAACAAAATGTTATTTTGCTGTATCTAAAATTAAAACAGAGCTGCCTGCAGGATGTGTTTGGGGCAAAACTGAGAGAGAGAGAGAAGCCTTGCCATAGCCAGATCTTACTCCACACATCAGTGACTGGATATGATCTAATTACTCAACATTGATTGCAAGCTCTTCAGGACAGAGTATGCACAGTCTATGCACCATAACCACTGCAGCTTACTGTAATAATTATCTAGCAAGAATGCAACGAGTCCCTTTATTTCAACACCAAATGACACTGATTCCCTAGAGGTATGTTGTTTGAAGAATTAAAACTGTGTAGATAAGGTATCAAAATAGGACCTCCTGATTTGTGCTCAACTTGGGGTCTTTTCCACTAAACAGTAATATAATGAAATATTTTGACTAAAACAGCAGAGTTGGAAAAAAATCCTGATTGTAATGGATTTCATAATTTTCCCAAATTGGCTATTTTATCAAGAATTACACATAAAATAGCCATATTTTGAAGGTTAGGGAACACGCCATGTTGACAATAAGTGGGGCTGCAGTGGGCATGGTCTGTCCTGTTTGTTGTGGCCATCAAATATAATCCATATGGATATGTTTACATGTTGTCTAATATGATTAAAATAAAGTGGCAATACTGATTGCTTTATGTATTTTGTATGCACACTTACATTACCCAATGAACATCCTTGGTTAATAAGGGTTTATTTACTTCATGAAGTTGTTCTAAGGCAGGGGTTCCCAACCATCCCGTACCAGTCCAGGATTTAGAGATTACCCTGTTGTGTCTAAAGTGGTTTTATTTTATTTTTTTCTAAAACCCCTTAGACACAACGGGGTAATCTCTAAATCCTGGACTGTTATGGGGCAATTGAGGACTGGGTTGAAAAGCACTGTTCTAAGTATTAGTCTACCATCAGGAGTGCTAGAGATTACATAACCACTTGTTATATACAAAACGAAAGTTAAAAAAGACACAGCTGTAATATGATAGATATTCTATTTAGCAGTATGTAGATCAGTGTTGCCTTGTACTGTGCATATTTTTAGAAGCATTCCTAATTAAAGATACAGCATATTGCTATAATCATTGCTACTAGGGAGGCTGACAAAAATATATACATTCAGCCATATTTAACAAAGAATAGTAAATAACTGTACTTTAGGGCCATAAAATGAACCGATAAGGTATTTTAGACACACACACACACAGAGATACAAACATACCTACACAGGCACATACACACACACACTGACATACACAGATACCCACATACAGACTGACTGACTGACACAAACTGCAATTTACATATTGTTAAACCCCCCTCCCATACCTTTTAGCTGCAGGGATGTGAATTTCAGGGGCTGGCTGAAGTTGATGAGAGTCTGAAGCTGTCTGTCTGCAGTGCTCCCTCCTCCCTCTCTTTCCCCCCCTCTGTCTCCCCCCGCCCATGCGGTCTGTACTGCGAGGTAATCACTTCCTCCAGCCCTCTCTGCAAACATTAAAGGGGCCCGGTCACCTGCCAAAGGGCTTTAGCACCCGATAAAGCCCATGAAGAGACCTACCTGCCTGTCTGTCGGGTTTACCCTAAGTGTGTGGGCTTGAAGATATCTGGTTTTATTTCACAGTTCTGGTTGTGTGAGAAAGGCCATCCAGCTGTAAGGAGATTACAGAGGAAATGTGAGCCTGTAAGTGACGTCATAATGGAACAGCAGGAAAAACACCTCCGACAACCCTTAATACTGTAAATTGAGGAGATTATCCAACAACTATGTCGATGGTCAGTAAGCAATATTATTGTATTACCATGTTTGTAGACGTTAAATAGTTCAATGGGGGAGTGTGATATACCACCAGACACTGTACCATGGGGGAGTGTGATATACCACCAGACACTGTACCATGGGGGAGTGTGATATACCACCAGACACTGTGCCATGGGGGAGTGTGATATACCACCAGACACTGTGCCATGGGGGAGTGTGATATACCACCAGACATAGTACCATGGGGGAGTGTGATATACCACCAGACACTGTGCCATGGGGGAGTGTGATATACCACCAGACACTGTGCCATGGGGGAGTGTGATATACCACCAGACACTGTGCCATGGGGGAGTGTGATATACCACCAGACACTGTACCATGGGGGAGTGTGATATACCACCAGACACTGTACCATGGGGGAGTGTGATATACCACCAGACACTGTGCCATGGGGGAGTGTGATATACCACCAGACACTGTGCCATGGGGGAGTGTGATATACCACCAGACACTGTGCCATGGGGGAGTGTGATATACCACCAGACACTGTACCATGGGGGAGTGTGATATACCACCAGACATGTACCATGGGGGAGTGTGATATACCACCAGACACTGTGCCATGGGGGAGTGTGATATACCACCAGACACTGTACCATGGGGGAGTGTGATATACCACCAGACACTGTACCATGGGGGAGTGTGATATACCACCAGAGTACCATGGGGGAGTGTGATATACCACCAGACACTGTGCCATGGGGGAGTGTGATATACCACCAGACACTGTACCATGGGGGAGTGTGATATACCACCAGACACTGTACCATGGGGGAGTGTGATATACCACCAGACACTGTGCCATGGGGGAGTGTGATATACCACCATGGGGAGTGTGATATACCACCAGACACTGTGTACCATGGGGGAGTGTGATATACCACCAGACATGTACCATGGGGGAGTGTGATATACCACCAGACACTGTGCCATGGGGGAGTGTGATATACCACCAGACACTGTACCATGGGGGAGTGTGATATACCACCAGACATAGTACCATGGGGGAGTGTGATGTACCACCAGACACTGTGCCATGGGGGAGTGTGATATACCACCAGACACTGTACCATGGGGGAGTGTGATATACCACCAGACACTGTACCATGGGGGAGTGTGATATACCACCAGACATAGTACCGTGGGAGAGTGTGATGTACCACCAGACACTGTGCCATGGGGGAGTGTGATATACCACCAGACTGTACCATGGGGGAGTGTGATATACCACCAGACACTGTACAATGGCGGAGTGTGATATACCACCAAACTGTGCCATGGGGGAGCGTGCTATACCATCAAACACTGTACCATGGGAGAGTGTGATAATCCAGACTGCAAGGAATACCGCCTCATATCCCACTTCTCGTCTTTATGACCATTTGAAGCACCTATCAAGGCAGTTCAATGTTGACTTTGAAGGTTATTGATGGAAGGTCAGTCAAACTGAAACTAGTTACACCCGGTCCCCTAATACACATTTTGTTCTTATTTTGATCCATCACAACTTCTAAAATGCCCTTCATGTAGCAACATTTCTTATCTGGCCAGATATGGCAATATTTTATGGGAATATCCAGAGAAAGACACTTTTAGTGTTATCTACCTCTTGATTATAATATCCCTTCCATTTACACCTTATGTAATTATACGTAAACAGATATAATAATTTAAGGTAGGTACAACATGCTATGCAATACCTGAAATGGAAAAATCAATCAATAAATTTATTATTTCTTTGTGTATCTGCCCCTGGCCAAATTGAGGAAACAATGCGTGCACGCTCCCTGAAGTAATTCACACCAGACACAGGTTTCAGGTTGTTGAATAACTTGAGGAATGTTTATTCAGAGGGGTCGGCAGGTCCCTTTTAAAGCAGAATTACATCATAAGCATTGTCAGAGATAACATGAAATACATCAATAATTGGTTAGATGTTAAGTGGTCTTCTTAATGCTCTGCCTACTAAAGGTGATGTCACTGGAACCATGAGGGTCTCCCCCGGATTCCAGCGCCATCTTGTTGCACGAGGTAGTTAGTCGGTGTTATAGGGAGGGAGGGGTTAGAAGCTTCTAGCGGCCATTTTGTCTAAATATGCGTGAATAGCTTATTTACTGATTTCAGCTAAATGAGTAAATAGACATTTTACTAACTAGAAAATATATCAATATCTCATTTCCACAACAATACCTAACAGAGACAACGTGTTTGTGGGGTGAGTGAAGTATGCTATACAGTCAGTTATGCCTCATAAGTAGGCCGACCATATTTATTATCATACTAAGTAACAATTATTAGGAAGGCATTAGCAGCTAACCAGCTTGCAATTGATTCTAAATATTAAGATTAAACCTCACATGCCAGACACTGTAATGATTAAAACACAGTGTTACAGGGGCAAAATTAAGCTTGCACTAGAAAACGCCACTGCAAAGTGAGCTGTGAATAGGTTCATATCAAATATATCAGTTGGTAATAGCGATTTAATAATATTGTAATAATGGAATTGGCCACTGGAGGGTGCTCCTGACTTTCACAAAGGGTAACATTGTATCATTGTCATTTGCTATGTTCAATATAATTTCATTGTAATTTTGAAAAAGTGAATTAGAGATGGGATGATCTGGAATGTTTTTACAATAAGTTTTTGTTTTCTAAGATTGTTTTAATTTCTCTGAATTATAATACATTGCTTATTAATAACAATATTGTCTGCATCGAAGTGTGGTTTGGGCTTCCGTTTCTCCTCTATGTTCACCTCCTCAGGGTGAGTAACATAGCTTCTCTTGGGCTGCAGGCTTCATGTCTGATGATGGCAGATGCTAAGCAGGAACTGCCCAGATGTATGGCTGACAAGAGCCACCTGGGACTGTATCATTCGGTATTACACAACTCCAAGCTCTCTCACTATGAGAACAATAGTTCTACATATACTATGTTCAATGTGTAATCCCAATTCACAATGGCCAGACCATCTCTTTAAGCTGTCCGCTCGTGTAATTCTTTGCATTACTCTTCTTTACAAAGAATTTCAGACAGGGACAGATTTATGCATTATATACCCTTAGGCACAAGATGTTTGGCGCCTCCTTGCTCGTACTTTAAATCCACTCCTAAATGAAAAGCCATGAGGGGCTGGAAGACACACATCTTTTTAACCTCATGCTTTAGTCTGAAAATTCTTCAATACTGGCTATTCGTATTGATGGTCCTAAGAAAACCAAACCATGTGAATGATAGTTCCAGGAATGGTTAACCCCTAATGTACTGCTAGGCATGTGCTACATTCCATATTTCCAAATCGTGGCCCTAATTACAGACCCCTTGACTGCCAGTGGGGTATAGGGAATCTTTGGGATATGCATTCTGTACATCCTTGCAGGAAGTCTGCAAAACACGGATTAAAGTGACAAAATTATATTAGCAGAGTATAACTGGGACTGCAGCAAGTTCAGTCAGGACCTGGACTCAAGTCCTGCAGGATTATTCAAAGTTAATTTTAAATACAATCAGTTCAGTTCCTCTTGCCTTAAATTTGAAATCACTTTGAATTCACACCTATGTCTGTCTTCACCCCGGGGATCAATGAGGAAGAAATAGATGGCAACACACAACTGGATCGCAATTCTAATAGATGACAGCATATGGTTTTACCTTTTTATTTCAGAAGTATTTGAAAAATCATCAATGCAATTGTGGACACCCACCCTATGTTTCCTAAAGAGGTCAATCACGAAAAAAGTGTGCAAATTTTAATTTAAAAAAAAGTGGTGATGATGCCACTGCACGATTCCACTTTATGGTGATTACATTAGAAATAAGGTTGTCTATCACCCTGTGAATGAAAGTCTTAACCATAAAATCACGACAGGAAATTAGGTCCTGGTTTGAGGGTTTAAAGGGACTCTATCGGTACCCAGACCACTTCATCTCAATGTTAGCAGCAATATTTTCATTGCAGGGTTAACATGCCTCTAGTGGCTGTTTTGAAGACAGCCAATAGAGGCGCTTCCACAGCTATGAGTGAGCGAAACCTCAAATAACTCATTGAGAGCATTTGATTGGCGTTTTTTGCCATGCACACTGGCCTCCCAATACTTCCCTATAGGATCTCAGCCAAAGAGACAGAACTTCAGCACATAGATCGGTGCACTGTTAGATGTAAGGTTAGTACCCTTCTAATCCCTGCAAGGGGATGGACACCAAGATAGGTAGGGGAACACTATAGTGTTAGGAATACATGTCTTTATTTCTAACGCTACAGTGTTCTTTTAAATTGTAAATGGAGCTTAGTGTGTTAGCAAAAGTTACGAGTGTGCTGTTGTAAGGGTGACTCATACCATTGCTAACCAAAGGTATAAAACGTGGCCTTCACCGCGTGTTCTGTGACATATGTTTTTTTATCAGGTAACACTGACTCGTATCATATTGGAGCAAAAATGCATCGAATTACCTCTGGCAGGTAACCCTACACCAACACGCTTGTGAAACATTGCTATACTTTATGATAAAACTGGTCGAGCAATGCACTTGTATTTATATTGCAGTTTATGGTCTGTGGATACTTTATCTTAGACTGAGATTTATATATAAAGCAAATAAGCTTGATGCCATAATGGGATTGTGACATAATCTGATTGACTGTGAGTGCTTATTTTTTTGGGGGGGGGGAAGACTGTAAAGAAAGACCTAGCTAACCTGTGTTTAGGTTATTGCAAATGATACAGAATCCAGCGCACTCCGTCACACCAACTTCAAATCTCACAGCATTTTATTGTGGTTTTTTTAATGCCTGGTCTTATGAGATTAATCCACTTACCTGGGAAATCTCACCTCATGGAGTTCTTAGCAATGCAAGGTTAAATAGAATCCTGGAAAAGAGCACCTGTGACAGGGAGGGGTTCAAAACCAAGAGAGTTGGCCTGGACTCCTTAAAGGGATACTATTAGTGCCAGGAATACCAAGCTGTATTCCTGGCACTTTACCTCTCTCTGCCTTCCCCCTCCTTTGCGCCCCCCACCACACCGCAGTAAATAAAGAGTTAAAAACCCTTTATTCACTGTCCCTATCCCAGCACCAATATCCCTTTGCGCTTGGTCACGGCTCCACCTCCATCCTGCGACGAGCAGGTGCTAATGCGCATGCACAGAAAATGCAGCGCGCGCATTAGACCTCCCTAAAGAAAGCATTGAATCAGTAGTTTCCTACAGGGAAAAATCTGAAGCTCGATGTCCTCATGCAGAGTGTGAAAATGTCCAGCATCATATACCGGACTAAAGGTCTGTTTAGATGCAGGAAGCGCCTCCAGTAGTTGTCTGGGAGCAGACTTAGTGCTGTAATGTAAAGGGCAATAGGGACACTGTACCCAGACCACTTCAATGAGCTGAAGTGGTCTGGGTGCCTATGGTGTTCCTTTAACCAATGAAACCAAGAGGGCTGCACTTACCTGAACATGCATACATTATAAGGGTGCTGCTGGGGCCAATTAAAACAACATATAGAATCCAGCGCACTCACTCACTAAACAACTTCAAAGATCACAAAAAGTAATAGTTTTTAAAAACACCTGACTTAAAAAATTATTGGGATTTAGTTAGAGTATAAATTGCATAAGCCTGCCACAATGCCGTGTCCAATGTGGTCACCTCAGTGAATGAGATTCCTTTATGAGTCACACTACTGGGTGACATTTTAAGAAGAAAATAACTAACACTTTACATTGTAAAATATAAGAGCATATACTTTGTTTAGAGCACTCCACTCATATTTTGTTTATAAATGAGTTGTTTGTAGGCAGTATTGATAGTCACACCATTCTGTGATGCATGTATAACAAGCTGTTCTAGTCACAATTTTTCAATTAATTTCTTTGGTTCTGCTGTAATTGCTAGTGCAATGTTCTGAAGCTGTAGCAATCTTAATAGCATAGACCCCCCTGGATCTGTCAGTAGAATGATTCTTCTGATTCTTGCCTCTGATGCTGAGAGAAGGCCAAAAAAATTTTTGGGTGTCTTTGTTGTTGCAGAGTTTGGCAGACCATAACAAATATTTCAATGTATTTATGATTAGTGATAAGTTTAAATACCAATTACTTCATAGTTGAAATGAGGGGGAGAGCAAAGTCAATCAACTGAAGTAATACTTTAACAGAGTACTAAATAGCTCTACACCATTCACTTTACCTGCTGTCTGTTTTAAGGATTTCTGTTGAAAGTGATATTAATTAATTGAGTTGGGATTGATATTTGCATGGAGCCATATTTTATTAATAGGAAAAGTCACATCATTTTATATAAATAGGTTTTATCTGTATTCTACATATTAAACGCCAAACCTAAAATGTAATAGGTTTACCTGTAAGGTCACACATAAATTTTGCTTAGGACCCAGGAGGTCCATATATTATGACACTGCTTAGCTACCAAAATACAATGCTGATCTTTGAAAAAGGATTTATTTTTCCCCCGCCAGTTTGGCACACTCAAGACCTTGTGGTTATAGTGGTTACGGTCTACTTAGCAGAAGCTGAGGCAGACTTCAACTTCAATCATATTCAACCGGCTCAGGCTAAGCACAATGGGAGTGGAAGTCCACTGACACAGGAGTCACCTATGTGCAGATGATCAGCAATTGCCATTTCTTCACAGAGCGCACATTATACTAAGAAAATAACAACCAAGTGTGAAAGGGACTACGCTGTAGATTTGCCTTCTTGTGACTCACAGTAATATGAATCAAGATATGACCTGAGAGAGACTCCTTATTGTGAGTGTATGACTCATGAAACAATGACGCAGCCTATAGTACACAGGATACAGGAGTTAGCTGACTGTGTTCATTCAGAAAGTAAACACTGACAACCGAGTATAGACTCCCTAAATGATGCATGTTTCCCATCATAAATACATACTACTTATTTTATCAGAGTTCCTGGAATTCAGAAAGGACTCTGAAAGGCTATAGCCAGGATCTGGGAGATTAAAGAAACCCACATCAGTAAAACAGCAAATCTTTGGTACCGGAGACTGATCTAACTTTATATATGTAGAATACTAGTACTCCTGAACAAGCGCTCCGAAATATGTTGGCGGGATATAAATGCTGATAATAACAACACATTGTCTACTTCAGACTGACGTTTAGGTCTTCGAAGTATCTCTAGTGGTTTACTAAGCTCTGTGTCTCACATTTTTGTAAGAACTCCATAAATCAAGATCAATTAGGTGTGGGATCTGGTTTAAACATGGGAACAATGGCACAAATCACACAAACAAAAATTAAATGAAATTGCATAACGCATTTCAGACCTAAAATGGTGCTTCCTGTTAGCCAAACTGTTTTCTTATGAGGAAGCCGCCTTATAAGTGTGAAATGCATTACGCGATCTTATCTCTTTCTAAGGCTATTTTTTGTGTGAATTTAAATTTTTTATTTTTTTTAATTTTTAGATTTTTTTTTTTTTATTTGTAATACATTTCCTGTTTGCATTCGTGTAGGCTTGATTGCTTAATCTTGCCTGTTTGCATAACTCTGGATCAACTAAGCCCCTAGGGATTATTTAATAGGAAATAAAAGTGGAGACATTTTAATAATGTAAAGTTTGTTACACTATTCACTACTTCTACTGTTGTTTCAATGTTGTCTAGGTTTATACCTCCTTGGTTAATTGATTATCACATCCTGCAGAGAATATTAACCATCAGTCCAGAAAATATGTTTATGGACAACTTCCTCCCATAGTCATTCATTGACAGAAAACCGTGAGCAGCACACACAGGAATTAGTGGATTACGTTCAAGTGCCTTAAACTGACATAAAAACACAGATTACAAAGGCAGGGAAAATACGCAGTGCGTTGTTTCAGAAAGGGTTATGTCCATTATATCCTGTCTACTTGGAATTAACAGGAAACAAACAGAATGCCTTGGTAAAGTCAACAGTCACATGACATTTGTAGGCAACCTAGGCTTCTAACTTAACCCTGACTGTAGGTAGCTACTTGCCTTCTAGGATTAAATTTATATTTTCCATGGTTTATGTGTATTGAATCAGATCTATTCTCCATGATCCTCATGATATTTCTGATTACGAAGATTTCATATTAAGACTACCAACAGGGAATGAAGAAACACACCGCAAATAGTCGCATGCCCATTGGCTAGTTGATGTGAGGATGCAGGATAAAGTTGTGGGCTGGGCCTGGAGACCTACCGCAGGCGGGCTGAAGCCAAAAAAGTATATAGAAAGATAGGATTTCTGACGCTTGTTTCTTATACGTGTGGAAGCTTGAACTTCCCAAACCAGAGTCTCTTCCTTCTGGAGATGTTGTAGATAGCAAAGGAAATGTAGGTAAGCAGCGATTTCAGGGGTGTTCTCACATTCGAGTGAGGGTAAACCAATATAGGGAAGAAAAGTACGAAAAGCGGGATATAGTGTAGTATATTCGAAACTGATAGTTATAGATAAAACAAAATGCACTTACAATTTTCTAGAACCTGTGATTGGCTCCAGAGATATGGACGGTACAATCCCAGTCTGTGGATATGTAGATGGTCTCAGTAGTATGTTGAGAGGCGTCTTCAGTAGTAGTGGAGATG
Source organism: Pelobates cultripes (assembly GCA_933207985.1). Lineage (NCBI taxonomy): Eukaryota > Metazoa > Chordata > Amphibia > Anura > Pelobatidae > Pelobates > Pelobates cultripes. The sequence goes on from OW240914.1 coordinate 104,570,658, forward strand.
TCCTTTTTCAGTATGTCACAGCGTAGTAGTCAGAAGTTATTGGTATATATAAAAAACGAATTTAGTGCTCTCTGTGTTATTAAAATAGATAAAAGGATGAGAAGGAGGTATGCTCACAAGAGGAGAGCAATGTCAGGTATTGCTCATTCCTAATAGGCGTAGGTGGTATATTCCCCACCAAAGAAATAACTGTGGGAATCCTCCAATTAATATCTTTAAAGATAAAAGTAGGAAGGTCCAAAATCCCTAAAATAACTAGTTTTATTAGAAAATGGACAATAAAACCAAATACAGTATAAAAACACTATCGCGTTTCACCTAAGGATAAGGTTTTTTTTTCTTTTCTAAAACCAAAAAAGAACTGCCTGCCCAGTGCTGGTGTTGAGTGATACAAATTTCACATCCATGGATCTTCTCAAGTGGCTCCCGGGGCATGTGCCATACCTGCTACACTCTATGTTAGCCACTGGGTAAAAGGAACACTATTGAGAAATTTGGCCATGTTAGCCCAAATTTTGCAATTAAGTTCATTCAATTTAGCACTCTACAAATGAAACAAATTAAGGTCTACAGGGAAACGCAGGTTCAGAACAACCATTGGGTGAACAAGGCTTGGGCTTGGGCATAGGAACCAGGAGTATGAGGGGAACAGATTCCTCTAGATAATATGACTGATCCCTTCTTGTTTAGTTTTTCAGTCAACTTGTATATTTAACAGACTCCTTTTCCCAATGAGGAGACATGGGTTAGCTGGGGGATCAAAGATCTTCCCAGCCAGTCAATCTTCCTTTTTTTTTTTTTTTTTTGGCATGGAGAGCTCCTGCAGTATATTTTAAAATGTAGCTATTCAAGTGGGATGAGGCTAGTCTGTCTTGCACTATCCATGCACTCAGTGGCAGCATACGTCACAAGTATATTTAGAACGGACTGTCCCTATTTGGGGCCCAAACTCTTCTGTCCCTCTTTACTATCCTAATGTCCCTCGTTTCTAGAAGCTCCATGTTGTTGGTTGTTTGAGTGATTAACAGAGCTCCACAGCAATGGTATTCACAGTAATGTATCTTTAAAGGGACATTATAGTGTCAGACATACAAATTTGTATGTCTAACACTACAGTATCCTAGTCACTGTAGGTGCCCCCCAAAAACACATTTTTGCAAGAGTTAAATAAGAAGTTTACTTAACTTTTCTCCTACATTGATGTCTCCATAGAAAAGCAAGGTGAGGTTAGTGCGCATGAACGGCAAATGCCACATTACACCAGTCATATGGTTTCAATGAGATTATCGGATTGAAAACAACAAGTTTTACGCTGCTGGCTGTCAAAGTGACGGCCACTAGAGGCATTAAAACTCTGCAATGTAAACGTTGCCATTTCCACAGAACGGCACTGTTTTCACTTTCTGTGTTAAAACTGCAGAGACATGGCACCTATACCACTTCACTTGAGAGGAAGCGGTCTGGTTGCCTATAAACCAGGGGTGGTTTACCCTCATCCACCTTGCACTTGTTGCCATCCAACCACCTACCCAGTCACCTAGTCATATTCACCATACAGTCATACCCCAAACTAGCCACATTCATTCATTCAATCACATACACCAAGCTTCATATATATGATGGGCGGATTCAAGAAATTGACTTGGGGCTCCAGACAGGGTAAATTCTTCCCTGTTGAGATCCAAAAGCTTCATTAAGTCTATAACTGTGTTCCTTTTGAGAAAAATAGGAACCGTTGTCATCTCTTTCTACTTGCATTCTGAGATAAAAGGCTAAGCCTCCCGTTCTTTTGACTTCTACTTTGCTCAATTGAGTAACACTTCTTGTGTAGTCCTGTTGTCTATCACTGCACAAGATCATGTAATTTACATAAACTAGTTGAGAAGTCAATTTTCTACTCATTTTTCTGGTAAATAGCCATGGGTCTGCTTTACTCTGAATTAAGTTTTCTATGAGCATTTCACATAGTTTTCCATTCCATGGTCTTGCAGCTTGTTTGAGTTCATATATTGCTTTCTGTACCATTTATTTGTTTTAAACACTTTGTGACGGACCGCCTTGCACCCCGACCGAGTACCTCCATCAATTGCTGCTTCCTAATACTTGTGAGTACCATAACCACGGCGCTGGAGCACCATAACTACCGTAAACCTCACAAACCACCGCAGCTTGGTTGGGGTCTCACCATCTCCTACCCACCTTGGATTTTTATACAACTGTTCACCCACTGGAACTGATGGGGCACAGGACACAAATTGTACAGACCAATAGAAACAATGTTACAATGCCTGACACTCCAACATACACACAATCCCTCCCCTCTGCCTGTGATACAATTAAGGTAGATAATGTAAAAAACACATATTTCACAAAGTCCCAAAAGTACCCTGTAACGGATCGCCTGGCACCCCGACTGGGTACCTCCGTTGAAGGATGCTCCTAGCGCTTCCTGAGGACTCCAAGCACTGCAGCAGACACCACAACCACCGAACCGGAGAAGTATATGAATCCTCTCAAGCATATGAATGCTGTAGACAGTTGAATAGGAACCATACGAATAGGTTTACTCTCCTAGCAGTCAAACTGGAACAGCATACAATGAATCCTTCCCCCAATAATGAGACGACACTTCACTTTGAGGGTTAAAACAGGAACTCCCTGTAATGTCACATACAGTCTCTTTTATTCCCAATCCACAAACATAGTACAGCCCACAGGGCGTTACAAAACAACCAATCACATCACAGTTACATCCCACAAATTCCCTCCCCTTATCCTGAGAGGAAACTCAATTATACATACAGTTAAAACATACTTTCTACCCAACTTTCATAACTCCAAAACCATACATCACATTCACATAAAATTACATATTCACAATCAATCCATTCAGGGGAACAACATATTCAAAAATGGCACAAATCAGACAAGGGGTTCAAAAGTTAGTAAAAAGTCCTTTGTGACTAAATGAAGCATGGCTTTCTGGCCCAAACCAGTTTCAGAGTCTTCTATCCTGGAGATAAGTAATTCAATTATCTCCCAGGATAGACACAAGACTCCATTAAGCACATGGTTGCAAAAAGACACAAAACACTTTAAAATACATAAAGTCACATTTACACATAACACACAGACATTTCACATATCCCCAGATAGCTGGGATCTGAGTGCACATTATTAGATGAATGGCACTCAGATCACACAAATAAGCCTTTCTGCAGGGGAAATAAACAGTTTAACCTGCAGGGCCATAGTCCAAAGGGAGCAGGCGAGCAACCAGGCTTCTCCAGTTCACAGTGGCGAGGTTGGTTTCGCCACATACCCCAAAACACAACATATCCAAAAATCACCCAGATCAGAGCAGGGTTTCAGGAAATTCCTGGAAGTCTTATTTTTGACCCACGGTGCACATGGTCCCATGCCCAAAACAGTTCCAGAGTACTCTCTGTCTGGAGTACAAAAGTACATACTTCACATGAACAGAGCCTTTTAAAGTGCATTAGGCAAGGTATATTGCAGGGCCCATAGTCCTGAGGCAGTAGGCTGGCCAGCAGGCCCCTCCAAGAATCCTTGACGAGGTTCAGTTTGTCACAGGGCCATAATCACAGGGTATGAGGCTGGCAAACAGGCCCCTCCAAAAGCCAGTGACGAGGTTACTTTCGTCACACACGAAATCATGTAGAGTTCTTAATCTATTTCACCATTACATCTAGCTGCTCGACATGAAACTGGCAATATTTAGTAATGTTCTGATTGTGCAGGACATGACTACAAGTGCAAAGATCTCATCATGTTCTTCTCCATATTTCTGAGTAAATCCTTTTGCTGCTAGTAAAGCGTTGTAATGGCTTACATTTCTATTTGCATCCAATTTTTGCTTGAACACCCACTTGCAACCTATGGCCTTTTTACTCTTCGGTAACTCAGTCAGAATCCATGTTTTATTTTTGTTTAAAGTTTCATATTCTTCTTTTGCTGCTTACTTCCACTTAGTGGTTTCTGTAGTAGGATGTTTATCAATATCACTCCAAGATGAGGGTTCATATGTTGATGCTGATGTTACAAGGTTGGACAGGCATGTAGCTGGGAATCCCTTTTTCTCTCTGGACTAGCATGAGTTAGTTCTAACATTTCATCAACTTGACCAACAGAATCTGACTCTGCAAATCATTTCTTGTTCGATTTCCCCTTCAGCTTTTGTACTGTCTTTAGTAAAGACATCTGTTGCAAAGGCCTCAGCCTGCGACCATGTACATAGACTGTATCCCTTCTGTCTGGCTATTGCACAAGCAGCTCCTGTAAATAATTTTCTCCTTCCCCATGTTGTTTAAGATCAAAATTACTTGTTGCTTGTTCCCTTTCTTTAAAATTAACAATTCTCACTTTCACTTCACCTGTCTCTGGATTCCAGATTCTGGAGTCTTGACATCCTCTCTCATAGCCAGTTATGATGGCCTATCTTAGTTCACGTTCAGACGTTTTTATGTACTGGAACAAATGCATATGTTTGGATCCAAATGCTCTGATGTGTTTAATGTTTGCCAAACCAAAGTTCAAATGGAGTTTTACTTGTAGCTTTTGTAGAGAGTCTGTTTTCTAGATATGAACCGTTATAACTGCACTGACCCAGTGTTTATATGGCAGCTATGAAACTGTCAGCAGATACCTGGCCATCACCATTAAAGAGCAAATCTTCCCTTTAGCTACACCATTCTGGTTGGATTGTATGGTTCTGTATGCAAGTATTGCAGCACGCCCTCTCTGTTTGTGTTCTCTGCAGGGTCTGAGTGCCCTTAGCGTAGCAAGTCTAATTATGCTCTATCACTATGCTTTTTTTTACAGTTCTCTGGTGTTGGAGAGACAGGATAAGGCCAAAAAATTCGAGTCCAGCCTCCTCCCTACAGACTATGGGCCCTGTCCCAAAAACACCAAAAGAACCCTTTCCACCGTACCCAGCAAATACAGCTTACTCAAGCACCCAAAATGCCAGCCAGCTGGTTGTGGTAGCACCCTAGTAGAGACTGGATTAGACACAGAAATTCAACTTGGCCAGAAGCATTGGATTGGATTGGAACTTTGTCGCGGTGGGTCAGACCTTTAAATCAGAACATTCTTTGGACAGTGGGTAGCTGAGAGGTGAGCGGTTTTGGATGTATTGGTTGTGGGGGTTCTGTGTTAGGAAAGGGGTTTTTAGGGCTCAACTCTCCCGGGACTCTGTCTGGAGAGTACTTAGTAGGGGATAGACCATTATCTGCCCAGACATCATGGCACAGGGAAGGAACTTTCCTTGTAATGCTGATCACCCCCTTGAGGGTGAATGTGTGTGTATATGTTTGTATGTATGTATGTATGTATGTGTGTGTGTGTGTATGTATATATATATATATATATATATATATATATATTTATATATATATAATATATATAGTATGATGTATAAATATGCGTGTGTTTCACCTCTAAAGAGGACTGGGTTTTCACCTTTCTTTAGGCTTCAGCAAATGTTTGGGGAATCTTCTAGTCGTGCTATGATCACTCTGAGCGTCTGAGCTAGGGAGGGAGAGCTGAGGCAGGGAGGGAGACTACCGGAGATACTCTGGCTGAGTATGCGAGCTCTGCTATAGTTCACTTGGTCTCTTTTGTATTGTGTTTATGATTAAAACTTGGGCTAGATTAACATAGGTGCTAATTAAGTTGGAATGCCCATGGAATAGGCCTGCTGATACAAAAATAAATACATTTAAAAAAACAAAAACTTTCTTTTTATTGGTATGGTTTTTTTTTGGCTTTACTACGCACATGTTTTTTCTTTTGTCAATTTAACAATTCTTTTGTTGATTTTCTCAACGAAATATTGAAAGAGAAATGAATGAAATCTGTTCCATTTAGTCAAATTATACATTAGCGTACAGAAACACTTTCAGTGGTATAATCGATATAAATGGCATCCAGAATAACAAAAGTAACATTCACAACTTGTGTGGGCTAGCTTAGAAAATCTACAAAAAAGTAAAGGATAAGAAAGTTACTTTTTTCTCCTCCACGTGTTATGCATCCCACCACTGGGGAAGAATACTCTCTATTTCTGTTCTTGTGTTCAGTCCCTTCTTCTTTTCTCTGTTCCTTTCACATTATCAGAGTAGATGAGTCACTTTGTTCATCACTCAGCCCCTCTCTACCATACCTCTATCCACTCTGCCCGATGATAAATGCATCCTACGGTTCCTTAGCTTGTTTGGTCACCTTATTTGCACATATTTGAGTGGCCGCCATACTCTCATAAGCTAGATTCAATGAGACTTGCCTAATGAGGTCCTCTGTAGATGGAAACTTCAATTTTCAAGGGGTTTTACGGAGATTTTGCAGGAACATAAAAGTGAGCAGGTTTCCTGTTAAGGCTCAATATTTATTTGGAGGAGGGAAGACTGTATGTTTGCTATTTGATTCAAGAAGATTATCACAAATGGGCATTTTCACCAGACATGGACATAGTTTCCACCTTAATTCCACACCTCTAGCATGTGTACTTCTCTCATGCTTTTGCTCTGTTACGTTGTATAAAGGGAAGTTAGTATGGGAACTTAGGAGAGATGTAGGGGAACAAAACCTGTGTGAATGGGCTATCTAAAAAATAGTTAACATGAAGTCCCACATCCTCTTGACATCATGTGACAATGCGACATGTCCCCTTTTTGCTGCACTCACTACATTTATCTCTTTCTGTGTCCCAGGTCGCATACCAGGAGCGTCTGCCTGCTAGTAACAAGGGAAGGAGAACAGTGGAAAATGAGTCCTATGCAGAGGTTGTGATTAGTGAGAGGGAGAGGTGATGAAAGCTCTTGGGTTTGTAAAATAAACA